>OU744813.1:17304759-17662461 GCA_916614155.1 Mesoligia furuncula | reverse complement strand
AGACAAATAATATAATCATATTAAAGATATCTGCTCCGGCTTACCTCTTACAAAAATTGACCCTTCGCTGCTGGTTACTAGGCCAAGTTTTTTTTTATATAAATGATTACTTACTTGAGCTATGCCCAACGTTATCTCGTTATCGTAACAGGATAATCTGTACTGAAACCGGGCCAGAGAACATTACGGCAATAAAAAAAAGAAACACGTAAATCGGATAAGTACATGTTTATCAAATTTACGTGTTTTTTTTTTGTCTCTCTTTAACTGACAGACTAAGATTTTTGTAAGGATGCGACTAAACGAGTGACGATTTGACGAATATAAATGTTGATGGGAGAGGAAACCAAAGACAAGATAGATGTAGTGTCTGAGGAATGATTTGAAAGAAAATGGAGTGAATGATAGCGTGATGGTTGACAGGGGAGAATGGAAGAAGAAAACACGTTGCGCCGACCCCAAGTAACATCTCCAAGTAAATCTTAAGGGGCTTACATGATCTAAAGCGCGGTCACTGTCGGACTTCATAGAAAAGAAAGAGAAGCGCGATGACACAACGCTAGTAATTTATTGCCAAATATTGCCAATAATCTATTAAAAAAAAAAAATCTTTGGACTAAAAAATTAAAACACTAGTGCTTTAGTATGTTGCTTGTAGAATAACCTGACAAAAAATCAGAATGATTTTATGCATATTAGTATGGTTTTTATTGTCAAAATAAAGTTTTTAGAGGTATCTTCATGATTTTTTCTATCGTATCAAATTAGTTGTATTGTTGTTATATTTCCAACACACTATCTAACTAGCTTATATCCTGAAGAATATCATATATTTTTCTGATTTTGTTTATTGTAGTGGATCATATACTTTTAGGCATTATAAAACTTGCGTTTTTTGCGTTTGGGTCCTGTGGCTTAATCAGGTTATTTAGAAACTTCGCATAACACATACTTCCATCCCAGAGGCTCGTAAATCAAAGTTAACGCTAGCTTAAACATAGTTTAGAGTAACGAGTAGGCAAGCGGCTTGCCATACTATTTTACAACATATTTGCATAAGTTTCGAGCGCGCTGAATGGGGCTGCTGCGGGAGTAAAATGATTAAAAGTATGCACGTTGTGCAAATTTTTGTTATAAACGTAGGGAAGTTACGGGATTACGGGAGTTTTAAGTTTAAACGCAAGAGCGGAATTTCCCCTTTTTTATTAAGTTTGAATTTATAAATGAAATCTGTTGGTAATCCGTACTAATATTATAAATGCGAAATTATGTAAGGAGATAACATGCCCACTACCCAACGCAGTGATATTCAGCATTCAATCTGATTGATCACATTATAAAAGTGGGCAAATTAAAGCTTTACTAAAACACACGCAAGTTTCTTTCCATAAATTTGTGTGCACCTAAGTCTAGCTACAACACTTATAGAAATTTAGGCCTGATTTTTCCATCGTCAGATAAGTTTTATTAGAGGAATAAAATTGACGTTTGACAAAACTTCAAAATTATTCCTCGAATAATGTTATTTGATGATTGTAAAATCAGCCCTAAGTCTATTAGTTTAGTCCAACCTAAAAAAAAATAGGTTTTTAAAATCTTCTCATATAACGCCACTTTATAAAAATAGCCGTGAACAAAATTCAGCGGGGTAATTGCGTAACAGACTATCAGTAGCAATGGGTTTTATTTTGACAGGGCGACAACATTCATTGCGTTATTTACGTTGTTGCGCAGACAATTTTTTCGAACATATGTAGCAATGGATTAGCAATATCCTTCAAAATTATTGAGATTGGTAGTGTGTTACGCAATAAGGGTGCAAGGACATCGACGCGCAGCCTGTTACTATGGATTCAGAACATGATACTAGACACCTCTGCGTTGATATTTGTCGTGTTAGTAAACAAAATATCGCTGATTCCTAAAAAAAATGCAATACCAACGCGGTCAAAATGTATAGATCACCATTTTTTGTTTTCAATAACCGACGATAAATTTCCAGAACAGCGGGATTGTCCGAAAAGGTTACCGCTGCCCGGAACATAAAGGGCTAAGGAAGGGACACGGGTGGGTTTTAGTCAGTATAAGAGTCTGACTCTCCCTTCCGCTCCACCCAGAGCGGGAGAGGGAGGGGAAAAAAGGTGGCGTCCAGAATCATGTATTGCATCCATGCTAACAGATTGTGTGTCAATGTCCCTGCCAGCCTGTTTTAGTCAGTCCTCGTAAATAAATTAATTTACAGACGCCAGCACATCAAGCTACCAGAAAGTGTCAAATTTTCCCAATCAACTTTGAACCTAATGCTTTAGCGATAAAGTTGAAAATCTATTCATGAAATTTGAAAGATTGTAGTAGCTTGATGTGCTGGCGTCTGTACTTATATTGATTTATGAGTTATGCCCAGTACCTGGACAAGACAATCGGACGCATATCTATGCATCTACTCGTGGTGGAGACTGTTTAATAATGTAAACAAACAACAGATAAATAAATAAAAGCGTTCCAACGATATTTTTCATCACATAATAATATTATCATATTTTTTATGTTGATATTATCACAATATTGTTCTTGTAACGCGATGTCTCGTTCCCTGATCCCTTGGGCATTAATTATGTATAAACTGTAATAGCTTATCCGAGCATGAAGCATTAAGAAAACAAAGTTATTATGTAGCCGTTTCATCGTAATATTGTCGTGGGAATTATGTTTAAGTAATTTGTTTATTATTGACATGAAGCCATTGAATAAGTGCTACCTACTCTGACTATCCAAAAGTCTACTAAATGTATTGCTATAAGACATGTTTAAAATGATCAATTTTTCATATTATTAAACTTAAACGTCTAATGAATGAGCGCATGGTGTGTGCAGCTGAAAATCAGCATCAGGTACCTAGTGTTGCCATCTGATATTTTGCTTAGCTGAATCCTTTTTGTCATAAGTATTTTAGGTGATTAATTTGTATAAATGCCAATTAACGCGTTTTATTTCTTTATTTATATTTAGTCTTGTCTTTTCGACACGGTTTTTTTTTAAATAATATAAAATACCAACATGGCGAGAGATCGCACAAGACGGAGGTTTGGAAGGAAAAGAGGAGGCCTTTGCCCAGCTTAAATAAAACTTACCCATTTATCTTTAAATACCTATATGTTACTGACCTGGTCTGTGGCTGTGCCACTGTAATTTTATAAATTATTTTTTATTAACAACACTTTTTAAACAATATCTAATTTGTTTCAGTGGTAACCTAACAGTTCGCATCGTGTGGTCCTTAGTCATAGAAGTGTTTATATTCGTCTGTAACATCGTCCTGGCTATGCTCGACACCTCCGAGTGGCCCGGAGGCTTCTTCTGGCTCACCATGATATCTGTTTTCTTCCTGAACGGTAAGTTTTAACATGTTTATTTTGTGTATTTCCGGTAATAGGGTCCTTTTGCTAACCGATTCTAAAAGTTTGATACTGGCACTTTAAAAATATTCTGGGGCAATTTTACATGTCAATTCTGTACCAAAGCTAAGCATATAACTTGAAGTTATAATTGGAAAAAAGGAATCATCAATCAGTTTAAAAGTACTTATCTATCTGTCTGTTAACTCAGCTTTTTGCATTTTTTTGAGTTTTGGTTTAGTATTATTTAATTCTTTTTAGTAGTTTACATAGATATGAACGAAAATTATTTTGTTTTTATTCCCACTACGCAACAGAGGAAGCATTACAAATATGTTTCTTACTTTTTTAAGTGGGTACAGTACTGCTTTACTTACAATATGCATATTTATTTAAAGTAAATTATTGTGCATTTAAGTTTTGCTACATTCTTATTATTTACATACATTATTTATCATATTAAACTCGACAGTAGTAGTACAGTTTTCCATTAGTGAAAGAATTTTCGGAATCGGATACATACAAACTCACAAATTTTACCTCTTTACAATATTAGTATAGACTAGGTGCGTCCTGCGGTTTTACCCGAATAAGTCTCGATCCCGTGGGAATATCGGGCTAAAAAGTATCCTATGTCCTAAACCAGGTCATGGTCTACCCATGTGCCGAATTTCATCCAAATTCGTTCAGCCGTTTTAGTGTGATAGCGTAACAAACAATCATACAACAAATCAAATCTTTTCTCTTTATAATATTAGTATGTCTTAGATAATTCTTAGGTCTTATTTGGATTCTAAGACCAGCTTATATTTTTTTAAATCAGCGTAAAGTGCCCAAAATTCTGTTCCAAATCTCAACAAGCACCAATTATCCTCAATCGCCCTAAACTTATCGCTCAGTAGAGTCATTGACCGAAGTTAATCAATTATACATTATCATGAATGTCCCTTTATAGAGCTCAAATTTCCATGATTAACTCTGACAGCTAAATTGAAACGACAAACAAGTATTCGTTGTGTGTTCCAATTGTGATTGATATCAGATAGCCAATGTGATTTACATTGGGTATCATTATGTGAGTTCTATAAGTACGATCAAAGTATGTTTTCTGTGAGTGTAGGGAATTTGAGTCACGTGCTACGATCCTTAGTTTACATACTCCTTTTGCTACGCTGTGATTACTCATTTGAATTTTTGGTAGGATTAGTTAGCTGAGGGGCGTGGCTGAATAATAACAGCCGCACAGGTTGATCGATCAGGTTAAGCTATGCTTGCCGCGGTTGGTCTGTGGATGGGTGACCATCTTTACATACCGTGACCCCTTCGTGCCTCGTTAAGCCGTTGGTCCCGGCTGTCAGTCGTGGATCTTTGACAGTCAGACAAATCTACATTATTAATATTAGTAGGATTTATGTGATAAATAGTAAAGAACGCGTAAACGGCTGTGATTTTTTAAATTATTTATCAACAGCCAATCGCAGCAGCTTCGCACGCTTGACAATTTGTCTCATTCATTTTGCGACAATTACCTAAGTTTCGTTTGATAAACTGGCTCCTACTGAAAAACTATCCCATAGAGATATGATTTCTGCCCTAGACAAATTTTTGTTTGCTGTGACTTACTTATAAAATAATCTTTTATATTTAAAAGCCCGAAACTCTTAGTCTAAAAAAAGTAGTATCAAAATCGGACTATTCTGTATAAAGTTATGCGTGGTCATACATAAAAAAAATAAAAATATATACGCGTCGATTTAAGAATCTCGTCCTTTTTTTTTCCTCGATAAAAACCTACAAATAGTGGATATTTCTAAAACAATGAGTAACAAAACAAACGATTTCCCATCAAATTCATATTAATTTCATTAAACTCAGTCATCAAAATTATATTAGCAAACTTAAGTAAGACATTACAGCCACATCTAATTTATATTGTTTAAATATTTCTACTCAACTATTTACAGAACAATTGACACAGTTTCTCTTGGCTTGTGTTTAGGTCAAAACAATTTCGTTGAGCTATTTCAGTTTTAGTTCGAAACCTTTATTTGCCCAGTTCCATGTATTAGTTTGTGGTTATCTCGTAAATATAAATAGGTACCGACATTTTAATGGGAATTCTTGGTTTTGGGTTTATTATAGTATTTCCTATAGAGTTGCAGTTGGATAATTTCACATAATACAGGGTTATTGGTAAAACATTAACAACTTCTTAAAAGGTCATTGTACTCATCATTATGAACAACTTTTACTATGGGACCAAACTTGAAATCGCGAAAAAAAAATATCAGCTGTTCCCTACATTTATGTTCGTTTAACTCGTCAAAATGTAGGGAACAGCTGTTTTTTTTTTACAATGACCTCTTAAGAGGTTGTTAATGTTTTACCAATAACCCTGTATAAACTACTCAAAAGCCATTTTGCTACGCCGCGCGCCGTGGTCACTCTCATTTGATTTTTTACACTAATGTAAAGATACTTTTTACACTAAAAACTACGGTTTAGTCCCATATATTTAAATTAGCTTTTTGATTAAAATGGGGTGGAGTACTTCGAGAACATTTTAATGTTATCATGGAGTAGAATGAAACCTAATTAAAAATATTATATTTTTCATGGAGTAGTTTGGGAATTCTTTTTGGAGTACTTTGGGAACAACCCATCTCTTCCCCTCCCCATCTCTTCTCTGACTGATTAAACCAAAACTACTTAATTCTCACGCGGGCAGCTTTTCACGACCACTTAATTATCCTTCTAAACTAAAGACATAATCAACCTATAATGTTACCACTGCTGGGACCTTCCTGGCGGTGAGAGGGAGTGGGCCGTAATACACCACGTGGGCCCACTGCGGGTTGGTAGATGTCACATGTCTTTGAATTTTTAAATTAGAGAATAATAATCTTTTATTTTTTGTTTAATAGAATCATTACAATTCATACTTATGCCACAGAATAAATAGTACAAGTACTAATGCTACAAATGTGAAAGTAACTTTGTTTGTCTGTTACGTTTTCACGCCTTAACGGCTGAACAAATTTCGATGTTTGACAGGACATAATATTATACTACTTTTTTAGCCCGGTACTAGTTTTCCTTGAGATAATTTCTGACCTCTGTGCAGTGACCGCGAGTAAAAGCTAGTTTATAATAATACACACAGTCTCATTAAAAATCATACTAAAAGCTATCATTAAAGTTATATAAAACTTATCATTAAACATCTTCTAATAAGATCGGGTTAGTTACACCATTTATAACTCAAGAACAACTGGACCGATTTTTATAATCTTTGATTTGTTGGATTTGTCTCCGCCCTGAATAGCAGAATAGAATAACTATTAAGTTCAGCTAGAAAAATAAAAGCTATGATTAAAGTTATTCAAGCTTATACTCCTATACAAAATACAATAACGCCCAAATACAATTAATTATCTGTTATCCAAATAGACTTTTCTATGCTATCAGTACGATATCGATCGATTGATCGTTGTCGATATCGTACTGACCACACATTGCTCTTATCAGCAATAGTAATTCAAGCTTTGTTTACATTACTGTTATCTTCTAATACTTCGTGTCCGATCATGGCTATCATCATTATGTTTTTGAAAGAGTATTGTCTGTTCCAAAAGTATCTGGTGAAAGTATAAACAAACCCTGTTCCAGTTAAATTCTTACGCAATCTCTCACTAAAGGGATTTTAGTAACATATTCATCGGTATTTAGGTTTTAATTTTATTTATATCTTAAAACTCCTAACCAACAATTATTGTTTGAAAAACTTTATTAAATTTTATTTTCCAGTCAGCCGAAACCATCGCTTCACTTATAATTGTCATGTTTTCCTTAAACTGTTAAGACGATTCTGACTATACAAAAACATGTACTTAAAATAAAAATAAAAAATAAATAAATTTCTTTATTTTCATAAAAGTGACAACATAGTTACAGATATTACCTTTACAACATATAAAGTAGAATCTCAAACAAAGGTCCCCTGGCTCCCAAACTAGGTATAAACCTGTGACTTGGGAGTCAGTGTTCCGCCATTTTAAAAGTCATTCGAATGTCGTTGATTGGAAAAAGAAAACAAAACTTAACCCTCTCACCTTACTTTCAGGTTTCAACGCGATCTTCCAAAACTCAGTGTTTGGCGTAGCAGCCTGTCTGCCTCCCAGTTATACAGGCGCTGTAATCCTGGGCAGTAACCTATGCGGCCTGCTGATCGTGGGTCTGAACTGGCTGTCGGTGTTCTTCGACAACCCGCGCACGGCCGCCATCTACTACTTCATAGGAGGCATGTTCGTGCTGCTCGTCTGTATTGACACCTACTTTGCGCTGCCGTTGAATGTAAGTATCATCCTAGTACTTACCTAATATCATCATCTGCCTAGCCTTTTCCCAACACTGTTGGGGTCGGCTTCCAGCCTAATCGGATGCAGCTGAATACCATGGAGCGACTTCCTATCTGACCTCCACAACCCAATTACTGGGTAATACGATACCCCTTGATAACACTGGTTGTCAGACTTTCGGGCTTCTGACTACCCGTAACGACTGTCAAAGATCCACGAATGACAGCCGGGACCAACGGCTTAACGTGCTTTCCGAGGCACGGAGGGGTCACGGTATGTAAAGGTCACCCATCCACAGACCAACCGCGGCAAGCGTAGCTTAACTTGATCTATTGACCTGTGCGGCTGTTATTATTTAGCCACGGGCCCCTCTTAGTACTTAATATATCAATATCATTCCTAGCAAGCCCTAAGAACTGCGACGCAGTGTTAACTCCTGCGCCTATACGGACTCCTTTCGAAGATCAAACGCCGTTTTGTATTTAGAAGGAAACTTGAAACAGAAAGCGATCGTCTTATGTCCATTTACTGCATGCTGTAGATGGCGTCACTACTTCTGACGTCAAATCGCGTCACTACTGATGACGTCAAATCGCGTCAGCAAACAGTCTGTTTGCCAAGTTTCATTTATGCTGATGTGACAGACAATTTCATTCGTTTAGGTGGAGGATATCGATTTTCCGTCTTCCAACTAATTACCCCGAAATATTCCTCAGTCCAAATAAACACATGGATAGGTAAGAAACATGCATAGGGTCTATTCCCTAATCAGATCGGTGGGAGGGGGGGGGGGGGGGGGGTCAATGTATGAATTATTTAAAGAAAATCTGAATGAATTGAGTCCTCAGATATTTTTATTCCCACTACGCAACAGAGGAATCATTTTAGTTATGTTTCTTACTTTTTTAAGTGGGTACAATAACGCATTACTAACTAACATGCATATTTTGAAGTAAATATGTGTGCATGATGTTTTGCTACATTCTTACTATTATTTACTTATATAATTCTATATAGGTGCAGTCACGAGCATAAGTATGTATACACTTGGCTTTGTTCAAAGGCGATTTTCTCCTTTACTTTTGAATAAAATTTTATATTATGAGGAACGTAGTATTTTCGAACCCATAGGTTTATGTAAAGTGTCGTATTTCAACGTTGCATTCGTTATTTCGTGAAAAAATCGCAATTGAAAGTTGCCAAGTGTTGACATATTAGTGCTTGTGACTGTACTTGTAAGTATTTATGTAACTGCCCAGCACCCTAATTGCGTAAAACATTTTCAATCACAACCTGAATCATTTTGAAGTATATTGCTATTCCATTGTTTCATATTTTCGAAAAAAATGTCTGCTCAAAAAAAAAAATATACGGTCGAATTGAGAAACCTCATCCTTTTTTGAAGTCGGTTAAAAAGTTAATAACGCAATTAATGTTGCACTGTCAAGATGAAAGCCATTGCTGCTGTCAGTCTGTGATGCAATTACCCTGTCAAATAATCAAATAGTTCAAATCAAAATAATCAAATACTTTTATTTTGTACTAGCTGACCAGGCGAACTTCGTACCGCCCCGCCAGCCGCTCTGCCCCCGTTTTTTAAAATCTCTGATATCTTCTAAGATATTCATTTTATTGATATGCTGTAAAGGGCAATTTTGATCTCCATGAAATCCAGAACGTATTTAATGTATTTAATTGGATAAGGAATAATACTACACTACTAACTAATAATACTACTATTATTTGTTTGTCTCTGCATCACCCAAAGGTTGGCTGGTAGAAAATGCCTATGGCATTAAGTCCGCCTCTGTACATTTATGTGCTTGAAGTATTAAATAAATAAATAATAATACTTACTGTATTGTTTATAATAGCTTGGTAAATCTAAATATATAAAACTCAAAGGTGACTGACTGACATAGTGATCTATCAACGCACAGCCCAAACCACTGGAGGGATCGGGCTGAAATTTGGCATGCAGGTAGATGTTATGACGTAGGCATCCGCTAAGAAAGGATTTTGATAAATTCTACCCCCAAGGGGATAAAATAGGGGATGAAAGTTTGTATGAAACTTTGTCAATTTTAAACCGATCGGACTGAGACTTCGCATGCATATAGCTACTATGACGTAGGCATCCCCTAAGAAAGGATTTTGATAAATTCAACCCCCATGGGGATAAAATAAGGGATGATGGAGGATGTAAATGTATTAGTTTTTTTTTAATAATACTTAACGCGAGCGAAGCCGCGGGCAAAAGCTAGTAACCCATAATTTTTTTGTAATATGTAAAAGATAAAAATGGTTACTGTGGCTTATTATCCTCAGGAGACAACATATACAATCGCTGACTTTTAATCGATATTTTTAAGATATACAATTCCGTTGTACATTAATTTGTTCTATCTCGTAAGGTTTAGCCAGCGTTTGCAATGTAAGCGTACAAAAATATGTTTGTTACGACATCACATTACAAATCTTTGAATTTCTCGGCTTTTTTCTGCTATAATATGCATGTATTATACATGTAAACCTTCCTCTTGAATTACTCTATCTATTTAAAAAACCACATCAAAATCCGTTGTGGAGTTTTAAAGATGTAAGCATGCATAGGGACAGACAGACAGCGGGAAGCCACTTTGTTTTATACTATTTAGTGATGTGAATAAACTAAGGTTATAAATAATCGTTTTGTTTCTTAGCTGCCTCGTCTTGTGGTTGCAATAGCGATTGAACCCTGTTCTTTTGAGTGAAAAATATAATTTTTGTTTTACAGAAATTCTACCGCTACCACGACCAGATAAACCAGCAACGCAACGCTGACCGGGGCAGCGCTAAGGCCGTCAACGTACAACACACATCCCGCATCACGTTGTTCAAGCAAGCGTTCGTGCAGCTGTACAACGTGTTCATTATCTTCTTCGTCACGCTCTCCGTGTTCCCCTCCGTTATATCAGGTACGTACAACATCATAATAGCCGGCCAGCCTAACAAGACTAAGGAAGGGTGCGTTTCCACTGAAGCGGAGCTGGGCGGAGCGGAGCGGAGATGTGCAGGAATCGTCCAATTACGCACGAGGCGAGTGACGCGATGAGGATTTCAACAATTGTGATTGGTTGATTCCTGCACGTCTCCGCTCCGCTACGCCCAGCTCTGCTTCTGTGGAAACGCACCCTTAGGGCCGAAGCCTGCCGGGTCAGCGGTATTGTCCGAAAGGGTTACTGCTACCCCGGAACATAATAGGCTAAGGAAGGAACACGGGTGGGTTTGAGTCAGTAAGAGTCTGACACTCCCTTCCGCTCCACCCAGAGTGGGAGGAGAGGGGTCATTTGATGATATATCAACCAAAAAAAAAGCCTGACAGCATCACACTGACGTCACGCAAAATCCTGTATCGCGCAAGCAGAGTTTACCGCGCAGGGTAGCAGGGACTTCGATGTGCAAACTGTAACCATGAATTCGGCACATGATTTTAGACCCCCTAGCGTAGAAATTTCTCGTCGGTTATCACATTAAAAAATCTGCTATTTATTTATTTTATTAATTTACTTTTTTATATAAGTACCTACTTTATTGCTATCCACGCCAAAAGTCCATAGGCAAGTTTAAAACTAATTGCTTAACGTTTAGTTTGACTTACGACCTTCTTTTAATGAGTAATTTGACACACACACCCGCATATTACTCGAATAATCACGCTTTTGAATATAGTTCCGTGTCATGTTCGTCTTGTTCACATAATTCGTAAAACTTTATCGACCTTATTACAAAACAAGATTTATCTTTAGACCCAGGTTTAAACCATCCAGCTATTTTTAAATTTCGAACTATAATCCAACGAAGCTAAAGTTCTTATTACAAAAACTGACGTTAAACCCGAGTCTAAGTTGTCAATTTTGCTTTAAGAACTTTACAGTTGTTGGAATAAAGTTCAAAATTAAAAAATGGCTCGATGGTTTAAACCTGGGTCTAAAGATAAACCTTGTTTTATAATAAGGCCGTTTGAGTATACCCACAGAAATCTAAATAAATAAATTAGGTATGGTAGACAGATGCAGGTAACTTACGGCTCATTCACCGCGTCTAATAGAATGTTGTTCGTTCTTGGTTGGTTTTTGATATTGTGGGTTAGTGACGTGTGTTTAATCTATTATAATAGCTGTGTGTGTGTGTGTGTGTTCATTTTGAAATGTAAGCTTTGAGATGAAAGCGGATATTATCGCGCAGCGTAAAAGTGGACTTAATATTATATCACAAATAATTGATGAAACCGGACTGACTGTGAGTATTATGATTTAATTATTTTATCTAACATTTAGCTAATTAAAGTTTAACTGCTGATCCTTGTAGTTATTTTATTAAACGTTTTATATTTACCATAGGGTCTAAATAGAAGAAAAAAATAATATTTCCAAGAGTTTATTTATTTACTTTTGGAATGATGAATATAGCATTATGTATGTATAAATTATAATATAATAATTTTGTAACATTTGAACTATTTTCAAAATAATTTTGTTTAAAAAAGTAATAAGTATCTACTTAATATTTTATAATTTTGCTAGTAGCCTTACAATATTCCTTTTTTGTTTTAGAGAAATTACCTACTGTGAGTCGGAGGGTCAAAAGATATAAGGAAGAGTATAGTCAGTGAATAAGAAACAAGTGGTTTTAACCAACCAGTTACCTACCAGATGAAGTTGCATTGCAAGGAAATATGAAGATATATGTTTAAACATTACAGGATCCATACGCCAGCGTTTACTTGATAGCATGGATAATAATGGGGGTTATACAACGTATTAAGTTATAAATTACAAATTGATTTTAGTAATATTAAAATATTATTGTGTCATATCCGTAATAAGGATTATTTTGAGGTTTATAGTTTCAATCTTCTTTTCAAAATGAATTTTGAAAATGAATACTTAAGCTATATCCGCAATTAAAGCACAATATTATTTTATTACTAAGATAGTTACAATATTTTAAGTCTAATGGTCGTAGCTCACTGATTACCTGCTTTACTTCAATAAATTGTTCTTTATGAGAAAATAAACTGTTTTAAAAGTTTATTTATCAAATTATAACGAATAAAATTTTTGAAATCACTTAATTTTTTTTTTATTTTTACCCCGCATATTTCAATAACAATATAATAATACAAATAAAACAAATATTACATTATTATTCTCGTGTATTAATTTATCAAATAATAAAAAAAGATAAGATTATTGTTGAAAAGATAAATCAAAGTTCCATCTCGAGATTCGAACCCAGGCCTGCGTGTTTACTAATCCTATACGCTACGTTATCCGCTAGCAGTACTTGTTATGAAGTTGTGAATTTTAGCAGTGGTATGAACCAACCAAGGTCATACATAACTACGCCGCGCGTGTGAAAAAGCGATGACGATATGTTTTGTTTCGTTTGACGTTAGCAAGTGTACACACACAGATGTAAATACGGGCCTGCGGCGCGGGCGCGGGGACGGCGCGAAGCATGTTCACAGAAATTTCAACCATAGCATGCCTAAGCAGTATTGAAGCATACTGTACACCACAAAAATACATAACAAATAAAAAAAAGATAGAACACTAAAAATATACATGGGCGGCCAATGCAATGCCAATGGGCAATGGGAATGGCTGCTGTTTCATAGGAAAGTGCATACCTACGCGGTCAAAATTAATGGAACAGCAAAATTTTTTGAAGTCAAATCTTTAGACGCGTTGGGCATTTTTTGAGCTGGGAAAAAATCATTGAACTCGGGCCACTGTTACCGTAAGCGACACCGCGCGTGTTTTGTTTATAAGACGATTAAAAAAATACTCGCTTCGGCTGTCCTCGGGATGTACTCGGTTTTAATGTATATCCGATTATGTCAGTGAGTGATGGCAAAGTATTCTGTTTGTGTTTTGTTTTCATTTCTGTATTTTTCGGGGTTTTAGAATCATGCATGGTAACAGGTTGCACGTCGATGTCCCATCATCAACCGTCGGGCAGTAGACCACCAGACACAACACCCGTGTGGTCGGAGGCTGCATACCCAGCCTTTATAGTCTTTTGTCTACATAAAATAATTACCAGACGACGAAGTTCTACCGAAGTGTTGTATTCGGGATTTTCCATTGTCACACTAATACTTTATTATAAAGGCGAAAGTTTGTGAGAGTGTTTGTAAGTTTGTTACTTCTTCACACAACAACTACTGAACGGAAGTTTATAACGAGGATTAACACATAGGGTACTTTTTCTCCCGATATTCTTACAGGATCGAGACTTATACGGGTGAAATCGCGGGGCGCTGCTAGTTATGTTTCGCAGAAACTCGCTAATTATAATTTTCTTAATTTCCAGACGTGGCTCCGAACACTGCAGGGTTTTTGGGCGAGAACTTTGTGCGCATCACTTGCTTCCTGACATTCAACCTTACTGCTACGCTCGGCAACATCACCGCCAGCACGTGGCAATTCGTAAGTCACTAGATATTCAATAGATTTAGAAAGAAAGAATAACGTTTATTTGGACACAGTTCGTGAAACACGATACAAATACAAATAATATATTTTAGATTGAATAAATAATAAAAAAGTAAAAACGGTTATATGAGAATAATCACAAGATTAAAAAAAAAATAGTAATAATAATATAAGTTACTTATAAAAAATAAAACGTGTGACCCCCGTCAGGAACGGAGATCCTTACGCGATATTCGCATGCACACACCTGTACATAATAGAAAGAGACAGAGAGAGAGAGAGAGCGTCGCATGGAGGGGTACATATTGCCTTTTTCCTTACGTGACGATTTCTAGCAGGCGACTTCGCAAGCTGCGATAAGGAACTTTGTTCCAAAAATACCTTTTTGGATCCCACTACGCAACAGAGGAAACATCGAAGTTTGTTTCTTACTTTTTTAAGTGGGTACAATAATGCTTAGATAAAGTTGTTCAAGTTTCAGTCTGTGAACTTGCGTATAATTATTAAAGCAACAAATAAAAAAATATTTAAATGATTTAGGAACCTCAAAAGATACTATTTCAACTTCCAGAAAATTCTTCTATTTATTGACAAAACTGGCACATAATTGAAGAAACTAGAAAATGAAAAAAAAAAAAACTAGAAATTTGGTAGAAAATGGCTATGGCATTAAGTCTGCCTACGTACATTTCTTAAAATACTAAATAAATAATTTTAAAATGAACAATTTAATTTACATTGAAGTTCCTATGAATGGAGATACTGCTTGTGTAGATCGTCTCCATTACTTCAAATATTATACGTAACAAGCAAAATGGTTTTAATTTAGAAGTTGTTTTTAGGGTTCCGTACCTCAAAAGGAAAAACGGAACCCTTATAAGATCATTTCATTGTCCGTCAGTCAAGACCCTTTTTCTCAGGAACGCGTGGAGTTATCAAGTTGAAATTAATATCAAATACTCAGGGCTGCAATCCCTTGAAGCAGTGAAAAAATCAAACTTCTAAGTCAACGCAATCAAAAGATACGGGCGTTTATTTTCCGAAATCAAAACCTATTTTGGGTACTTCCCGTTGACCTAGAATCATGAACTTTGGCAAGAAGCAGTCACGTAGCACAAGTAAAGGAAAAAATCCGAAAACCGTAAATTGGTAGTAACATTTTTTTTTAATCGAAGTGTTTTCGTACCTACTGTAGCGAAAATAGACGGAAACAAACACTTTTCGCTAATTATTACGTTTAATTTGTTTTTTAATAATCCAAATATTGATTATAAAAAAATAAAATAAAATAATATAGGTACAGGTAAAAAATGATGACAAAATAATTTGGGAATCTGTGACGTGAAAATTGGAAGGAATACCTAGGGATTGTACCAAAAAAAAAATTAAAATTTGATAACGCGACGAATTTAAAACGTGATTGCAATCAATTTCAATCCGTACGCGTGCTTAAAAAGGTCCGCAAAAATAGCTAAGGTATCACACCCGCCGTATTACAGTTAAAATAAAAAAAAATCAAACTATCTACAACATACAACGTAATACAAGAATAGGGGAGAAATAAAAATATCTGTATAAAGCAGGCTCCTGTCCTTTGGCGATCACGACCGGCGAAAATGGCTCAGCACGGCTCAGCTATTGCGTATTCGGTACCTACGAATCGGCTGATGCTCCGGGGAATTTCAGAATGGAAAACTTATTGGCAAGCGACTGGGTGCCGGGGTGGAGCCGAGTGTATCGGCTTGCTCTTGAGTTCGGGCCTTAATCAATGAATAAGGAAAAGAACTTATTTTCCATCAGCAGTGGAGACTCTTTTAAGAAACGTCTTCTAGCGAGGAACCAAGATAATACAAAAACACTTTCAGATACATAAAAATCAGGAGATTTAGGCGTTCAGATCGAGAAGAAAAAAAATATAATCTTTCACGTCAACAGATTTCTTTCAAGTCAAGTTTTGCACCATAAAAAATGCCATCTGAGGAATCAACGATTCGTAATATGAAAAAAACTAAGTAATACATGGCCTGTATTAAAAACGAGGTTGAATATCAACTCCAAGAAGGCTTGATGACCAAAAAAAAATAATGCAGGATTTGTTAATGCTGCACTACCTACAAATTTGTACGGAGCTCTCGGTGCGTAGTCTGACTCGCAATTTACCGGTTTTTTTTTAAATATTAGTGTATGAAGAACCCACGCGTAATATAAGCAAGATTTGCTGGATTCGTTTTCTCCTCTACCGATAATTTTTTTCTCCTCATAGATTTTGTTTATATGTATGTATCTATCTATGTATTAGTATTTATTCATGTATTTTATGGTAATTTCCTAGCTATTTATCCCTTTTGTTGCACCTGCCATGTTTTGTCTCTGCATCACCTTAAGGTTGACTGGTAGAAAATGCCTCAGGCATTGAAGTCCGCCTTTGTACAGTATTTCTTTTATTAGTGCATAAAGTTTTAATAAATAAATAAAAATAAATAAATAAGTTTAATAAAAAAAATATTTTGTTTCCTTCCAGCCCGGTCCCCGCTGGCTGGTATTATTCACGACAGTGCGTCTGCTCTTCATCCCGTTCTTCCTGCTGTGTAACTACAAGCCGCTCGACCGCACGTTACCTGTTTTCGTGACCAACGACTGGGTGTTCTGGATCGCGGCAGCCCTGCTGGGGTGGAGCTCAGGACACGGCAGCTCCCTCGCCATGATGTATATCGGAGGGTGAGTAGTTACCTAAAGGCTGCATGCATTCTTGCTCGTCGCAAAGCGAGATGCAATTAACCTTTTGAGCGCTTGGCTAAATATCAATTGCCGTGCCCCTAGCGCGCGGCTACAAATCGATAAAATAATCATCATCATCTGCCTAGCCTTTTCCCAACTATGATGGGGGCGGCTTCCAGTCAAACCGGATGCAGCTGAATAACTAAATCGATAAAATAATACCTACAATAAATAAGGAGGAGCAATCGGTTGAATAGAACGAAAAAATCATGCATGTTCTCTGTCGCAGAAATACGACACGAGCGGTAGGGGCACGGAAAATGTGTCGCATAAATGCGACACAAGCGGTTAAAAGGTCAAGGAACAAAAACTCTTGCCTTATTACAAAACAAAGTCTATCTTCAAACCCAGGTTTAAATCATGGAACTATTTTTGTTGTTCGAACTCTATTCTGACAATGTTAAAGTTCTTATTACATTTAATGACGTCAAACCCGAGTCTAAGTCGTCAGTTTTGTATTAAGAACTTTACCTTGCTCGGAACAAAGCTCAAAATACAATAACAGGCTCGATGGTTTATGCTTGGACTAAAGTTAGAATTCGTTTTGTAATAATACGGTTAGTGTTAATATCATTTGAGATTTGTGAGTCCAATTGAACATAAAACTTGAAATTTTTTTCTTGGCACGGGCGCTACATATAGTGAAAATGAATGTAATTTCTTACTGATTCTAATTGTTCTATTCCCACTACGCAACAGAGGATACATTATAGTTATGTTTCTTACTTTTTTAAGTGGGTACAATAATGCTTTACTTACAATCATACATAATTTCAAGTGAATTTGTATACACATAAGTTTTGCTACATGCTTATTATTATAAAACTAATATTGAGCGGAACTGACATGATGACCCAGTGGTTAAGCTCTCGCCTCTCAAGTACGAAGCTGTGGGTTCAAAATCCGGGAAGGTATCAACGTGACTTTCCAATTCTTGAACTTTAATGACAATGGTGTAGGAAAATATCGTGAGGAAACATAAGGGTCGATCCCGCGGGAATATCGGGATAAAAACTATCCTATGTGTTTTCCCGGGACTCAAACTATCACTATACCAAATTTCATCTAAATCGGTTCAGCGGTTTAAGCGTGAAGAGGTAACAGATAGTCACACTTTCGCATTTATAATATTAGTATGGATATAAGTCTGAAATTACCAACCCGTCTTGAGCAAGCGTGGTGATCAATGTTCTCGCCTTCTCTGTATGAGAAGAAGCCTTTGCCCTGCAATAATAAGCTGGTATTTATATTATAACTGTTGTAAAAAACTTCTCAAAAAGGCTATTTTGGAGGATCATAAAAGGATAACATTATGAATCGTAATATGGCGACGACAGTCCGTGTTTTTCGTTTTTCTCGCTGCATAATCGAAGTGATTGGGATTGGATTTGGATCGGATTGATTGGTATTTTAGCACAGACAAAAAAAAAAACTGAAAAATGCTTCACCAATGGGATTTGATAGAATTAACTTAACGGTTAATTGTCCATTATTTATCCTTTTATGATTCTGCCAAAGTGGCCTTTTTAGGCCCCCTGATCACTACTTTAAAACACAATTACTAAGTTGCCCATTCCTTATTTCCAGCACGGTAGCACCTGAGAACGCCAGCCCCGCCGGCATGTTGGGCGGCGCCGTGCTAGTGACGGGCATCGTGGTCGGCATCACGTTCACGCGGCTGTGCCCGATCATCGTCACGGCCGAGTGTTGGCGGACAGCCTAGCGATCACTTCACTACGTCTCTTCGGCGTGGGACGTGTTTACACGACGTTTGGGACAGTGAACTACCCGAAAGTGATGTGTTTCTGATAGAAAGTGAGGTGACCTTGTGTGGGAGAACGAAAAGGTTAGCGTACACCGAACGGGCCGGGTTGGGCCACATCGCAGCGCTAAAATCCGCCATTTTGTATAAAACTGCGTCGAAATCCTGTACAAAAAAGATGGGTCAGTCCGGCCCGTATCTGGTTGCGTAAGTGTTAAATAAGTGACAAATCATCATAGGGAAAAGAGATAATACCATGGAATGTATGTGACGTTAATAGTTGGCAGTCCAGTGCGAGTTCGAAGTAAGGTGCCTGGATTAGTGATAGAGGATTGTGACATTCAGCAAAATGTGTTCTATAGCTATATATATTATATTATATTTTTATGTTGTGTAGTAGGTTGTTGATTCAATAGGTAAGGATATATGAGATACAGTTTGCCAAAAACTAATAGTTTTATCGGTTTTTCAGTTTTGTGCCTTTTATTTATTTGTGTACACTGTGCCGTAAGGACGATTATGCCTTGCCATTGTGTGGTATTGCTATAAGGCTACAGTTCTTAAGATAAAATGCATTTACTAGTGTTCCCATCTCAGTAAAGTTAGCAACTTAAGTTTAAACCAAATATTTAATTGTCTCGAAGTACTCTGGACTTTAACATCTCAATTATAGAGTTTATTTGAAATTATCAAATATTACGAATTATAATATAAGTGGTTTTGGTGCTTATTAATAGTAATATTCATTGTTTGGTCTTATAGAATTACAGTTTCACGGAAGATTATTGACATGTATAAGGGCTAATATCGTATTAGTTATTATCATAGAGAGTAAGACTATTGGTTACTTACTATTTCTTCGCCTTGAGGCTATTTTAATGACAAATCAAAATGTAAACAAAACTCAACCTTAGGAACGGTTTCTGAGCATAATGACCGACGGAATTGTAAAAATATAAGTTGACATAAAGGCAAAATGAACTTGTGAATAAATCAGAATAATTCTATTATAATTGCTAATATATAAACATAAATATGCTATATAAAATGATATATGTAAAGTTAAAGTTTGTAAGTGCATAAAATATATTTAATAGGTAGTACAATGCCGTTGAGATGTATCGAGTTATTGTATTTGTTAGCGTTACTATTTTTATTGTATTATTTTAGTTGCCCTGTTTGTAATGTTATGTATTTCTTACCCTGAATATTGTGTCCTTTAAATGATTACGGACTTGCCCTTATTACATAAAAACTAATGGATATACTGTGTTTAAAGTTAACGAGGACGCGCTAAGGTAGCGCGCGAAATTCTAATTTTCTTATGTTTCGCAAATGAAAAATGAAATGAAAGAAATTTGCATTTCGTGGGCTACCCTGCTTTCGCCTTAACTCCTCTTTTACCCTCCTAGGGTCAAGGGTGAAGAAAGTAATGTGTTCTTTTACTTTATGTGACGACTAAATACTAATCCAAAGTGCTTGTAAAATTTTGACTAAAATTAAGTTATGTAGTGAATTGTTCCAACACAAGTTTTTTGTCTATGCACAAAATTTCTAAACAAGACACCGTGGATAACTTGTATTATATGAAATAGTTGGTTGTTGTTCCTTGTGCCTGTAATTATTATAAAAAGAGATCAAATGTCATTTTTATACTTTTTTGTGGAAGTGGTCATTGGTGTAAAGTTATAGTAGATTTTCTGCTAAAAGTTCCTCATTTGAGAGAATAATCGTAATTTTTGCAAAATGTCATTCACATATTTATTGTAGGTAAATTCTAACATTATTATTATGTATGTTTTACAGACTGAAACACTAACAATCATTAAATTTTATTTTAGATAATTGTAAGACTCCTAGCTAATCGTTTTTATGAAAGTGTGTTAGGCTTTCGACAAGTTATTTTGTACTGCGTAAAATAGTAACAATAAGTATATTTTACGCGATAAAATATGACTAGGAGTTGTAGTAGTGACTAGGAAACTTTTAAGACTCGACTCTGATATTATTTTAGTTTTTGTGTTCATTAATGCAAGCCAAATAATTCATCGTCTAAAGTAGAACTACTTCTAGCCGAACTTTATGATTGCTCAGTCTCATCTCTTCGTATATGTGCACGTATTCAGTCAGATCGAAAATATAAAGGTTAGTCAGTGCAAATTCAGCTGTTCCTATGTTTGAACGAAAGGAAGCTGTTGTATTCAGAGCGACCATAAATATTGGCAAGAGGTACACCTGGTTTTTGTTTTCAATCCCTAGCATGACAGTGTTAGTACTATTTATTTGAAAGTAAAATGTTATTTTTTAAATTTTACGTTTTTTATTTTTATTTTTACCACCTCATCCCTTTTTTATGTAGATGTATATAAATAAAATACTCAACATAATATAAGTAAGTAGAAATAGTAATGAATGGTTATATGGAGGATTTGTCGAATAACATTGGTAATCTGTGTATCAAACGACGAATATTTTATTTACAAAATATGCATTTATCAAAACCAATATTTAAAGAAAAAACAATTTTAAAAGATAAATAAAAAATAGTTACGGTAATAGGTAATATTTAAAAAAATAAAAAGTTATGCTTCCTTTTAGAAATAATAAAGTGCCAATAATCCGATTTCCATTACTGACGTGTTTGATACACAGGTTTACTAAGTGTACCTATATTAAGTGAGTACAAATAAAGAAATATTAATTTAACAACCAAAAACGGGGGACGTCATTTTTGGTTCAGATGCGACTCTTCGTACACAAGGCGGTGCAAGTCTTCAATACTTCGATTATTTTAAGTGTCTTGGCGACAACTTCATTACCTAACTAACTATGCGACGGTTTTCAATTTCATGCACACGCATACGATTGTAGAGCATAGAATTCTATTAAAAAAATTGGCTGATACGGTTAACCGCATGCGGCTGCATCATTTGCGGGGACCGCATGCGGTCAAAAAAGACTAGCGATATAAAATCCTGAAAAGGAGAGCTATGGTTCGATACTGTTGTTTCGCTTTTAAAAGATTCTGCGCATACAGAGTATTGGATTTTTTTTATGATTTTGAATAATCAATTTTATCATCAGTGTCATAAAGTGCAAAGTTAAAGAAAGTTGGACAACTCTTGGTTTGCGCAGAGCCAGTATTCGAGTGATGGAGATTGCATAGCATTTTGTACGAAGAAGCAACGCTTAGATTGGTGTTGTATACCCTGGTGCCTTATACATCTTCCATTGGTTTCGAACACCGCGTAGAATAAGTGAAGATTATTAATTTGCCTACAAAAGCAGGAATATTTATTTGTGAAAGAAGGAATTGTATTGTTAGTGAGCTAATGTCCATTATATCATACCTATGTATCATGAAGTAATAGTAATAATGCTGTCATCAGCCCGTTGTGGTGTAACTAATTCAGCGGTTAGGCAGCTGAAATTGATTTAGGGCCGATTTTTCAACTGGATTAACCTTTTAAGCGCTTGGCTGAATATCAATTGCCGTGCCCCTAGTGCGCGGCTACAAATCTATAAAATAATACCTACAATAAATAAGGAGGACGAGCAATCGTTGAATAGAAAGAAAAAATCATGCATGTTCTCTGTCGCAGAAATACGACACGAGCGGTAGGGGCACGGAAATGTGTGTCGCATAAATGCGACACAAGCGGTCAAAAGGTTGAATATTGCGATTTGACAGCTTTTTTAACAAGCTACCATATTTATACTTCTGATTAAAGTTATCTAACATAATCAGCCAATATTGTTCCCACTGCTGGGACAGGCCTCCTCTCGAAAAGATGAAGTGAGCTGTAATCTACCACGCGGGCCCAGTGCAGGTTGGTGAATGTCAAATGTCTCCCGAATTTTTGGTTCTAGGACATGCCGGTTTACTCACGATGTTCACCTTCACCGTTTTGAGAGCAGTGGTGACGAAATAATCTACTCTAAGTAAAGCGCCTGTCAGGGTTCGAATGTACGACCTACAATTCGTAAGTTGCAGCCACCACTGCTACTGGGCCACCCACCAGTGCTGAAAAGTTATATGTGATGATAGAAAAATCGGCCCTTAGAATATTAATTTCACGGAGTTACAGTCAAAACCAAAGTAAATGAAGGTTGTTTTATGTTTAAAAAATTTATTGCTGGTGATTCGACAGCGTTATTACTGTAAGTACCTATTGTTTCAAAATAATCTGATGACAATAAAGGGGATTATTGAAAATTGCCATAAATATAGAGTTAGGAAAAGTTACCAGAGAAATATTTAATAGTACTAAAAGACATATACATATACCTATTATTAAACGTTAGAGCTGATTTCATCACTTCTGTATAGGCAGAAGCTATGGTTTAGTAAATATACCCACAGGATGTCCCTGGAAGTATGGATCAAATCGAACAGGGGCCAAATTGCAGTAGTGCTCAAAGAAAAATATTATAAAAATAACTATCAGAGCTATCTAAAAAAATTAAATTGATAGCATTGACAGTTTTTTTTAAATGATTATTTTCAGTGATTGAAGAAAAAACAAAAATTGGTCGTAACTTTTGAACCGTAAAAAAATTCACCGACATTCTCAGAGTTATAAAAGTTTGGAAATGACCTTGCTCACGCCGCCCCTATTCGATTTGATCCATAGGTACCTCCAGGGACACCCTGTATAACACAAGAGTTGGTACAGTCAACCGCACACCCTGAAGTCCAATTCCCGTAATTAAAAACTTTCAAAATATAGTCGCAATCTCATCTCGGCGACAATCGATGTCAAAAATGTAGGGAAATTAGATGTATTTTTGACAGATTGAGACATGACTGTGAACGTTCTTAAAATTACGAGAATTTGCCCCTCAGTGGTAACAATTTGACACTGACAGAGCCTCTATGTCTTAGCAGTAAAGGTGATTTTCGTAGTAAAGAGGTATGGAAGAAAATGACATGTTGCGCCGACCCCATTAATTGGGATAAAAGCAGGAGAATGGTGATGATGAAGTCACGGGTGTGCCGGTGTCTGTACCTACTGAAAAATTTACCTCTTTTGCCTATATTGATAAATATAACACAGAGGTGGTGAATTTAAATCAAAATTGCTATAAATCTTGCACTTGTATTACTTCCACTATCACTTAAATCCATCTTCAAGAACACCTCTTCTTATCACTAATCTATGTAGCTCTAGGTACTTGTTTAGAAACTTTAACATCCGACTTTATGCAAGATAGCTTGTTTCTCAAGATACCTCTAAACTCTACTTGTAAAGTATCATACTTATTTATGTATGTATATTGGCATATATTTCCTCGACTTTTTATTTTTTAATTGGTATCACCACCACCCTAATTGCGTAACTACACCTAAGTTAAAACCCGTCTATGTATTCGACTGAAAGACTTGTTTCTATGGTCATGAAATAAATTATTAAAAAAAAAATTGCGTAACACACTATTACTCCAAATTTGAATAATTTTGAAGCATATGTCTAATCCATTGCTCCATATGTTTGAAAAATGTGACAGCTCAACAACTTAAATAACGCAATGAATGTTGTTGAACTGTCAACATGAAACCCATTGCTACTGATATTGTGTTACGTAATTACCCCGCAGGCCAGGTATTGCATCGATCAACCAGCGATTCTGTAACCATCTCACCGTGAAAACTTATCGACGGCGAAGTGCCAATACCTCATAGCTGACATTTTCTGAGAAATTCACTTTTTTTATTGTTTTGAATTTAAAAGCGTTATTCGCGTTTTAGTGAAATCGTCTAAGTGTATTTTCAGTTGCAACAGTATTCAATTAAAATGTGTAGCAACCCACACACAATGTCGTCCAATGAGAGCGTCCCGCGGTCGCGTTCCGTCACGGTACAGAGAATAAGCTCCCTTTCCCGTGGCCGTTGCGATGAAGGCGCGTGGAACGCGCGCCACTCGCGCCAGTCCGCTGCCCACACGCATACTGCGTAGACGCGTATTTCTAATCGCCCCGCGCTAGTCGCCACGTGCCTCTTCGTGCCGCCATTGCATTGCTACGCGAAAGAGTATTATTATTATGGGTCTTCGTTCCCAATGTTTCTTTTAAACTAACTTGTAAAGTGTAAACTAACTTTGTGTATCATGCAAATATAGATACTTGATTTCTTAAAAGGTGGTTTCCGTGGTTTCCCTGAGATAACCTCCCTCATAAGTGGCGCTCCAACGTTTTTTTTTCGTGTGACAATATAGTGCATAGTTGTGAAAGTTTTGCAGTGACGAACTAAAATGCCAGTGACCAGGAGTAGAGCGGCTAGTTTGACTCGGAGGGAAGATGCAAACGACGCATTACCCATCCCCTCACGACCAAATACGCCGACCGCGGAGTCCGCCAACCAAGATGGCGGCGACGCGTTTTCTTCCTCGCCTCGAATCGATGCCACTAACGCTACGTTCTCTAACGAAAACGTGGCGACGATTATCGCCTCTCTCCAACGCTCTCAAACAGAAGCATTTAGGGAGTTGCTCAACTCGATGTCGCGGGCGAGTGCATCGACCCCGGAATCACTTGCGCTGCTAGGGAATAACACCCTAGCCCGCTGCAAAGCCACATTCTCCGGCCGACCGAAGGAGTCGGTTGAGGCATTCATTGACGCGATAGAGGCCTATAGCGATTGCGCGCAGGTGGCGGACTCAAATATTCTGCGCGGGTTAGCCTACCTATTTAAGGATGATGCGGCCACGTGGTGGCAAGGAATAAAACACTCCGTGTCATCATGGCGCGAAGCCAAAGAAAACTTAACAAGTGCTTATGGTGATCGCCGGCCGCCTCATCGGATCTACTTGGAAATATTTGCAACACCACAAGGCAATGAAAACACAGATATTTTCGTAGCGCGCATCCGCGCCCTTTTGGCACGTTTACCTAAAGACGATAATACGGAATCGGCTCAAATAGATATGACGTACGGCCTCCTTCACAGCAGAATAAGAAAAAGGCTACGAAGAGAGGAGTGCCGTAATTTCTATGAATTACTACGCCTCGCGCGAAATATAGAGGATTCATTCGGCGAGGTAAATAACATTACGCCGACGACGGCGAGTGAGCGTCGAACACAAACGCCGGCAACATTACCGACTTCCACGCCACCCGCCGCTCGCGAAAGCGCCCGCGCTCCCGCGCGCGATCTCGCCTCCGCACGCGGCGCGCCCGCCGCCGCCGCGGCGGCGCTGCAACCGCCCGCGCCTCTTCCAGCCGAGCCGGCCGCGCCTCTTCCACCGAAGCAGGACACGACAAAGAGGCCGCGCCCCTCCTGCACATACTGCAGACGGTTCGGCCACACCAAAGAACATTGCCGTAAGTTGCAGAATCAAGGTGAGAGTGAACAAAGTAAAAGTAGTGGTCAAAGTTTTTATTCCGTACTATCTCATTCAGTTACTAAAAATTTCGTGTCAGACTATACAGTTTATAGTGATGAAAACGATTTTATTTCACGAGAAAATGTGCGTAACTCTTTTAATAAACAAAGGAATGCTACCCCACAACGTATAACTAAAAATAATATCTTGTGTAATTCTACTATTAATGTGTGTAACTCTAATAATGATAATATTTTATGTAACAATTTTAAAAATCAAAAGGAGAATGTCCATCCATGTCAAAACTATATTTCATTTAACAGCTGTTTTAAAAACCAAAAGGACTATGTCCATTCATGTTATACAGATATTTTATGTAGTGATTTAAATGATCAAAAGGATAATGCCAATTTATGTTCAACCGACTTATGTTTGTGTAACGACCGTACGGGACCCTCTATTGGTCGCGAGCTCCGACCTATTTTTAATATAAAAATTTTGGGATTTTCCGGCACCGCGTTGATTGATACGGCCGCCAAACATTGCATTGCGGGTTATACGCTATATACTCTCCTTCTACGTCAAGGTCATCCCTTCTGCTCTTCGACACGCGAAGTTAAGCTTGCCGACGGTGTAATGCGTACGATGGATGTACTTACCACCACGTTAGAGGTGTGCTTAGAAACGACAGTTATAACGATTCCGTTCTTAGTTTTTCCCGATTCAACAAATAACGAGACGTTATTAGGTATCGATTTTATAACGACCGCGGGAGTAGTTATTGATTTTTGCAAAGAAGTTTGGTATTTTAGTAAATGTGATACGGTAAAATATAACATGTGCTTCGAACCTACCTCGCGTGACGTGTCCTGCGCCGCTACAGATATACTTAGGGATGATGAAGGTACCCACCTTAAACCAGCTGAGCGTCAAGCGCTCGCTGACGTCCTCACCAGGCACGCACGAGTCTTTAGAGCAGGGGGAGGTCCAACACCGTATGCGGAACACCGCATTGATACAGGTGAGCATTCTCCAATTGCTGTTCCTCCTTACCGCCTAAACCCTTCAAAGAAAGAGCTGATGAAAGCTGAGATAGGTAAGATGTTACAGGATGACATAATAGAAGAGTGTGAATCGGCGTGGTGTTCACCGGCACTGATGGTGCCGAAGTCCAACGGTGGTATCCGCTTCTGCGTTGACTACAGGCGTGTGAATGCAGTCACCAAAGCTGACACATATCCGATGCCACGCATCGACGAGTTACTTCAAAGCACAAAACGGGACTGCTACATGAGTACGTTAGACCTTCGATCTTCATATTGGCAGGTTAAGGTAAGAGAAGCTGACAGAGACAAAACTGCTTTTGTCTGTCCTTTAGGTACTTACCGTTTTAAAAGAATGCCGTTTGGTCTCCGCAACGCGCCAGCAACGTTTCAGCGGCTCATCGACCGTCTCCGATCCTGCTCTGATTTACAAGATGTAACTTTATTAGCTTATTTAGATGATCTGTTGGTGATATCTCAGGGATATCAACAGCATCTGCAAGACCTCGAGGCAGTTTTTAAACGTCTGGTCGAGTTTAACCTCCATGTGAATAGGGAAAAGTGCGCTTTTGCTCGGGAAAGCGTTAAATATCTTGGTCACGTTATTACACAAAAGGGTGTTTCCACCGACCCAGGGAAGGTGAGTGCTGTACTCGAGATGAAGGTACCAGGAAACTTAAAGCACCTGAGAACCTTTCTACAAACTTGTTCGTGGTTCAGAAAATTCATACCCAACTTCTCAAAAGTTGCCGAACCATTGACACGCTTGACCAGAAAAAGTCAAGTATGGTCTTGGGGCTCAGAACAGACCCAAGCATTTAACGAGCTGAAAAATCTACTGACCACAGCTCCAATACTGGTACAAGCCGATTTCAGTCATCCTTTCATTCTGCGTACAGACGCAAGTAACTACGCCGTGGGTGCAGTTTTATTGCAGGGTGACTGCAATCAGGAAAGGCCAATTGAATATGCCAGCCGACTCCTCAACGCAGCGGAACGCAACTACTCCACCACGGAGCGTGAAGCACTCGCTGTAGTGTGGGCGGTGGAGCGTTTTCGGGCTTACCTAGACGGTCAACCAGTCGTGATTGGCAGTGATCATCAGCCTCTACGCTGGTTGCTATCACTTAAATCACCAGCGGGCAGATTAGTCCGTTGGGCTCTGAAGCTCCAATCTTTTGATATCCAATTTGAATACACTCCAGGGAAGGCGAATGTCGTAGCAGACACGCTGAGTAGACCGATTTGTTCCAGCGACAACACCGACAGTTGCGGTATTTGCACAGTCATCTGCGATCTTCCTGCGAAGACACCAAGTCAGCTACGCCTGGAACAGACTTCGGATCCTGAAGTGGACAAGATTGTTAAGGAACTGGAAGGACCTGATGATGTTGCTTCTAAAAGATGGTTAGAAAGGGGTTACCTCATGGATCAAGGAGTCCTGTACCGGTTCAATCCGGACTCCGAGAGTGAATCCCCTCAGTTAGTTGTACCTGGCGGTCAAGTAGCAGCTGTTCTGAAGGAGTTACATGACTCTCAAACAGCTGGTCACCCAGGTATCGATAGAACCTATCAGAAGGTAGCACAGTTATATTATTTCACAGGGATGCGGAGAATAATCACCGATTATGTCTTAGCCTGCATCCACTGCCAGCGATATAAGGCGAACAACTCCAAACCGCCAGGCCTACTTCAGACACCTGTGATGAGCCAGCGAAACGAGGTGTTGGCTATGGACCTGTTTGGCCCACTTCCGGAAGGAGATCAGGGGGAGCGGTGGGTCTTTCTCATAGAAGACACTGCTACCCGATGGACAGAGCTGTTTGCTCTTAAAGAAGCTACAGCGGAAGCCTGCGCACATGTCCTCATTGAGGAATATTTCATGCGGTTCGGTTTGCCTCGCAGGATTATTTCAGACAACGGTGTCCAGTTCGTTTCCGCAGTGATGCGACAATGTATGTCAGTCTTAGATATAAAACAAAATTTTGTCCCGTTGTATCATCCGCAAGCTAATCCTGCAGAGCGAAAAAACCGCGACCTTAAAGCTATGCTGGCCCACCTAGTGGCAGATGACCACACCTCCTGGCCAAAGAAGTTGCCAGTGATCCGCTTTGCCCTGAATAGCGCACAATGTCGCACAACAGGCAAGTCACCGGCTTATTTGACTTTTGGCAGAGAGATGCGGTCACCCACAGAGGTCGTTCACGATCTTCGTGCCATCAAGGTCAAAGAAAACTTTGTCCCACAAGTGACTCCTTACCTCGAAAACTTCCTGCATTCACTGTCAGCTGTTCGAGAACGCGTCGAGATCCAGCAGGACAAGACAAAGCAGTACGCCGACGCTTCACGCCGATCATCTGACACCTTCGAGGTAGGTGATTTAGTCTTGCTTAAATCTCATTTATTAAGCAAAGGGTCAAAAGACCTCACTTCTAAGTTCTACCCTCGCCGAGATGGTCCGTACCAGATCACAAAAAGGGTTAGTCCAACAACGTACACCATCGCGAGCACAGAACAACCAAATGTAGACATAGGGAAATATCATTCCGGAGACCTTACACGTTACCGAGGTAGCGACGACTCCTTACCAAAACCCGTTATTCCAAAAAGAAATCGCGGACGTCCAGCTAATGCTGCTATTACTATGCCAGTCCAGGACCGAGGGCGTTCTCCAGGACTGGAGGGGGAGTATGTAGCAACCCACACACAATGTCGTCCAATGAGAGCGTCCCGCGGTCGCGTTCCGTCACGGTACAGAGAATAAGCTCCCTTTCCCGTGGCCGTTGCGATGAAGGCGCGTGGAACGCGCGCCACTCGCGCCAGTCCGCTGCCCACACGCATACTGCGTAGACGCGTATTTCTAATCGCCCCGCGCTAGTCGCCACGTGCCTCTTCGTGCCGCCATTGCATTGCTACGCGAAAGAGTATTATTATTATGGGTCTTCGTTCCCAATGTTTCTTTTAAACTAACTTGTAAAGTGTAAACTAACTTTGTGTATCATGCAAATATAGATACTTGATTTCTTAAAAGGTGGTTTCCGTGGTTTCCCTGAGATAACCTCCCTCATAAATGTTGAAATATGTACCTCCCGACTAAACCAACGCAACGTGTCTATTTTCGAATGTTTTTTTCAGTTTGTGTAAATTTTTGACTATGTCAGTTAGGAGGTATTGGCACTTCGCCGTCGTTATGTGAAGTGAGCGTGGAGTGAGCTGTCAATAGTGTCAATTCCTAGCAAAAACAAACTCACTTCACTTAAGTTTCCTCAATGAGATTTTTACAGAATCGACCGGCTGGATCCTATTTAATTTATCTGTCAATGCGACATTTTTGTATAAAAGACAAAATTTATTTTCACGACAGGTGCTGTCTAAATGAAGCAGAAATTGTTTGAAAGAAACTTGTAAAATTGTCAGATTGTGGGCTGTCACGTGTCAGTTTTATTAAATAGGCCCCAGAAGTCAAAAGTCGATCGATACTGTAGATTTTCGTAGTGAGGGAAGTTCGCGCATATAAAAATGTATGAAATTGTGCGTGCGCAAACTTCCCCCACTACAAAAACTCTTACCAACTTACGTTTCAGTAACTGTAATTAACCTCTGACAGCAACAGCTGCCTTAGTGCAACGTCAATAAAGATCACAAATTTTGACAGTGGTGCAAAATCAGAGGTAAAAAACTGTGAAAGGACTGTAGGTACCTACCGGGAGAGATGTCTGGAGAAACTCACCAATGAGATAACCACCTCCTGAGTGACCTGACTGATACAAGTCAGGAGGTCGGTTAGGAATTTCCTTCAAAACCCTTGGACTGTGATTGAAACTGTGTTACGGATTTAGGGTCCAGCCGGTCGATTCTGTAAAAATCTCACCGTGAAAACTTAGGTGAAGTGAGTTTGTTTTTGCTAGGAAATGACACTATTGACAGCTCACTTCACCTAAGTTTTCACGGTGAGATTTTTACAGAATAGCACCGCAGGTGGTGCTGGGCATCAAATTGGGAAGTAGTTGGGTCGACCTGAGTAGGTATGTGACGCTCCTTGATGCTTGGCCAATTGATTTTTCAATGGACAGATAATTTTTATTCGTGGAATAAAATTGACGTCTGACAGATTTTGTATGGAAGAACTGTCAAAAATTCAAAATTATTCCTCGGATAAAATTATCTGGCGTTGGAAAAATCAGCCCTTATACAAACAAATAAATAATTTATTTATTTAAATAAATCATATTATGAACTTTTCTTTTTTATATGCTATGTCTAGCATAGCGGATACCTACTGTTGAATTTAAAGTTGAAAATATGATGACGCACAATGAAGCGCACAGTATGTTTTTTACCTATGTTTTTCATTGGTTACCTACTATTCGTTTATCATATATCTACATATCTAGATAATTATGTATGTCAAGATAGACTTTATACCTCTCTATGTAAATAAGTATTCATTTTACTTGTTATTTAGCGGAATTTAGAGCTACAGACGAGACAGCTTGCCAAAAAATGTTTTTATAGACAACCCAAATGCCGCAAAATACGAAGTAAAATTACTTATAACAAATATAAATAATACTCGCATAAATACAGTGGCGATGAGGTAATCACATTAACCCTAGAACACTAATCATGGTCTGAGGGGCCGCCTGCAGTCGATTTTTTTGGATAATTCTAAAAATGTAGGAAAAACCTTAAGGTACAGTCAACAAAAGAGATAAGTATGCAGGATCGTCGGATATAGTTGAAGTTTAGTAAGAAACCGATCTCGAATAAAATTTAATTTTATTAATAGAAAACAAACAGCTCATTTATCAAATTAAATTCATCATCAAATGACCGCTCCCGCTCTGGGCGGAGCGGAAGGGAGTGTCAGACTCTTACTGACTAAAACCCACCCGTGTTCCTTCCTTAGACCTTTATGTTCCGGGCCCGTGGTAACCCTTTCGGACAATCCCGCTGACCCGGCAGGCTTCGGCCCTAACGGGCCCCTTCACATGATGCTGACATCTCTTTGAGGCGCGCGTGGAACACGTACGCGCCGTCCGGCACGGGCCTGGTCCAGATCGAACGGTGAGCTACCCATTACTCTCCGTCCGCAGGCCCGCACCTACGCCTACGGTGGCCGGGAGTCGTCACGCGGCTCCCGCCGCCCGGAGTGTCTTCCGCGGCGGCTGGGACGTAAAAAGGGGGGCCTTAAGGCGTCTCTGGGCTGCAAGGCTTGTAGGCTGGATCGGATCATGCAATTTCAGCAGTTGTTTTTTTCCTTCTTTCATTTTGTCTGACTCGCGAATTACTAAGGATGGTTTATATCGTGACAATTTTTTACGCTATTTGTTTTGTTTCATAGAGGCTTTTATAAAAATCTTTATAGTTTGTTTATTTTATTAATAGCAATCCTGCTTCGGACGGTTTAACGACTTGGCAAAACATCGATGTCTTTATTATAATTATTTAAGTCTTATATCAACGTATTATAAACATAAAACTTCCGGAATAAATTCTGTAACAATTGATGGTGGAAATTGCATTCAAATCCGTTGCACAGTTTAGAAGAATAACATAGACAAACATGAAAAGCGACTTTAATATAAATACCTAATATACTAGCAGCGCCCCGCGGTTTCACCCCATAAGTGTCGATCCCGTTTGAATATCGGGATAAAAACTATCCTTTCCCGGGACTCAAAGTTACTCTATACCAAATTTCATCTAAATTGGTTCAGCGGTTTTAGATGTGAAGATAGGTACCAGACAGACAGACACACTTTCGCATCCATACTAATATTATAAATTGGAAAGTAACTCTGTCTGTCTGTATGTTACCTTTTCACGCCTAAACTACTGAAGACAGAGAGATAGATTGCATTCCGGGGAAGGACATACCTATGTTTTTATCCCGATATTCCCACGGGATCGACACTTATGCGGGTGAAATCGCGGGGCGCTGCTAGTTTATAATATTAATAGTATGGATATGGATGTACCTGTAGATATAGATTTTAATAGACATTGTATTAACCGCTGTAAAATTTAATGTGAGAACTTCGTCGCCATTCTGTACCTATATATTGTATGGAAACTACCTATATACCTATTCAACTCTTCTCTCCTATGGCTGTTCACTTTATAAAGAGTACCTTAAGAAGCACTCCTTAGTCGAAGGCTGTGAGATAATAGCTTTAACCTACCCATTGTAGATATCACAAGCACTTCAGCGTCTGTTCTTTAAAAATCTCACCGTGAAAACTTAGGTGAAGTGAGCTGTCAGTAGTGTCAATTTCTAGCATCAGGGGCCCTAGTCTGCTATTTTTATAAATTCGTCATTCCAACACGATTCCACCACCATTCAATTGTCATTTTGCTAAAAGTTCGTAATCTGCTAAATTCATAATGGTTGATCATTGGTCGGTCAATGGCACAGAAATTATACGATATTCATAACGAATTAAAAGCAATGACTGCACAATGACGTTCTAATGGTAGGTCACTGATCAAAGGAACTGTCAAAATTTTTGCAGATTACCGCGTAGGGGAGAACAGGGTAATGAGAGCCGTCGGTTAATTGGAGCCATGGTGATTGAACGGAAAGTAGGTATATTTACGCGATCGTACACACTCGGCCGCTTTTGTCAACCATCGAAAAACTTCGCCTGACGAGCACGAGCCGTTAGTGCCATGCGTTAAGTCACGAGGGACGATTATATGTTTTTCGCCCCATGCTTATAAAAAATTGCTGATTGCCAGCGCCGAGGTTAGCATGAAGTTATGGTCTTATTTTATTATGTTTATGCTTATTATATCCCTAGATTCATGCACTAACAAGCCCAATTGGTTAAATTGAGATTGAAAGTAGAATTACATATTTATGTTATTACTTTTCAAAATGGTAGTTGGCGGGTAATGGTAGCCTAGCATATTTCTATTATCTTAATTTTTTTGTTCTGTTTACCAAGTTGTTTTTTTTTTATTTGTTTCAAATAGTTCTTTGTGTTAATTACTAAGATCACATATTTTAAAGTATGTCCAGTTCAATTTTCGGGAAAAGTAACGGATGGCTTCCATTTCCCATATGGGCGGTAAGCGAGCTCTCATTACCCGCATGTGTCGGGTAATGGGAGCGACTGATTTTTTTTGTAAAATCCTTATTGTACCTTAATACAAGACTGTAATTGATTGTAACTGTATTTAAAATATACTTTAATAATGAATGTAAGAGTTGCTAAATAAAAATTATAAGAATGTTAACAAATGTGGTTGTTATGAAAATTTTCCCTTAGTAGGCTCCCATTACCCTGTTCTCCCCTAAGTCAGTAATTAATTTTTCATTAAATACGAGATTACCCTTCTATGCCATTTCTTTCAATGGAGTGTCAGTGGTTGACCATTGGAAAGTCATAATGACGCCATTATATTAGTAGATTACCAAACTTGTCAAAATCAACAATAAAATTATGAAATCAATGATAGACCATTCTGACACTATTGTAATAGCAGACTTGAGGCCCAGGTGGAATGACAGCTCACTTCAAGCTCACTTCACCTAAGTTTTCACAGTGAGTCTTTTACAGAATAGATGAGCAGTTCTGTTCAGATGAAAAAATTAAGCTCTCGAAACACTGGCGATTTTTTTGAAACTCCAGTGCACGCTACTGGAATTTCAACTCTCTGCGTTATGCCGACCATTGAAAATCCAACGGAGTGCATGCCAGCAGCCTACCCAAATGTCCTGTCTTTGGTATTGTTCGTCGAATCGTTGAGCTCCTTAAGTTCTGAGTTGAGCTGCACGGCTACTGACAAATGCGTGCACTGACTGGACAGGTCCACTCAATCTGTTTGGTTCTTTCCTCAAAAGATCATTTCAGACACTAATCTGCATGGTCCTCAAAGATTATGTTCGGATTTTTTATTTACACATTGACATTGATGAATTTTATTTAGACAATGACATGAATATTTACTTTGTAAAGTATTTTTCAACACACTTGCTCGTAAAGTGGCTCTTATTGAACCGCTTTTAGGTCCATAATGCAGTGTATTAAAAACGCGTGCTTTTTTTTTACTTTAATCCACAAGTGCTTTATTTCCACAGATAACTACTTATTTACTAGTCGGAGATGCGCGCTTTTTTAATCTCATCAATTCACTTTTTTTTTAAATAGTCTGTATTGTCCTTGGTCCCAAAATTAACTAATATTTGTTTACCCGGACAATATAACCGTATAGTTTCCGTTAGAATGGACCCGAACACACGAACCTCCGCCGGCTCGGTACTGGGTCCCATTGGACCCAGGAATTACCTACGACATACGACACCCTACATTGATTTTGTAAATATTTGTTAAGCTACCCATCCAATCTTATGAATGTGCGTTAACTAAGAGAGTTGGATAAAAAAACTCTTAAGTTAACGCCATTAAATATTTCATATTTAGCGCGCAAGCATATTAATTTACCTTTATTAAATTCAAGTCTTTAAATGCGATAATCGCCATTTTGTTGACAGTGGTAGTCGAGGCTAAAAAACATAAAAATTGTGGATTTCGAACATCCAAACTCCACCACAGGGGCAGTGAATAATACATAATTTAATTGTTTGACGAATTCATCCATTGTTCAAGTTAAATAAGTAGCGGTAATGAAGTTTTTTGATATTTAATGTCGAGTTTCGCGCCAATCTGTTATACATTTAACTTTTCACAAATATCACGCACATACATGTAGGTAAGATTTAAAATGTGACAAAATATTATAGATAATATATTATAAACAACACGAAAATGCCCAAATGTTAACGTAATATTTTAGCACAGGTCCAATAACACGTATTAATAATTACCGCTACTCAATTTGTGTTCAAAATCGCCGTCCATTATTGTTTTTTTTTTATAGTAATAATGTGCGAAAGCGATTATGCTAAACGATTTTTTTTTTAATTCTCTACTACTTTTAAATCGATACTCGGAAACTGAAATAAAATTATTTTAAGCATTAAATACGATAAGCATTGTTTATAATAATGATTTATGCTCTTGTAATGTTATTTTTAGTTTTTTGGACACTATATTGAAACTGAATCAATAGGTAACTGAGGACCTTTGACCATAGTCATTAATTATTGAATTTCGCGCCGAAGTGTTTCTATATTTGAATTTATCTTCGGAATGCGCTCGCCGAGCAAAATTATTTTTATTTATTGTACTTACTACATATTTATTTTTGATATTTTCTAATAGTTTGCTACAGAATGCCCGGTATATATTTTTTAGGTAGGCTTTAGCAAAAGTGCGGGAATGATGGTCAGGTTTGTATCTTGATCAAAATATGATTTGCGACTCTAACAGGTACCTACATCTTTACAGAATTATAATCATTCGAAACATTAATACATCTTTCTTATGGAAAAGTTCTTAGGGAAAAAATCTAACTAGAAAGATTCTATTCTAATGACTATAATTCTGTAAATACATATACAGAGCGTTAGGTTAACCTCTCTGCTCGACTAGATTTTGACATATGACATACCAGCTGACTCGACGGGATGTTGCGAATTACGTCATGATTTTCAGGAATTTACTTCAACTTTCAGCATTCCAATTTATTAAGAAAAATGTGTTACCGCGCCTATTTGGACAATAAGCTTGTGGCAAATATCTTTAATTATATGCTGATGTCGGTCAAATCGCGTCATTCTACTGCGAAAAATGTATAAAATAGATATTACTACACCTATCCAAAAGGTAGGCATCTTAAAATCGCTGAAAATATATACATAAACCACATAATCTCTTGATGAAAATATCCAAAATGGAAAAATAAAGATATTGTCATTCTCTCTGCATTCTTACTTTTACCATTTTTCATACGTAAGCTACATAAAAAACATGATCAAATCTTGATAAAAATTACTTAAATTGTGTTGCGGCGTGACACTTCTTAGTGCTGACAATCCACCCAATTTTGTTATTTCGATTAAAAAATGTCTTAAAGCATAATCGATAATCGGTATTTAAAAAAAAATAAAAATTTGTAGAAATTGAATAAAAACTCTTTGGTATATTTTTCATGAATTAATTATTTATTTAAATACTTATAATCATTTTATTTTAATAAGTACAGTGTGGATAGGCGTGTAACTTTTTATGGTTCCCTACGTCCGAATGAAAAAACGGAACCTTTATAGAATCACTCGTGTGTCTGTCTGTGTAGGTCTGTCACAACCGATTTGTTTCGAATCTACTGGACCGATTAAGTTGAAATTTGGTACACTTATAAATTTCTGTGACTCGAACATGGCCGTGTAACATAAATAAATTAATTTATAATATGGGGTCACTTTTTGGGGTCACATTAGAAAATTTAAAAAGCTCTGCATACTGTAGGTACCGTGTGATATATCAAATGAAAGGGCTTGTAGTGAGGGTCACAAATATATTTTTATAAGACCACTGAGACTAAAATATAGTTCTGTGATTATAGATTCCAGGAGATCCTATCAGAAGTCTGGTCTTAAAATAACACAGCAAATCTCTCAATATACTGCGACAAAACATGTTCGGAATGTTGGGGATGTTATATTCAATTTAAAGTTGTTATTAGGGTTCCGTACCAAAATGGTAAAAAGCAACCTTTTTTTTTTGGGTGGGAAATCATCATATGACCCCTCCCGCTCTGGGCGGAAGGGAGCGTCAGACTCTTGCTGACTAAACCCACCAGTGTTTCTTCCCTAGCCCTTTGTGTTCCGAGCCAGCGGTAACCCTTGCGGACATTATATACTTTTTGACATAATTTCTTTATTAATTGACATTGTATACTGACACTTGAAATTTTTCACCTCTTTATTAGTGGTTTTATTGAGAATCATAACACTTGGTTTTAGTAGGTTTTTATTATTATTTTTCTTTTTTTATTATCTATCCTTTTGATAGATTCTTATTTTGTAAATGTGAGGACTTTGTAGGCCTTATAGACTTTAGATCTGTAGACCATTTTCTATTTTATCAAGTACTTGGTACTTGTTGACAGGCCTGCGCTGTCCTTCCATACCTACTTACTGTAATCTGGAAACATTGTAAAAGCCAATTATTTTTAAAAAGAGTAACCATGGAGTTTCTTGCCGGTTCTTCTCCATAGGAAACGACCAATTGGAACCGTGCACCTAGCTTCTGACGTTTCATAAGTGCCCATGTAGGTTTATGTGAAATAAAACATTTTGATTTGATTTGATTTGATTTGGACAATCCCGCTGACCCGGCAGGCTTCGGCCCTGTCGGGTACGTTCCACGCGCGCCTCGAAGAGATGTCAGCATCACGTGAATAAGGAACCCTTATGTTGCGACTCAGTATGTCCGTCTGTCACAGCTGGATATCTCAAGAACTACTAAAGCTATCAACTTGAAATAGTTTTAGGTGACGTTTGCCCAACTATTTTGCAAACAAGAAAGAAATAAAAATATTTTTGTTTTTTTTTTACAACCGGGACTGAAAAGGGTTTTGAAAAATTCGAAGTGGGGCTACTAAGGTATGTGGGGTATCAAGAAAGAGCGTAGTTTGCACATTCTCAAACATTTTTTTTTAAGCCGCATGTTTTTTGACTTTTGATAAACATGTAAAAAAAAAATACCGTTTCCCCCTTATCTCCGAAGTTTGCATAGATAAAATCCTGAAATTATTCTATGTGATAGAAGTTTATGTAACGATTACAGGAAAAATAAAACGATGTCTCTAAAGCGCACACTCTTTCAGAAATCATCAACAATAACTACATTAGTTCCACTATCGGTCATGAGATAGCGCTGACCTAAAACTGCAATATTCTACACCGCAGCGTGCAGTGTTAAAATTCTCTGAAGCATAATAGGTCTCACCGATGAAAATTTAAAAACATAAGATGGTTCCGAACCCTCGGAGAGCGAGTCCGACTCGCGCTTGCTTGTTTTTTTAATGTTATGCTTAAAACACTTGTTATAAAAATATGATTTTTTGGCATTTTTAATCTCAAATAGCAGCCAAGGGGGTTAATTGCAGAGTTTCGCTGTAATAGTAAGAAATGCTCAATATGTTATTCCCCTAAAAGTGACACAGGGCCGTTGCGGGTGACGTCAACATCGAAAGGGATAAGAAAACAGTACTTTTCTTTTCTGGCCGGCACTTTAATTTTTGGGTGCGTTATGAATGATGAGTTTATGAAATACAAACTTATTTTTTCAGTCGATCAAATTAATGATGAGCATTGTGCATGCGTAAATATTCAACCCAACTACCGAATTTTTCACTGTGCGTGGTCCGACATAAACAAGGCCAGTTTTTAAAATTACGTTGGGTTAGTACCACAAAAAAACAATTTCAATTACTCAAGTAAACTATTAAATACAAAACTGTCCAAGTGCGAGTCGCACTCGCACACGAAGGGTTCCGTATCACAAGGCAAAAACGCCAAAAAAACAGGAATGTTGTATAGGAGCCGCCCCTTAAATATTTATTTTATTCTGTTTTAGTATTTGTTGTCAAAGCGGCAACAGAAATACATCATCTGTGAAAATTTCAACTGTCTAGCTATCACGGTTCATGAGGTACAGCCTGGTGACAGACGGACAGACGGACAGTGGAGTCTTAGTAATAGGGTCCCGTTTTTACCCTTTGGGTACGGAACCCTAAAAACTACCAAGTTCATACAACTAATAAAACATATTGAAATGTAAAGTGATTGCGGAATACCCAATTTATCCAATTAATTGTTTGGGAATGATGATAACATCATTCCCAAACTTTTGTTAAGCCTACCTAAAAAATGTATACTGGGCATTCTGTAGCAAATTATTGGAAAGTATCAAAAATAAATAATTGTACATTTTATAAAAAATAATTTGAAGCGGCGAGCGCATTCCGAAGATAAATTCAAATATAGAACCAATTCGGCGCGAAATTCAATGAATGACTATGGTCAAAGGCCCTCAGTTATTGACTCAGTTTTAATATAATGTCCAAAAAACTATTATAAAACATTAAAAAATCATAAATCATTGTTATAAACAATGCTTTTTATATTAAAATGATTTTATTTTAATTTCTGAGTATCGATTTCCGACATTCGACATATTAATTACTCGAGTCAATCGAAATTTAAAAAAAAATCGTTTATCATAATCGCTTTCACACATCATTACGATAAAAAAAAACAATAATGGACGGCGATTCTGAACACAAATTGAGTAGTGGTAATGAATAATACGTGTTATTGGACCCTGTGTTTCAATATTACGTTAAGATTTGGGCATTGTCGTGTTGTTTATAATATTTTCAATAATATTTGTTCATTTTAAATCTTATCTACATGTGTATATGTGACATTTGTGAAAAGTAAAAATGTAAACACGCACGTTTGGCGCGAAACTTCGACGTTAGATATCAAAAAACTTCATTACCGCTACTTATTTAACTTGGGCAATGGATGAATTCGTCAAATAATTAAATGATGTATGCCCCACTGCCCCTGTGGTGGAGTTTGGATGTTCGAAATTCCCATTTTTTATGTTTTTTAGCCTCGACCACCTCTGTCAACAAAATGGCGATTATCGCATTTACAGACTTAAATTTAATAAAGGTAAATTAATAAGCTTGCGCGCTAAGTATGCAATATTTATTGGTGTTAACGTATGAGTTTTTTATCCAACTCTCTTAATTAACGCACATTCATAAGATTTGATGGGTAGCATAATGAAAATTTACATAATCAATGAAGAGTGTCGTATGTCGTAATTCCTGGGTCCAATGGGACCCAGTACCGAGCCGGCGGAGGTTCGTGTGTTCGGGTCCATTCGGGGGCGCTACCGAACTATACGGTTAAACGAGGGACATACTTTAAGGGGAGTTAGTACTCATGAAAATGAGCAACTTTTACTATGGGGCCGAACCTGAAATCGCAAAAAAAAATCAGCTGTTCAGTACATTTCGACGAGCTATGCGAACATAAATGTAGGAAACGGCTGATTTTTTTTCGCGATTTCAGGGTTCCATCCCATATTAAATGTTGTTAATTTTCATGAGTACTAACTCCCCTCAAAGTATGTCCCTCGTTTAACCTAACGCTCTGTATATTATAGTCACGAATCATATTTGATCAAGATGCAACCTGATACTGACCTGCAAATTACAAAAAACGTAAGAAAATTTTAATTATCCACCTAAAATTGTCCGTGGTCCCTACCCGAAACCAAACGGAAAAGACCCTGACTGGCGTTCTATCATTGCGGATTCTCACTGAACGAATGTAGGTATATTTCTCTATGCCAATAGTACTTTCTAATTCCATACTAACTAAACTACAATTGTTTTTGTTTTACAATTGTTTTTACATGCTCTGTGGTCAGTGCTTTTATTTACACTTGCGCGCGCATTGCTATTGCTGGCTATGCGGAAAGACAAAACCAACGCGCCATTTTCCATACAAGTTAATATTTAACAATACAAGTCTGTTTTTTTCCTCGCAAGTGTGTTGAAAAACGTCGTATGAAACGCGTGTGCATCGATCATTAGACTCTCGGCTTTCTTATCGCACTCGCCTGCGGCTCGCGCGAATAATACCGCCTCGAGCATAATGATCAACATAGCACACATGTATCATAATGTACTATTTTTAAATTTTTCATTTAATTATTGTGAACGTGAGGACTATGTGGGTCATTTTTTTCTGTTTTCCTTCTTAGTTTTAATGATGATGATTATGATGAGTTTGAGTAATTTACGTGGCCTACCCAAATGTCCTTTCTTTGGTATTGTTCGTCGAATCGTTGAACTCCTCAACTTTTGAGTTGAGCTGCACGATTTTTGACAAATGCGTGCACTGATTGGACAGGTCCGCTCAATCTGTGTGGTTCTTTCCTCAAAAGACCATTTCAGACACCAATCTGCATGGTCTTCACACGATCTGACCAAGATTTTGTCTGGACTTTAAAAGAGACTGTGACCTCTGAGTTTGTTTCGGCCTTTCTTCTCAGAGTAGTCACAGATAGGAAACGCCGACCTCATCTAGTTTAAAAAATATGATTGACATGTAAAAGTGTTTGTAAAAACCTACTTACAGAAATAAATCATTTATCATTTAGCGCATCAAAACCGGATGGTCGGGCTGTCGGACTGTCGGATTTTCAACTCTTGGCGCTGAGCAGTGGGTTAATAATCCAGTGCGCGATCAAAATCACCCGTGTTAACGAGGGCTTATGTACATGTATATTTCCTATTGTTTTAGTATTTATTAATTGTACAGTCAACGAACAAGATAAGTGTAGACAACGCGTAAAAAATACAATCAATATTGCATTCTTCCAAACTATTTACTTAGTTGACTATACATTTGAATAAAAATGAAACCAATTTCTTATGTAGGGTAGGAAGGATGTGTACCTATAAAAGTATAAATAATGCCTTCATATTATGTAAGTTTCGTTTTAATTTTTCATCTGAACAGTTAATTTTCCTATCTTCATCTTTCACATGTTTTATGAGTACAAAAATCTTTAATTTTTTATTTATTCGATTAGATAGTACTTTTTACCCTTCAAATAAGGTAAAGTTCTTATTTACCTATTGTATGTAGCATCCTTGTATATATCTAGTGCATTTGTACTGTGTTTGTATACCCACTATAGTATAAGCAAACCATTTCTTAAACTTTCGTACCTACTTGTGAGCGCCATTTCTAGTGGAAAACTAAGGGCTAATTTCACCAATGAAACCAGGGGGCCTAAAAAGGCCACTTTGGATGAATCATAAAAGGATAAGATAGGAAGGATAGGATAGGATTGGATTGATTGGTATTTCAGCACAGACAAAAAAACGGATAAATTCTTTACTAATGCGATTTGTTACGATTCACTTAACAGTTAACTGTCCATTATGATCAGTGATCGGAATAGGCTGAGTATAATTACCTAAAGTTTAAAGAACAGAGACGAAAATCGGACACTTCCTTATGACAACTTTTTTTTTACCGGTTTTGCCGGAACTTTTAATTATGTAACTTTCAATATCTTATTTGATCATTGACATTTATATTAGCTTTAATATATCGTAACCAATGTTTTGATAAATAAAATAACCAATATTAAAAATAGATAAATTTTTAATATTGGTTATTTTTACCAGACTGCGTCAGAAGGAGGGTTATGTTTTTCGAGTGTATGTATGTATGTATATTTCTTTGGCACGCCCTGTAGCCTAAACGGCTTGATCGATTTCAGCTCGAGAGGTGCCGTTAGATTCGTCTGAATTGTGAGAGTGACACGTTACTGGGTAGGTATATCAAAATTGAAAAAAAATTAAAATGGCCAATTAGGTACCTATACTACTCGTATAGGTAATCGGCCATTTTATTACAAAAAAAAAATACAAAAAAACGGGCTGTCTTCGCAATATTATGATTCATTATGTTATCCTTTTATGATTCCAAAGTAGCCTTTTTAGGCCCCCTGCTCATCTAAACTGCGTTCAAGAGCTGTCAATGTCAATATTCCACAACAATGATGACACTGACAGTTCATGATCGCAGTTTAGATGTGCTGATCGCGTTCAGTTTCATTGTTGAAATTCGCCCTCATTTTCTTACAAGTTAGAGTGTACTAAATGCCTACTTGTTTTTCGGGAAACCTTGGTAAGCTTATTGGTGACACGAAGGCGAAAAAAGTATTTATAATACTCAAACTTAATATGTACTGACAGGGAAATTTATTGTTTATCAAATCAACACACGTGACACAACTTCAATTTGTCTTGATAAAGCCATTTTATAAAGGGTGGCACCACATCGACTCGCAAACTGTAACCACTTATTTAGTACATGATTCTGGACAGGGACCATATTACGAAGTATTAATGCCATCATGATTCCAGTGCCAAAAAGGGATGGTGCTATCGTTCATGTATAGGTCCGTCTTTCTCTTACACTGAAATCATGATGGCATTAAATCACGACGGTTTAATGCCACCATGATGAATACCGACCTGCGCTGCATTAGATTTTTTTCGGCCGTTATTAAAAAAAAAAATTGCTGTATCGTAGAAAAGTGCAAGTACCTGCGCTGTCAAAATTTATGGAACAGCTAATTTCTGTCAAAGAATGACAGTTGTGATTCGAATTGAGTAAAGGTACGGGTAATTTAAGGTGGTTGTCACTCTGTTAAACAATTAATTTCTCTCACTATACTTAAGTTACTATTTCAATTTTACATTTAGAAAAAAAAATTGTTATAAGTACCTAATACAACAAAAAAACCTACACATTTCAGAATCTAATCTTTTATATCAATTTAATAATACTTAGATTCCCTAAAGAAAAAAAATAAGAATTTATCGTAAGTTCTAGTAACTGATACCATACCTTTGTGACAATAATAACGAACTTATTAACTTCTTTATAACCATACCTACCTATTTTTCCACTTTTCCACACATTTGTGTACTGAAATTAGTACTGAAATTACCTATATGAAACCCTTTCACTTCCATTCTTCACCTGATATTGTGCTAATCGAGTTAAAATGAATAAAATAAAGAAAAATGATTATTGACTACGCCTTTCATTACTTAGACCCCTCTCTTTTCTATTTTGAAGATGTATTTTTCTATTGGGACGTAAGCCCTTTTACAAAACCAACTTACAACTCTAAAACTATAACTCCTCAAGCAATAGGATTTCTAAATTATCACCGGGCATGCGATTTCGTTAGGCATGCCCTAAGGAACTGTCTTAGGTCCCTTACAAATTCAGTAACTAAAAAAATGTAAGGGTTCCGTTTTTGCTATTTGGCTACGGAAACCATAAAAAGAACAAGTATGTACCCGTCTAAGATAATGAAGAATAAGACCACGCTAATAAAATTAGATGAAAATAGATACAGCATTTCACCCCGTAAGCTAAGCCTTTACATAAAATATTCTCGCTTTATGTTGGCTATAGCGCAACAGGGGATATAAATCTGTTTGCAGTCCGATAATGTATCCTGGCTCTTTACATAAGCGAAAGTTCTAGCTGCTAAGTACGGCTAAGGTGCTGACTTGTGATCAATCCGATCATCCTGTTGGACTGTGGTGAACTTACTCGTACTACAACGTAATAAGTAGAAGGCGTAGTAAGTAAAATTACAGTCCCGCTGTTGAGAGAATGTGTTTCTGACACCTGTCAGTGCGTCAATTCTAGTATTCGTTTATATGACAATGATAGGTGTCAAGAATGCAATCTCTCATCGGTCGCACTGTATGTTGGAAAGGTTCTGAGTTCAAATACTCGCGTTTGACGATTTTCATATCGGATGTTATTATGCGTTGGTCGACAATGGTGCATACGTTTGTACAGTCATGAGCACTAATATGTCAACACTTGGCAACTTTCAATTGCGATTTTTTCATGAAATGACGAATGTAACGTTGAAATACGACACTTTACATAAACCTATGGGTTCGAAAATACTATGTTCGTAATAACATAAAATTTCATTAAAAAATAAAGGAGATAATTGCCTTTGAATAAAGCCAAGTGTATACATACTTATGCTCGTGACTGTATAATGCCTAGAAGAAAGAAGTTACCTATACACTCGAGACTATAATATATAGATGAGGTACTAGCGAAGTTGATAAAGCATTACGAGTTCATTCGCAAATGTCTGATCTGCTGGGTAACACACTAACAGTACCTAGCAATGGATTTCATTTGGACAGTTCAACAAAATTCATTACGTTATTTAGGTCGGTAAACAGACAAATTTTTCGTACATATGAAGCAATGGATTAGAAATATCCTTCAAAATTATTCAGATTATGATTGATAGTGTGTAATTAGATTGCTGGGACGCTAAGCAAGAGATACCATTCAATCAAGTTGTCTAATTCTCTTCGTCGGCTATTTACTCAAATTGATGTCTTATAAGTTTTCTATTAAAGGCTCTATAAAACACATACCTACCTATTTGGCCAAATATGTTAGCTGTTCCAAATACGGTGGTCGATTGACCTACCCATCATTACTATATGCATGTCAGGAAAAGCAGGACAACATTATTGTATTGTTTATTTTAATGGCTGTTGGTGAAAGTTTATAGGAATGCAGTTCACATTCTTATAGGTACATGGGGCTAACGCTATTAAAGCCCTAGGGAATTTTTATGGGCCAATAGGCTTATTTTCTCTTGCCTTTTTTGAAAATATGACCCGGAAATTGGGCCTTCCCCTTATAAGATTATGAATGTTTTAAGTTTTCTTCTTTGTTGGTAATAAAGTAGGGGGTTGCAAAATAATTAACCATTAGTAAAACGACAGTTTCTTTATTGCTTCTCAATAAATAATAATAAATTAATCTCGTCAATAAATAACTCTTCTAGACCCTAGCCGTTTCATTGGTGCGTGCGTCCAAACACTATGTACATTGCGTTTCCCGTGCGTATTTACATGAGGTAGTAATCGTTTAGTGGTCGGCTGAAGATGATGATGCTGATGAGGAAACTGAGGATACGCTGGAGTAGCTCGGAGACTGGTTTGAGGCAGCTGACGGGCTGGAGTCACCAGGGTAGTACGAACTGTAGGCGAGCTGCGAAGGGTCCCACACTCTGGAGTAAGGACCACTGCTAGCTGGCTCCCAAGCAGGGCCGTACGAGTCCTGGGGCGCGGAAGGTCCAGGGGTTGAGGGAGGTCCGTACTGATTGGCCGGGGGACCGTATTGGGGCGCGGGAGGGGCGGCTTCTGTAGGCGGCATCATCATCATGGGCATGGCTGGCAACAAAAAGAACAAAACATTATTTATCATCGATTTTGAAATGTTGGTAATTGATGAGAGTATCATCCTTCGATATCTAACCTCCTTTCTTCATGATCAAGTTGTAGATCAGGAATCCGAGGACGAGAGTGATGGCCAGTTTGCTGAGGATCAGGGCCTTCATGGACTTGATGCCGATGATGGCGACGAGGATGGGCATCAGAGCCTTCATCTTCAGCTTAAGCAGCAGTAGGACGGGGAGCAGGAGCTTCTTCTTCAAGATACCACGAGCTGGAAGAAAAATTGTATTAAGTTCGACGTCTAATCTTTATGCTCTTAAGTTTGTGTTGGTTGATTTCATTACCTTCGCCGTTTTCACTGTCAGACTTCGGGAATTCCACATCCAAACCCCTGTCAGCTCTGTAAGACACCTCAGCGCTGTCAAAGAAGAACTCAGGCAGCTGGAACCTGACTTCATTGTTGCTCAAGTACCGGCCAACGCGGTCGAAGATCACTTTGTCGATGTTCTTGTCGTCGAAAGCCCTCGCAGATTCAGAGCTCACTCCAAGTTTGGTGTCCAGGAACGAAAGCACTTTCACTTTGAGACAAGACATCGGGGCTTCAGCTTCGAAACAATCACTGATCACACTCTGGAGCAACTCATCACTTGATCCTAACCGTGCCGTTTGAATCTCATTGTCCTTGATGCTGTAACCGCGAACGATGGCGACGGAAGCCAGGAGTAAACACAAACACTTCATATTGTTTTTTTTTTTTATCACTTTATCATTAGATTTGATTAATTAGACGTTCTGCCCGTCCGGTTAATGGAGCAACAATGATTTAATTTTTCAATGGGCTTGGTTTTTATACCGTGATCCTTTGGACGGCAAGGCACGCGGTCTTCGCGCGTGCGCTGAATATGAATCGCTTTCATACTTGGCAAACTATTTATTTTCATTTAAAGAAAGTCCTGGTGGTGAGAGTGATGTATTTTGGTGATGATATTACAAATATTAATAACTATGTTTCTTGGAAGCTTTAGGATTTCGGACATTCGGTTATTTCAGGAACTTTTCAGGAGGCGGTTTATAATGTTACATAAGATCAATCAATTGCGGTAATTTGAACAAGTTATAATTGTTCTTACTTTAATTTAAAAAATCTTACTTTAATTGTAAAAATGTGAATGCAGAATAGCCCAAAATACACTGAGGCAGGGACAATGGCGTGCGAACTGAAACCATGAATTCAGCATATGATTCTAGACCACAAACTAAAAAAAAAAACTGCTGTTTCGTAGAAAAGTGCAATAGGTACTAACGCGGTCGAAGTGTACGGAACAGTATTATTTTAATAACCTAATATAAATTCAACTCAGGGGGTTCAGAATCATGTAATCAATGCATGGGTAACAGGGAGCCTAAAAAGGCCACTTTGGCAGAATCATAAAAGGATAACATCATCCATGATGTTATCCTTTTATGATTACTTTTTCCTTTTTATTATTTTATTATTTCTTTATTCCTTTTTTTTGTTCGTTTTTGTTTTTTTTTTCTTTTTTGTGTTAACTGTCCACATTTAACTGTTTAGTAAATCGTATCAAATCCTATTGGTGAAGCATTTTTCAGTATTTCTTTTTTGTCTGTGCGAAATTATGTGAGATTGGGAAAAAAGAAAAACACGGACTGTCTTCGCCATAATATAATTCATAATGTTATCCTTTTATGATTCTCCAAAGTGGCCTTTTTAGGCCCCCAGGTTGCGCGTCGATGTCGCCACCTTGTATTTTGGGTTTATTCTGCATCCACATTTTTCCTAAAAATCATAACTATATTAGATTTGCTGCGCTTAAAATACTACGATCGTCTTCTATTGCATTTTCCTGGATTTTCACAGTTACTATGTTGCTGCTGCCAATTAAAATCCCTTAGAGCTGATTCTTCAATCATTTGATAACTTTCTTCCAGGAATAATTTTGAAATTTTGACAGTTATTTCATACAAAAACTGTCAAACGTCAATATTATTCTTCGAATAAAAGTAATCTGGCTATGGAAAAATCAGCCCTAAAAATCTCATATCACTGCACTATTTTGACTTAAACATTCAATGCATACCATCACGCCTGTAATTCGCCGAAGGGCTAGACAGAGGTGTACCTCAGCATGTACACATTTTGTCAGTAATGTTTAAGGCCCATATAATAAGGGCCAGCCTATTACCATCAGCCAGGCACAAATCCAGACTCCGGGCTGTTACTGAGAATTTCAACAATGCTTACAAAATACCAATCCTTTGTTTCTTTATCCCTGTTATGATTTATAAAAGACATATGTTTGGTAATAAATAGCTAATTTCAAAACACAAGCACCAGCCCTGCTATTGTTTATATCTAGTTTTACGCTTTGGAAGTAAGTGTAAACAAACAAATGATGCTTACTACTCTTTATTAACTGTTATGTGGATATAACCTTTCTAGTCACGTCCACTTTACTACAGATTTTTATGTAATGTTAGGGAATACTATAGTGGCCTATTGCAGGTTTGTGAGCGGTTTGTAAATCGTCACAGTCATATTAATCTTGTGTTTTGTGCTACATTTTGGCGGATAGTAGTTCAGGAATCACCACAAGGCCTAGGCAAGTGGTAATCACGTTTAAAGCGTTTCGTATTTCTACAAAGACTTTATTAATACAAATACTATATTAATATTACTATTGTCATCCCAGAATTATACGATGACTTCTGACCACCGGTTTGAAGATCTGAGTTCGGTTCCATTTGCAATTTCGATAGTACAGTCTATGTTGGAAAAGTGAAAGATGTAGGTAAGTATTCGTTTGACATAAGCTACCGAAAACCATATGTCAATACTGTTGAAAGTCTTTGTAGGAATACGAAACGCTTTGAACGTGATTACCACTTGCCTAGGCCCTGTGGCGATTCCTGGAACTACTGTCTTCCAAAATGTGGCACAAAACACATGAATGACACTGGCTCAGAAGCTACAGAATATACAGATAAGTGCCTGAAGGATTTAACATTTATTCCCAAATTATTATTCATTGGATGGCAGTGGTAGTGACCGACATAGGTTGCAGAGTAAGCAAAGTAAAGTGGCAGTGGGCTGGCCATGTCTGTCGAAGGACCGATAGCCAGTGGAGCAGACGAGTCCTAGAGTGGAAACCACGTATCGGCAAGCGTTGTGTGGGACGCCCCCCAGCTAGATGGACGGACGATCCGAAGAAGGTGGCTGGGGTAGACTGGATGCAGAAGGCGGAGGACAAGGTGTTGTGGCGCAGTCTGTGGGAGGCCTATGTCCAGCAGTGGATTGCGATAGGCTGAGTTGATTTGATTGAGTGGTAGTGAACTCCTTGATAGTGACTTCGTTTGAGTCGATAAGATATATATAAATCATACCTATTGCTGCTGGTTCTGTGTAGTACCAGTACAGGTACACGCACTTTATTCCTTTTAGGGTGGCCGCATTGTATTGGCACATGCTTAAAAATAGTGACTAACACAATATTAGCAACATCATAGATAAATTATTAGTAACCTTTCACTCAGTGTTCTTGCAAGTCGCCATACAATCCCACAGTATATCCTTCCATTCATAAGGGAATAGATCCAGTTTAGGACTAGATACAAGGAGAGCGTTGAGTACGTTCAGCATAATGCAGCCTCGGTAGAGTTGTCGGGGATGGTTAACATCTTTTCAAATTTTGAGGATAAAAGTGCAGAAGCTGCCATGCAGAAACATCGAATTGGATAGGTGATAGCAAATAGGCAACAGGCATCCGCTCCTCATCAGTTAAAACACAATGTTGATAATTAATTCCACCGACAGTCATGCGAAAACAATACAAATCAGTATCCATTCTCCAACACTTCACGAAGATATACGTAAGAACGTCGAAACATGTTCGAAGTCTTTAACCTTCTTGGCGAATTGTTGGACATAGTGTTTGCTCAGTCCTGCCACACACAACCACACCACAGTGGCAAAAAATGTTGCTGGGCGGTAACTAGTGGGCGGTGCCACTGCAGGTGCTTGAAGTTACATTGACATCATCATCATTGTCATCAGCCGCAGCCCGACTCACCCCCTGCTAGGCATTAGGCCTGTATTTGCTTGAGCCAATCTTCAATGTCACGCTTCTATGCCAGTATCATAGCCAGGTTCTCCCAGCGATTGGCGTTTAGTTGCATTGTGCTAGCGTCACAATGTGTTCTGATGATTGCGTGTGAGTGAAATTAATAGTTTTTTTTTGCAATGTGATGTCGTCGTCGAACACGACAGAATGCGTTGAGTATTTTTGGCGTATAATCTACATCTTTAATACCAGAGGAATCGCAGATGCGTTGCCATCCCGGAGACGAAGCTGAGATGACTTATACTCCTGTCAATCCTTTCAGTACCGGTACGGTGGCAGTATTGCCCCGAATAAGCTCCTCTATCTGTGTCTCCTTTACTAAGATTTTTACTTATATTTGCACTGTCAGCTGTGCACGTGATGACTGCGTCAGTGAGCGGAGTTCTCGCAGCTGAATTTTGAACCAAAGATGTTTGAACTTTTTACCATCAATACGCTAAGAACAAGAGTTTTACTATTATTTCATGTGATTGCACTAACTTAGTCATATAATTTGAGCCCAGCCACATTTGTGCCGGTGTGATTATGGCAAGTCTGCACAGACCCATACTCAATCAGGTTGTTTGTCATGCAGTGTCGGACTATGCTCTCACCACCGACGTTTACATACCAATCAAGCGATGTATCGCTTTTGTAATGAGATTCATTGGCTTTATGCAGCGTACTTCGTTAAAGCTGTCAGACTTAATGGCACGATTGGAGAGGTTTTGATTTGTATCTCTGGCTGTAAGTCTATTTATTTATAGAGGAATTGTAACTTGATTATCTTCTGTTACATGGTAAGTGTATGTCAGATCCGTAGGTGTTAAGTCGCTAAATCGTGTTGTCGTGCTCAAAATTAGACTTTTCATTACCTACTTCGGTTTGGGCTTTAAAGCTGTATCTACTTATGATAGAATTGACGCATCAGAAACATTAATGATATGTGGGACGATTGTGATTGAAATTAGGTCCGATGCAGTCGCGTTGAATACAAAACGGAAATTATAGAACTATTTCAACACTGAGTTAAGCCCATTAATGTTCTTATTTAAAAGTCTATATTTTTTTTGAGGGTATGTTCGTGAGGAAACCGGCTTGTCTTAGAACCAAATATTAGAAGACATTTGACATGTACAAACCCGCACTGGGCCCGCGTAGTAGATTACGGCCCACTCTCACTCACCGTGAGGAGGCCCGTGTTCCAGCAGTAGGAATATTACAGGCTGATTATGCTAATGCTTGAGAGTATGACAAATGTTTAATGAATTAATAATTGAAATGAACACCACCTTATGAGTTTTTCCAATCACAAACTCTATTTACACCAACGTAAACCATCTTACAATAGGTTACATAAAAAGCTCCTACATAGTTTACCTAACAAAAGTGAAACTGCTCCGATTTAGCAAAATGTTCGCGCACATCTTCATTATGCAATAAGGGTTGGACATCGCGAATGCAACTCGTGCGCACATTAGCATAGTCCGCCATGTCCGGATTGTGAAATTGCTGTTTCACTTCCGTTCTTTTAATGTTCGGCCATAAATCTGTGGATTTGTGCCGTTTTATTGACACTTTTTTAGAGGTTGTTGCTGTGTGGTACAATGGGTCAATATAAGTTAATCCTGATTCATTCTAATCCTCGTGGTGGTCTTATCCCAATTTATTTCAGGTCGACGAAGCAGGTTTTCTTTTTAGAAAGAAGAAAGAAACTGTTTTTTCAATACCTATAGCCATCATTTCCGTATTCAACCCTTTCTAGCCGTAATTATTATCATTTAAACAGTCCGTCCATCGTTTCTTTGGTTTTCTCCAAATCTTATAGCCATCCACATTCTCATTCATATTCAGAACTTTTTTTTTGCTATAACCTTAAAAAGTTTACTTCTAAATCCACTACATATTTAAAAATACGTTTCAGATAATTAAACGGTTATTTTAGCACTTCACTTCTTTAATTTGCAATAAGAAAGTAAGTAAACAATTTATGCCGTCCATATTAGGTAACAGTCATACACATAACACTATCCACTTACAAACATTGCGCTCGTGACAGACATACAAACAGGCCCGAAACTCCATCATCTACTTCTAATACAAATAGACAAATTAACCTTTGCCATTGCAGAAACTATAGCCACTAAATTTTGAACCTTATTTCGTTGTAATACTGAGAATATTGCAGAACCTTTTTCAAGAATTCAGGTTTGTCAGGAGCGTTCGGTAAGGTGTGTATGCTATAAGGACCTAAAAATAGTTGAGTTATGGTTCTGAATCCGTGCTAATGTGTGCCCAGTAGGTCAGCAGGGTAAAACAGGTATGCCAGGCGACGGCCTGCCGCATCCTGCGTGAGGGCGGTGAATTATAATGAGGACTGCCGCAGGGCTTCCGTCTAGGCCTCCCTAATTATGTCAGTGATTTTGTTCTAGTTGTTGATGTAATTTCGTGGATTCGATATTTTGATTGATCAAACCAGTTTGATCAATCAAAATATTTTGTATGACCCGAACAGCTTGGCTTCAAAATATTATTTCTTTGGCAAAGGTGTACAGGTGTTTTCTCCCAAAATGATAATCACAAAACCTAAAATATTGACTTACCGAATGAAAGTATAATTCGGTATTTTTTTTAGGTAATCCTTACGTAAAAAGTATTACAGAGTAAAAGAAGAGTTGGCTAAAATTCAAGTTTAAGTTTTAAGTGAGATCCAGGTGGGATTGTCGTCATCAGCGTAGTCTGTCGTCATAGCCCAGAATAGAACTAATCAGCTGCGTTGATTAGGCACTGCTTTGCACGAGTGATAGTATAGCAGTCATTCAAATAAGGAACATACCACGACCTAGTTTTCTACCATTCCTTCAAAGAGAATTAAAAGTCGTTGTATTTATATGCAACAATTTTTCTGTTAATTGCAAACATCTTTACTACTCGGCTGAAAGATTCAAGACCAGGGTCAGCTTGCTCAGGCAGCTCTTTTCCTGAACGCATTTCTTTATTAGGTAAATGTCGAACGGCCAAGTTCCCACTTATCCCTGGCCTATACAAAGCGATATTCTATCAGCGATAACGATGATGGAAATCTCAAAGGTGTATTGGACAGGGTAAAAAGTCGTTGTACAGACACCAGCACATCAAGTTACCCGAATTTTCAAAATTTTCCAATCAACTTTGAACCTTATGCTTTAGAGATAAAGTTAAAATCTATTAAAGTTGTAGTAGCTTGACGTGCTGGCGTCTGCACAAACACATAAACGACAAACGAAACGTTTTAAAAACGATGATCACTTGTCTAGGTCTACATTTATGTAATAGAGCGGTAAATTCTACTCATATGACCCCTAATACCGCCAATTCATTCAACGCTAGGTACTGCAATTTGCATTTAATAAATAAAATGAATTACCTCATTTCTTAGTCTTAAAGCTGATTTCAGTAATGAAACTGAACACGATCAGTAGGTACATAAAACCCGTGTTCAAGATATGTCAGTGCCGTCATTGTTGTGGAATATTGATAATGAGATGTGCTGATCGTGTTGTTTCATTGGTGAAATTCGTCCTTATTTTAATACCATAAATGGTCTTTGGTATGCTCTAAGTTTATAGATTTGATCTGAAAGACCGACATTTTATATTTACACGATTATCAACACATCTCAACTATGTCGGCTGACTTCTTAGTCAATACTTACTAAATAGCATAATCAGTTGATTGACATGATCATTTTCAGCAAACATAGAGGAAATCTACAAGCCTTTTTTTGGTCAAAAAATGTAACGGATTATGTCGAAACAAATTACTCCCGAGTACAGATCAATACAAATCAATCGATCAGCTGGTTTAAATCCTATCATTGGATCAAAGTAAAACGTTGCACGTGACATTGATGGTATCTCCTACGTGATCATCATGGCGGATGAGCCCAAGTGTCGTAGAAAGCGATTGGCACTTGAATGGAAACTTAATGTGTTGCAAATGCCACCTCGTATCGAATTTTCCTCCCTTTTAGAGAAAGTATTTTATAACGTCCTGCTTTTGTTCACCTAGTTTGGCACCACATAGTTGGGATTTTTCTTGCGTTTCATTTTTGTGTATGGTCTAATTCCACAGTGATAGGTACTTCTTTTAATTTTTTAATGACATCTTATTGACCTATTTTATATCATTGTAAATCATGACTTCATTAGATTACATTTTATCATAAATGTGTTGTTTAGATAACCATTTTGTGAAAGAAATGCTTCTTGCTTTCTGCTGACTTGTTGATGCACTCTCTGAATTATAAGTTGGTACATGACATAAATGCATAAGTTTTTATTGATGATGAAAGTAGTGAATTACTTCCGGAAAAAGTTAATTGGCATTACCTAATGAAAGCCCATTAATTTAATTAAATAGAGTTTTTCTGAGAGCTTAAAATACTGCATTAGAAATTATATACTGATTGAGACTTATTTTCTGATATTATTGACTGTTTGCTTAATTCAATCGATTATTGCTAATTCTAATGATATACTCTATTTTTAATGAAAATTAAATAAACTAATCACTAATATTTCATATCTTTATTGCAAGTTGTGGAGAAGGGAACACCAAATAAAATAATAGTAATAATTCTTCAAAGATTTATTATTAATATAAATAAATAACATCAGTCATACATCACAATCACACTCTCTCAAGCACAATATTTTAATAAATAAGTTGCATTACATAGTATTTACACGGTCTCGATTTCGCGACGAAATCATTTATTTGGTCTATGTTATCTGTGTCCGTCAACCAGCTGTCAAAAAACGGCGGGAAAAACGGACTTCGGATACAGGTCGTTGGGTTGAGGTTGCGTTCGGATAGTTTATTGGTAAGCGTTGTAGGCGAGTTCTTGGGCCAGCTCTTGGGGCTCGGCGTCTCTCCTGCGGCGCGTGGCTGCGTACGCGGCGTCCCAGGGACCGTGCGCGGAGATCTGGGGGTGTGAGTTGTCCGCCGCAATCTGGGTAAACTACAATGTTAGGCGTATGGATAGTAGAGTTGTGAAAGAAGGTTAGTACACAATAAAAACACTTCGTTTATTGGGTAAACTCAGTGTCGGATTAAAACATAAAGTTAATTGTGCTAATTGTGCAAATCAAGTTCAAACGGTGCCAATAGTTCGTAAAAGTTGTGCCAAAGGTGCAAATAGTATTTGGGAAAGTGTTGTGCTTTTCAAAATAAGTCAGTGCTACTTTAAAGATTTTGTATTGTTTTTTCTAAGAGGACTACATTGTTAATGACAAAGTCAAAGCTTAACTCACCTTTTTGCAAAGCTGGAAGATGGCCAGAGCGACGGAAACCACGAAGGAGAAGAAAGACAGCTGCAGCGCGTTCCAGGCCTTCAGACCGAGGACACCGATGGCCAAGGGGATGAGGGTCATAGCCTTGAGGAGCACGAACACCAGGATGGGGACGATGATCTTCTTTAGCTTGGCCTTGCGGGCCTCACCGACGGAGCGGGCACCCTCCTTGTTGAACTTTACGTTCAGGGACAGCTCATCATTGTCAAGGTTCCTCGGGCTGACAGTGATCTTGGTGTCGACGATTGGCAGCATGAAGGTCACATCGTGGGACTGGATGTAGTTCTCAATGCTGTCGAAGAAATCACCAGTAGAGCGGCCGGTGACATCGTTGGCAGCACTATTCGTTGTCACTTCAACGGCGTCGGAGATCTGGGGAGAAAGCAATTAATGGGTTAAACTTTCGATTATTTGGAAAGTGGAAATTAAAATTGTTCGCGGAATGGAAAGTCGGTTACCTGGAAGGTGTCCTTCTTGAAAATGGAGTCCAATAACGACATGACCTTGTACTTGATACAGGCGGTGGGGTCTGATCCTTCGGCACAACCTGATCTCATCTCCTCCACCATGCCGTCCATGGGTGTTCCCTTCCAGAATGCTTCCTTCGCAGGCTGGGCAACCGCGCTCCCGAAAAGGGCCAGAGCCATCAAGCACACTACTTTACTGGACACCATTTTGCTTAGCTCCTCGTGGTGTTCACTGACTGAAGGTTGGATTGTTTGTGATAGTTTCGACAAGGACCCCGCGGTTTTTATACAGCTATTTCAAATTCAGCACGTAGTGTGCAGTTCCGGTACGCATTGTCTTTCAACGTACGAGTGGAACGTGCGCTTGCGACCTTCTGGCACGGAGGGGACCCAAGTGTAAGGGAAAGCTATCTGATAGGAATCCTCGTGGAGATATGGAATACAAAACGTCCTAAGTTCTAACATTGTCAGTCGCTTATCGTACTTTTTAGAATAGTTATTCGTTTGTATCAAGCGCCTTTTCTGTTGTTTGTGACACCGTTCCCTGGTTCGGAGAGCCATGATCCAGTTCATGTCTTTCTTTTTGACTTATGGGTAGTGGGGAAGGTGTGAGCGAGAGGTGCGACTGGTCAAGTAGTGAGGTGTTTGATATGGAGGAGCAGATGCGCGCACGCGCGTCTCTGCATACGTAATGGTGTTTAAGTTGATATCATTGAACTTGTGCGTCTAGGAGATAATGACATTGTTAATCGTAGGATCATCGGTTTGTTCGTGAACTTCAGAGAGGTTTATGACCTGATACAGCTGAGCTCAAGCAGAGCTTCAGCAAGGATTCAGTTAAGAATCTGGGTCTGCTTTACATATCGTTCGTTTTAAATAAAGTTGGCAAACACAATTTGAAAGTGAAAATGGATAAAAAGTGAAAACCTTTCTTGTAAAGTAGTTCAAGACTTTTACTATAAGGATATTTATGTGAATAAGGGGTATTTCTTTTCTGTTTGCTAGTGGTGAGACAGGTGAGAGATCAGGTAAAGATGATTATGGGCAACTTCAACCCTCCCAAAAGTAACTAGGTGACGATTGTAATACAGTAGATATAATTATTATGTCTTCTATTCTATATGGGTCCTGGTGACCTGACACAGGTTTTTTCTAAAACCTACTTCAGGCACCAGCTCTCACAATGTGAATTTATATAGTTCAAAACTGTAAAGTGCTACAAAAACATTTTGAGAGAAAATAAAATAAACTTATTATTGTGTATTATATCTATCTGGTGTAATGTGTGTCTTTTACTCTGTGCTAAATAAATGTATTTTCTTTCTTTCTTCTTTAAACTTATTATACTATCATATCTATTTTATTATATCTACCTATATACTCTGTTCTTCTTCTTCTGTACTTATGACACAAGCAAAGGTAGGCCCTTGTCCTTTGTGTGAAATGAAGCTTTGTATTATGATAATGTCCCCTTTGCCCATTTGTTGAAAATGGCCATTTTCAATAACAGAAAGATTCATCTATTAGAATGAGGTGGATGATATTAGGAAAATTTAGCTATTGTTTAGGGCTTTCTCGGCGACCATTGAGTTTTAAAAGCAATATATGAACAGGACATGGATAAGTCAATCATTAAAACCTGTTCCATATTTGCAGTGGTGGCCCAGACTTACGAGTCGTGAGTTCAAACCCAGGCAGGCACTTTGCTTTGAGTAAGTAAGTATTAATTTAATCATCACTGCTCTCAAAACGGTGAAGGAAACATCGTGAGGAAACTGGTAACTGGCATGTCCTAGAACCAAAAAAATCGAAGACATGTGACGTCGTGTGTCATCGTTGTACCTACACCATGTAATAATAATGCATACTTTCTAGGTCCCACAAACCTTAATAAAAAATTATTTATTTATTTTTATACACCAAGACGCACTGGTCCCGCGTGGTGGATGATGGTCCACTCCCTCTCTCATAGAAGGAGGCCTCTGTTCTAGCAGTGGAATCATTATAGGCTGATTATGCTATCGTCATCATTTCAGCCGAAAGACGTCCACTGCTAGACATAGGCCTCCCCCAATTTTAGGGGGGGGGGGGGCGGGTTGCCATAATCGCCACGCTTGGCAGGCGGGTTGGCGATCGCAGTATGGAATGATGGTGTAATGCATAGAGAACGCTGCTGCCCATTCTCCGGTACGACCATTGGTCGCCTTTTACGACACCCACGGGAAGTATGGGGTGGTGCTATTCTTTAAGTCCGGCACCACACAGACAAGATTATGCTATGCTTATGCAATATATTTTGATAGGTTATCGTTTAACCACTACCTGACCTAGGTAGGTAATACGGGGCTGGGGTCCGCAACTCCACGTCAGCGCGCGTATTTTGTGTACCTGATCAACGAATAATTAACTGGTTAACGTAGTTCAAAATGTCTTATAGTATGACTATTTTAGATAAACATTCCATGTCGTACTTAAAATAGGGCATAAAAATTCATACAGTGTAACCTTGGCTTGGCTTATTCAAATCTGTTTGATACAAACAGTGAGTGAGGTAGGTGGATTAACAGTAGTGTTTGCACTTTAACAGACGACGCGACAAGCAGATATTTTCGGTACTTGCCCGTGGACCCCCAGTGTAGTCCCCCTTGGGGTACCACGAGCAAATATTTTGCATTCCACCAGTGTCTATGACAAATTTTTTACAGTTCAAGCAGTACGGTTATGGAATGACTTGCCCGTGTCGGTGAGGCGTGCTCAATCTTTGTCCTCTCCTTTTAAAATTATGGTTAAAAAGCACTTCCTCTCTCCTTAAACATCATCATTATATTTTCTTTGCTCCTGTTTCATGTTTATTATTATATGTATATATTTATTTAGAGTATAATATTATGTATGTAAATGGTACACCACAGACTAGCTACAGCATTTGTCAGTCCTTCCCCTTTTTAATCCATCCAAAGGTTGTCTTTAAAAGATCGCTTTTGGCGATAACACCGCCCATTGTGTCACCCTTTGTACAGTTTCTATATTTATATATGAGGCATCGATGTATAATCATCGATGTAACAATTTTCGCGAAATAGTATTTCGAACTCGTATAGGGAACCCCTGTAATTTATATGGTGTACATAATAAAGAGTATTCTATTCTATTCTATTTTTGCCCGTAGAACCCCCTGAATAACAATCTTCTTTTAACTATATTTTTATTGACCGTGCTAGATCTCAAACATTTCTATTTTACATAAAATAAAAACATGTACTCATACAATGCAATTTGCCCTAAAGCCCGAAAGCCTGACAACCAGTCTTACCAAGGGATATCGTGTTATTCAGTAACTGGGTTGTCCATAACCCAGTTAGTTGTCCGAACATGGAGCGACTGCATATCTGACCTCCTGGTCAGATAGGTGCTCCCTGTAAAATATTGGTATTCACCTGCATCCGATTAGACTAGAAGCCGACCCCAACATAGTTGGGCCTAGCCTTTCCCCAACATAGTTGGGGAAAATCAGCTGTTTCATACATTTTGGTATTATGTATGAACTTTTGTATTAAACAGCAGATTTTTTTTTCGTGATTTCAGAGTTGGTCCCATAGTGAAAGTTGTTCATATTCATGGGTATTCTACCCTGTAAAGTTTGTTAAAAAAAAATCTTCCTGTATAGCTTGTCTTTCCTTATTGTCTCGATTGATAAAGCTGAGTACTACTACTGCTAAGCACCTCGAGAAATTAACCTGAGTATACAATTTAGCCGTTGCAGATAATGAGAGCCGTGCCATGAGTCGATGATGACTGCTGATTGGTTTGCATTGATCTGACAGTCATACGAAATCAGAGAAATGTTCTTGGAAAACACTTCCGATTGATACTAGGTACCTATTACGAGTAGGTATCTTGGTGGCCACATGCCGCAGGATCCTTTTATATTTCAAGGGGGTAATTGTGGCATCCTTTTATTATGGGAATAGTTCTGGCTAGAACCAATCAGTCGCTTTTCTTTGCGTAAGTAATTTCAACACCATCATCTGCCTAACCATTTCCCAACTATGTTGGGGTCGGCTTCCAGTCTCACTGGATGCAGCTGAATATTAGATAATTTTACATGGAGCGACTGCTATCTGACCTCCACAACCCAGTTACTGGGTAATACGATACCCCTTGGTAAGACTGGTTGTCACACTTTCGGGCTTCTGACTACCCGTAACGACTGTCAAAGATCCACGAATGACAGCCGGGACCAACGGCTTAACGTGCTTTCCGAGGCACGGAGGGGTCACGGTATGTCAAAAAAAAAATCAAAATCAAAATGTTTTATTTCACATAAACCTGCATGGGCACTTATGAAACGTCAGAAGCTTGGTGCACGGTTCCAATTGGTCGTTTCCTATGGAGAAGAGCCGACAAGAAACTCCACGGTTACTCTTTTTCAAATTAATTGGCTTTTACAATGTTAAAATCGGCAGAACTCTTTTGACGGTGAAAGCATATGAAGTGCTTTTTTCTCGTTGTTCCTCTGAAAGAAAAGAAGCTGCCGTGGATCAGTAACAGGGTGATCATCATCATCATCACATAATCGACTCTAATCCTAACTTCCTAATCCTAACTATCCATACTTAATATTATAAATTCGAAAGTAACTCTGTCTGTCTGTATGTTACCTTTTCACGCCTAAATCACTGAGCGGATTGCGATAAAATTTGGCAGAGAGATAGATTGCATCCCGGGGAAGGACATAGGATATTTTTTATCGACATACCTTGCGGACGAAGTCGCGGGTGGAAGCTAATAATATTATAAATGCGAAAGTAAGTTGGTTTGTTTGTTACGCTTTAACTCTAAAACGGCTGAACGGATTTGCATGTATTTTGGCACACATATAGACCAAGACCTGGGTAAGGACAAAGGCCACTTTTCATGCTGAATCGCAGACGAAGTCGCTGTCAACAACTAGTCAGCCAATAATTTAAAAAGTAATCCAATATCTGACACAAATACTTTGCCACAAGTTAACGGGTGATATCCAATTTATTATTGATCCGGCGTGGTGTGGCAACACTGAATACTAATGGGGTTACCATTTGTGTCCCATAGTTCCGCCATGGAGAAAGTGATATACCGGCGAACTATTAATTATAATAATGAGGTACGAATGTTCAATGTTGCGGAGGTATTTGTGAATCGGGTTTAAAAAGGTACGGTTTAAAAGGAGGTTGTTAGTTTGGGTGGTGACATGATGGGGACAACTGCTGGTGTAGATTTCGTAGACCAGGTAAATCTTTTATAGAAGAAATTGTACCTCCTTGGGTTTGGTAGTCTTCGAGACTTAAAAAAGATCGTAAGAATATTGGTTCCGTGGGAGAATAGATATTTCTAGAAGTAACATATCCAGCCAAGCACGACCATACAGCAGTAGATATCACTTAATAAAGCGAGCACTATTACTGTCTGGAATTCAAAACTAATATTTATAAGCTTAGACTCTGCTTCAAAACCATAGAATCTACCCTAGAACTTATAATACTTCAGATTTAGAAAAAAAACGGGTCAAGTTAGGGGTTCCTTACAAAGTAGGAATGTAACTACACAAATTTACGTTCTAGGACATGCCGGTTTCCTCACGATGTTTTCCTTCACCGTTTTCAGAGCAGTGGTGATGAAATAATTACACTTTACACAAAGTAAAGTGCCTGTTTGGGATCGAACCCACGACTCTGCTCTCAGCAATGTTAAATGGACTCGATTATTGTAAGCTCCCATAGCAAATTCTCAGCACACATTACTTAGTACCATAGTGCTATAAATACACAGTCTTGAAACTCGTAACTCCTATATTCCTCACACGAATGTGATAATGATAACATCTAATGTAGGCGATGCATTGCGAATGGCGACAGATAGCGTCACACCTGTCGATCATGTGCAAATAGCCTTATGTAGTGCGCGTTTTGATATTCATTCATAAGGCCTTGACTTCACTAGCCTTGTTGTGCCTCGTCAGCTTGCTGCTGGCTCTTCTCGCGTTTTTGTTCTTGTTGAAGATATCGGCGCCCGCGACCAGTGCTCCCGAGGAGTAAATTATGTTAGTGTATTGTGAATTAAGCTGTCGGAAGCGCAGTTACTGAACTTGAAGCGTGCCGCCCTTGCTTTGTATTTTTCAGGGTGGACAGTGCCTTTGGTTTTTTTTTAGTAAGAAGATTTAAAACAGCAAGCCCTTTGATTAACCTTGTAGGCTAAAGTAGTGCATGTTTTGACGTCTTCACATTGATTAGTTCTATTTGCGATCATATATTACTTAATTTAGTTTCAAATCATAATAAGCAAATGAGCTTATAATGTTTCCAATGCTCAAATAATACAGGCGGGAGTGGAGTTTTGCAAAGGAGTGGGTCATATGTCATACTCATATTCGAAGAGTCGAACCGTCCTTCGGGCCCAGTCGCACACTCTCTGCACTCAACGCTCTGTGGATCGCTTTAGGCTTGACTGTGATGTGCTCGCGGATGAATAGTTTTCCTTATTGTACTTAACTTATGTGTTTGTCTCTTTAACTAATGTAATTGCCCTTTGCCATTTTATGTTAAAAGAATCCAGCACGCAGACCCAGTGCGAGTTGGTGGATGTAACATATCTCCGAATTTTAGGTTCAAGAGAAAATCTGCTAGCCTTTTTTAATCTGTTCTTTTTAGCCAAATAATGTAATTTTTTGCTATGAAATTTGATTCAAGATTAGTTACTTCAATGGAGCGAAGATATGGAAAGTATGTAACGTTTTTTAATTGTTGGTCCCTTGCGTGGCTGAAGAGCTTTGTCAGCTTCAGGTACTGTGGCCCATACTTCTCGTGGGTGTCGTAAAAGGCGACTAAGGGGCGTACCGGAGAATGGGCAGCAGCGTTTTCTATGCATTCCACCACCATACCATACTGCGATCGCCAACCCGCCTGCCAAGCGTGGCGATTATGGCAAACCCCCCCCTTTTGGGGGAGGCCTATGTCCAGCAGTGGACGTCTTTCGGCTGAAATGATGATGATGACTGTGGCTAGGTGCCGGAAGGCGTTCGCTTATTCATCCTTATCCCAGCAGAAGAAGGAGCAGCCGGTCGATCCTGTAAAAATCTCACCGTAAAAACTTAGGTGAAGTAAGTTTGTGTTTGTTAGGAATTGACACTATTGACAGCTCACCCCACGCTCACTTCACCTAAGTTTTCACAGAATGAGATTTTTACAGAATAGCACCGCAATACCTCGGCTTTAAAAGCTTCAGTACAGGTGTCCTTAAAAGCGTGTTAATAGCCTCCATTATTATGCTTCGCTTCGTTCAAGTTAATTACTTCAGTTGACTTGGTTAGATCAGACTATTGACATTCACAAGTACCGCTCATGACATAATTGAAATATTCCAATATTTGTTTAAGTTTTAACTTAGTGTGGGTTTAAAAGCTTTATTATTTGTTTATAATGAGCTGATGATTTTTTGTTGCTCCGTTTTCTGACCAAGGTTAACATACCTCTTTTTCCCGTGGGTGCCTGTAAGACTGAAGGAGACAGCAGCATCCTCCCTATCTATATTTATCATTGCGACCACCCATCCATTATCAGCCGATCTATTCTGTAAAAATCTCACTGTGAAAACTTAGGTGAAGTAAGCTTGAAGGGAGCTGTCAATAGTGTCAATCCCTAATATCAGGTGAAATGATAGCTCACTTCACCCAAGTTTTCACGGTGAGATATTTTACAGAATACACCGGCTGATTAGGCTTCTTAACCTGTCTTACCAAGAGGTATCATATTACCCAGTAACTGGGTTGTGGAGGTCAGATAGGCAGCTCTCCATGTAAAATACTGGTATTCAGCTGCATCCGGTTAGACTGGAAGCCGACCCCAACATAGTTGGGAAAAGGCTAGGCAGATGATGATGATGATAACATCGGCTGATTAGGCCAATATTTCGTAGTTCATCGTTTAGGAGGCCCATGATCATATTTAATATAGGGATGCGTAGGTACTGAAGGATTACGAATGTAACAGCATAGGTAGGTACATTGTTCCGTCATCGGAAAACTAAGTGCGCACTTCTGTTTTTCTTTGTAGTGTTATTAAAAACTTATATGCGTACATTGTTTCGCAATTACACTGCTGGATTTAATGAAGTCGGTGAAAGTTATGAAAGCTGTAGTGGATCCTTGGAATATCCAGAAACGGTTCTTTGTAGTGGATCCTAGGAATATCCAAAAACGGTTCTTTGTAGTGGATCCTAGGAATATCTAGAAACGGTTCTTTGTAGTGGATCCTAGGAATATCCAGAAACGGTTCTTTGTAGTGGATCCTAGGAATATCCAAAAACGGTTCTTTGTAGTGGATCCTAGGAATATCTAGAAACGGTTCTTTGTAGTGGATCCTAGGAATATCCAGAAACGGTTCTTTGTAGTGGATCCTAGGAATATCCAGAAACGGTTCTTTGTAGTGGATCCTAGGAATATCCAGAAACGGTTCTTTGTAGTGGATCCTAGGAATATCCAGAAACGATTCTTCTTTGGATATCAATACTCTGTCGTATAAAAAATTACGCCCACCTATGAGGTGGAGAGAAATCTACCGGTAAGGTATTCTTGCAGAGTTTGATCTAAATTGAAACGAAATGTCGACAAAACTTTCATATATTTTTATGAAAGCTCAACACTAAACTACCAACCCATTAAATCATAACCACCGTTAACTTTATCTCAAATGTTTACTAAAACGTAGTAATGTCAACATTACAATGCCAACTGCATTAAGACCCACGCCAGCCAATCAATACTGCTTATAATAAATTCATTGCCACGCCTAGGAAGCGCTGACAAACCATAACTAAGGAGCGAAACCCACACTTGGAGCGGTGAGGCCAACCGTTCAACATTTCATATGACCGCTCGCTTAGTGCCATGAGCGTCATCACAGTGGACACAAGCGTCAGTGAAAAATCCAGTTCAGTGATACGAATTTTCATCGCCATATATAAACACGCACCTTTTATAGACATACATAATATACTTGACATGTCTAAGCTGAAAGTGACGAGTTTCGCCAAGAGAACTGGAAGTCCCTTCCAGAAAGGTAAAGAGACTCAAGAGGACATTAAAATCGTGCATGCAGAAGTCATCGAGAAGAGTACTTTTGAAAAACAGAAGGAGAAGCAAAGTGAATTGATTCAGAAGGTGAGCAAAAAGGCAGCGGAGTACCAATCAAATAAACCCAGTTCTGGTGTGTTTACCGAGGTGGTGTCTCATGGTGCTTTTACATCGAAGAAAGGGAATACAAAAAGTACAAGCAATATTAATCCTCCAAAAGTAGAAAGTCCGACTCCACCGAAGTATAATGGATCGAATGGTTCCAAATCCTTGCTCGGGTTCCCATCATCAGCGAACGATCTGGCACTCGACGCAAAGACAGACCTAGAATCAGATGCAAACATATCCAAAGTGGTTAAAGATAAAGTGATTGAGAAACTATTTGCTCTAGTCTCGATGGTGCAACACACATACGAGTCGAAAGTGAGAATAATGACGGAGTTCGAGAAATATAAGGATACACACATGAAGAATGAAATGAGAAGAGAAAAGGAACATTCAGAACAATTATACAAGCTTAATATGAATTTTCAAAATGAAGTAGTTCAATCAATACAGAGGTTAAAAAGTGAGTTAGATATTTCAAGAAATGTTAGTAAGAATGTTGAAGAAAGTAACAGCAGTGCCAGTTTAAAAGATACGTCAATAGATTTTAATACTTTCGACGAAGTACAAGATTCTGATTTAAATGAAAAAGGCGAGGATACCGTTGATGAAACATCAGCTACTACTGAACGACTTGAAGATGAGAATTTAAATAGTGATGTAATTAGGGATGAGTAATTTTGTAATTTACGTATAAGAATTAATTTATATTCCATTAGTCATTAATAAAAATATATCGTAGTTTTTTGGTGTTTTATTTTGATGATGACATTAAAGGAATGCCAAGAATCTACTGCGTTTATACGACTATGTAGGTTGTTAATAAATTATGCATAATTAATGATTTCGAAGTAATTATCATAAGGACATTGAACTTTTGGCAGAAAGCCAAAAGGAAACAGTGTCCGATCATAGTTACTTGAAACTTAAACATTCGTATACGTATTTGAACAACAATATCACAAGATACCAGTACATAATATTATAGGTAATAGATTTAATAGGTCAAGGTTGCATAGTGTTAATGAGTGTCAGATGAGTAGGCGTGAGTGGGAAGCGTACTTAACGCTTTGGAATTTACATACTATAATGAAGTTAAGCGTTGATTAATTTGTTAATCGATTTGTGAATAGCGCCATCTAGCGAATGAACGATGAACTATGTTCTTGCATTGATACGTCAGAAAAGTCAAGACGTACTGGATCGATGCTTTCGTCAAGTTCGAGTTTCTGGTTCGTTAGGTACTGAAGATTTTGATTGTGACATCGAAGGATACACTTTGAAGATATAACCGTTACGCCTTTAACAATATCTCCAACACCATCCTCATGACCCTTGTAATTTTCTCATTGCAAAATGGCAAAACGAGGAATTGCATTGTTTTTCCCTGATACATACAAGAAATCTTCAAAAAATAGCTATTTCTTCAAGCAATATATTTTAGATAATATATTTATTTATGGTAAACGTTTGTTAAGACGCGTCTTGCACACCTCTTGAGTTTTGACATTTAGGAAAATGAAGACAAATAAGTAAGTATGAAGTAAGTAACCAATCAATTAACAGGTTTTGTAAATACATTTGGAACTGTGACGCATTATTTTTTATGGTTACAATAGGTCAAAGTAGTACATAAAAATAAAATAATTAAAGAACAATCTGCGTAGCCTTTTCCCAACTACATATATTGGGGTCAGCTTCCAGTCTAACCGGATGCAGCTGAATAACAGTTACTTCAAGTGACTGCCTATCTGACCTCCATAACCCACGTTACTGGGTAGCCCGATACCTATAAAATAAATATAGATAATAATGTTAAATTAGAAACAGAATTAAGCGTTAAATATGAAGCGAAAAAAAGAGTTTTATAAAAATTTGAATATTGAGACTAGATATTAAATCCCATGATCTAGCTAGATAATTCCTTATCCAATACTTTGCTAGTTGACTTCATCTTAAACTTTCGATTACCCTATGATGTTATTCACAAAATGCGCGAATGCAGTTCGATAGCTAATTGGAAACTTCTGCTAAATTAATGAATTGAACTGGGAAAACCCAAACCACTAGAAATATCAAGACCAACTTGACACTAACTTCATTAGACACTTAAAGACCGGCTTTGCTACACGCGAGTCGCTCCTCAACTTATTATCATCTTGTTTGTGAATAATTTTGACCATATGTTTGAGACATATTATTATGTTGATATGTAAATGTACTTATATTGTGTACAATGAGTTGATAACCCTAGTGTCAAGTGAATCGTAAGGAATTTGTGATATTGGTGGTGAGAAGATTCAGGGAATTTTAGAGGTAAATTGTGATGCCTTTTTTATATTACTGCTTATTTTTAGTTTGTTTATTTGTCAGAAATGAGTGAATAATAGAAATAAGGAGAATACAAATTACATAATTTATGTGTATGCAGGTATTTTGTCGAGTTATTTCTAGGTAACTTGTTTTTATCTGGTCGATTAAATGGCGTTAAACAATAGTTTACTATACGAAAACAACGTTAGAGCAAGAAGACATATTTTATGAAAACAATATTTTATTTAGAATGTTTGAGAACCAAGTTGAGCTACACGATTTCTGTTCTGATAAATGCTTGAACTGACTGGACCGGTCCACTCAAATCCATGTGGTTCTTTCCTCAAATGACTATTTCAGACACTACATGGCCCTCACACGATCTGAAGAGACTGAGTTTGTTTCGCCATTTCTTCTCAAGGGCAAAAAATGAAATGAAAAATATACTTAGGAATGAAAGTTATAGAATGAATGATATAGGAAATGTCGACTACATTTTTTAAATTTAGTCTACGTGTAAAAGTGATTGGGCGCGATATTCTATTTACAGAATAAATTATTTCATTTGATTAAAAAATACAGACAAACTACCACTGACTTAAATTAGGCGAAATATAAACTAGCATATTGTACAAAGTTACAAAAACAGATCAGTAATATAATGTTTCATTTTCTGATTCCAGATATGGCTGCATTTAGAAATACTCTAGCTGCTCTACTAACAATACTAGCCATAATTGAAGCGAAGCCAAAATGCAGAACTTCTAACGCAAAAGAAGTCGTTTGCACTGCAGGAAAGTCGGATTATGTACTTGTGAGAGGTCTAGTATCAGATAATAATAGAACTACAAGGGTTACATTGAGAGCTTGCAGATTATCTGGCGTTGAATTAGAATCATTCAATGATCTCACTTCATTAACCTACCTTGATATGTCCCTTAACAAGATACAGACACTCAGTCTTGGTGTTATAGATGAACCAAAAAAACTAACTCATCTAAATCTCTCATACAATCAACTCACAGAATTTCCTTTGGGACTATTTGATCAGGTTACTAATCTAGAGCTCTTAGATTTAAGAGGGAACAGAATAAACAATCTGGAACTGGGAATATTTGACACATTGCCCAAGTTAAACTATGTAGATTTATCAAGCAATGCTCTTGAAGGGAAAGATCTAAGTCCTTACATATTTGATCAAAGTCCAAGCATTACATTTATGGATTTCTCTAGAAACAACATGGAAGATTCTTCCGACATTTTATTGAGCGCTTTTCAAAAGTTAGAAATTCTTAATCTGGATAGATGTTTTTTAACCGAAGTTCCTGCATTTGTAACGAAACCTAATTTGGGAACTATGAAACAATTGATTTTGTCTACTAATCAAATATCGACGCTTGACAATCCAGCCACTTTTATTAATCTAGATAGTTTGGAACAACTGGATTTAACAGCTAATGTTATTGAGAGTATTAATGATAATATTTTTTCACCTTTAAAGAATCTTTTAAAGGTTGACTTGAAGAATAATAAGATCAAAATCATACCCGATAACCTATTTAAAAATATGCCAAAATTGATAACAATAGATTTGTATGGAAATCAAATTGAAGATGTACCAGTAAATGCTTTTAGAGGAAGTCCCTTGAAGAATTTGAATCTATCGCGCAATAAAATAACATATTTGTCAGATAACTTTTGTCTCGAGCTCAGAAACTCTGGAGGAAAACTAAAGAAATTGTTGATGGACCCAAATCCATGGCAGTGTGCATGTCTCAATGACTTGCTCAAAGAGCTGAAGAAATTGGGGATCGAATACAACAGTAACAAATATGATGGAAGTCGACCAGTCTGCGTAACAACGAGTGAATTCAATTGCAAAAGACAGAAGGACTTTAATGAATTGTATATTAACATGTTTAATGAAGTTAAGAAAGTCCATTTCAGAAATGCGAGAGCAGCGTAGCGCCATCTGTTGAATATGCTCAGAACTACAATGCAATATGGCTACCGAGAGGCGAAGTAGCGCCACCTATCGTGATCTATATGAATAATGGACAACTAGTTCTCGGTTTAACTGTAAGATGTCTCTGATTAAAGACTGAGTTTTTATGTTTTTATTTGTTCATTTTCCTAAAATATAGTTTAGGGCCTCTAAGCACGACCATCACCATCCTAGCCTTTTCCCAACTACCTACCAGTCTAACCGGATGCACTTGAATACCAGTATTTTACATGGAGCGACTGCCTATCTGACCTCCATAACCCAGTTACTGGGTAATACGATACCTCGCTTGGTAAGACTGGTTGTCAGGCTTTCGGGCTTCTGAAGGCCCGTAACGGCTGTTAAGCACTACCGCGATAATGAATAAGACTGCAGCTAAACATGTCAATGTATGGTAGGTGCCAAACTGATAATTTCCATATCAGAGCACCACTCGGGAGATGCAGACAAGGTTTCTATGTTAGTATATATATCTCTCTATATAAATTAAAGTCGCTTTTCGTGTCTGCCTGTGTGACGGCGGTGTTCTAAGCTTCATAACAGATTTTAATGCGGTTTTCAACATCATCTAGAGAAATAAAATTCTTGGCCCAGAAAGCGGTAGCGAGATGACCTAAAGGCCATTTATTGAACATTCAAAATCTGGTCACAATCTCATCTCAGCGACAATCAATGACAAAAACTCGTATAATATGGAGGAAAATTAGAGATATTTTTGACAGACTGTGAACGTTCTTAAAATTATAATTTATTTTATCAGAATTGCCCCCTGGACGCGTACCGCGCGGGCTGGTTCGAGGTGTGCCGGGGGAGCCCCTGGAAGGACTTTATATTTTGTTTATATATATTTTTTTTTTTTTTGAGTAGGTAGGTAACAATACAATTTTACGATCTGATGTCCTAGTCAGGTTACTTAATAGCCTGTATTAAGGACAAACAGCCCTCATATCCCTAAAATAGGACAAGAGTATTTCTTAGACTTAGGGAAGGACAGTATCCAAACAAAAAACTGTTCCACATTTTATAATTTAATGCAAAAATAAATTAAGTATATCCTCGATAGGTAGTACTTACCTATTTCACTAATGGTCAAAACTAAAATTAATACGTAGGCACTTCAAAGGTTTTATCGACGATGTTAAAAAATTACGACATTTTAAAACTCAATTTAGCAAATGAACTAATAATCGTAAACAATGTTTTGCCATCATTATTGTGGATCGTTTTCTATCCATTTATAATTAAGCAAGCCTATTTTTACCAGCTTTTTATATTTTTGGACGATTTCATAGATTTGGAGACCGCACACTTGAGTTTAGAAAAAAGTGTGTGAGACCATTTTGTGTGTTTCGGTTCCGCCGATTTAGCTTTCGTTGATATTCACTCAAGTGTGCGGTAAATCGGCAATTATTGTTGTTGTTTGCCGTTGTGTGAGCAGAATGCATTCAATTCTTTATTAGTTAATTATTAATGATTGACATTTAACTGTTTACTTTTCAATTAATACCGAAGCGACGTCATCATAAGATTGATTACGGCCTACATGTACGTTATGGTCTGCACATGATTTTAGACCAGGGGGTGAGAATCGTATACTAAATCCATGGAAAGAATTTGCGTGTCGATGTCTCTGTCACTTGTTGAAAGAAAATTATGCATTAGTAGCTGCGCCCCGCGGTTTCACCCGCGTAACTGTAGATCCCGTGGGAATATCAGGATCAAAAGTATATGTTAATCCAGGGTGTCAGCTACCTCCATACAAAATTTTATCAAAATTGGTCCAGCCGTTTGAGCGTGAAGAAGTAACAAACATATAAACACACACACACACTCACACATACACTCACAAACTTTCGCCTTTATAATATTAGTGTGATGATTTTTGTGATAACATCATTTTCATATTTAGAGTTCTCTGTTACAGTTTTTTGTTAGGTACCTACATATTATTTCGTCTCTGTCATTTTATGATTTGTTAATTAAAATGGAAATGGCTACATCGGCTTAATCACCAAAGAACCCTGAAATATCAAAACACGTGCAAGACATTTATAAAACCAACATCTGCGAAATCGTATTTTTTTTTCTACAATTTCTTTCGAAGTTTCGATAAAAAACGAGGACTCCGCTGTTTTTTAGCGCTTACACATATCCGATAGATTCGGTGCACGTATGTGACGGGCCTGCGTATACGGCGTGATGCACTTTTGAAACAAGCTGAAGTCGATCAAGCCGTTTAGGCTATACAGAGCGTGCCAAAGAAATATACATACGCACATACATACATACACTCAAAAAACATAACCCTCCTTCTGGCGCAGTCGGGTAAAAAATAGTGCTCGTTTACGTTCTTATCGAGTTAGTAATTTTGCTTAACACGTGTAAGTTAATCTAAAGATAAGTCGGTAAGTATTTCAAAAGTATTCGTTAGAAGCTTTTTGCATAATTTAGTAGTTTCTGATTTAGTTTTGTTCTTTCTGTTTAATGTTGAAATTACTTAGGTACCTTGTTAGGTCTTTATGGATTAAACCAGGGAGTGTGGGATTTTTACCTCACTAAAACCTCCCTCACCGTCTGCACATGAAAGTAAATCTTTGATAGTCGTTACGGCTAGTCCGAAGCCCGAAAGTCTGACGACGACAGGTCGTCAGACTTTCGGGCTTTGCTAAGGAGTGTCGTGTTACCCAGTAACTGGGTTGTGGAGGTCAGATAGGTAGTCGCCCTAAAACCATCCCGGTAGTCACCATCTGCACATGGAAGGGGTACAGTAACCTCTCAAAAGTCCAATCCGAAGCCCCCTATGTGAAACGCCTGTCAGAGCACATCTCTGGGGAGACCGTATAGGGGTCTCCCCGAAACCTAACGACCACTGAGCGCCGTCTTCCCTGAGGGGCTACACTGCCATCATAAAGAAAGAGGGCACAACTAACATTTTTTTCCAAAATTGAGTAAAAAAACTGGCATATGCGCCTTTTTTTCTGATTCCAAATATGTATAATAACAAAATTTTGAAAAAAAATGTTAGGTAGGTATGCCCTTTTTCTGTATGAAAAACAAATTAGAAACAAACAGAACAGATTAAAAACCAAAATAGGAAATACAGAGATAACACATAACATCACGCCTGTAAGAAAATAAAAAGAAAAATAAATAGCGTATTTTTAATTAAATTAATTGCTTCATTAGAAAGACATAAAACATATTACCTAAGTACCTAAGTGATGGTATAATTTTAAGTATGAAACGTGTATTAACTCGTGTCTTTTTATAATAAATGTCCAGTAGATAGCTATCTGAGTTTCTGATGTTTTAGAGCAAAAAATACAACATAATCTTTATTTACTTCAATAAAATAGTTTACGTTTAATATTCACCGACTAAAAACATAAACTTTATCACAATCGTAAAACTTAAAACAGCCACCTGTAGGTACTCATAGAATTTAGATATCTCAGGTAAAAAACTTTTTTCGTAATAAATACCTCAAAAGCCTTAATTATCTAGCACGAGATCGCACAGTTTTTTTTTTGTTTTTTTTTTTTTACGACTTGGTGCAGCGTTCCGCGCCATTTGGTTGCACATCACATTACTGCTATCAATTTAATCTGTTTTTATATATCTAATCTGTATGAAATTGATGCTGTTTTAGATGTTTTTGAAAAGCGAAATGATTGTTTTGACTGACTTTGGTTTGATTTTAAAGGTTAGGAGGCAGCCGGGCCAAAAACTGGGTCCAAGCGTCACTCGTACAATTACATTTTCTAAAGTTACACACTCATAAACGAAAGAAAATGATAAAGTATTCAGTCTAATTCAGAACTTTTCTATTTAGGTAGGTACCTAATCCTTTGGAAAAAAAAACAGTTGTACTCCACTCCGGGAGTGCCGACAGAAGTGAAAACGAAACACAAACAGAATACTTTGCCATCACTCACTGACATATCGGATATACATTCCGAGGACAGCCGAACACATCCGAAGCGGGTATTTTTTTAATTGTCTTATAAACAAAACACGCGCGGTGTCGCTTACGGTAACAGTGGCGCGAGTTCAATGGTTTGGTTTGGCTCAAAAAATGCCCAACGCTCCTAAAGAAGTTTTCACTTCAAAAATATTTAGCTCAATAATAGATAATATTAATACATCATGAAAGCCGAGAAAGATAAACAAATCAAGTATCTTGACTTGGCTCGCGAGGGTATCGACATGTGGGATGTGGACTCAGCAATCATTGTGCCGAAAGTCGTGACAGCCAATGGATTAATAGCCAAGAGCCTCGACCAACACCTGAAGAGGTTCTCGTTGGGCAGTTGGATCAAGGGCTTGATTCAGAAAGCAGTATTTCTAGACACGGCTCGCATTGTCAGGAGGTTCCTCTCTCTGGACCCTGGACCCGATACCGGTGGGTTAATATTTTTTATATTTTTAAATGTTTTTATATTCTAATATTTCAAAATGTAATTTATATGTATTCATTGAAATAAAGGAGAACCAGCCTTTTATTGTCCAACTGCGGATTTTCTCATATAGGTATGTGCCTTCTGTACAAGCATTGATCACCACGCTTGCTCAAAACGGGTTGGCGATTTCAGACTTATGTTGACTCTAAGTCCAGGTTTCCGTACGATGTTTGCCTTCACCGATGTCGTTAATGTTCGATGATGTTGTGTCCAAGAACTTATGAATCGAAAAAGTTATATTGCTACTTGCCCGGATTTGAACCCACAACGTCAGCCATGAGAGGCGAGGCCTTACGACATGTTTACATATGTACGGCATTTCATACAAACTTTCAAGCCCTTGTTTTTCGAAATGAATGGACCGATTTTTATAAAACTCCATACGCATAAGCAAGATACAAAGGTCTAAAAAGTTACTTATGAACATTTTCGTCTTATTTAAAAAAAAGATAACTGGATATCAGTTTCTATGAAAAATTTAAAATCGGTCTAATTTGGCTGTAACACTATTTTTCGAAAATTTTCTTAAGTAACTTTTTAGACCATCGTATCCTGCTTCTGCGTATGAAGTTTCATTAAGATCGGTTCATTAATTTAAATTCGAAAAACAAAGGCTTGAAAGTTTGTATGAAATGCCGTACGGCGAAAATAAAAATTTGATCCAGCCAGCTAGTTGGTTGGTGGTAGTGCTGCCAGCTAAGGTAAAAAAAAGGGTCACCAGAACTTTTCAATTACGAACCGAATTTCGTACGAAATTAGTTTGACGACAACTTCGTTCGCCTATTCTGTAATCTGTTCATGATAGCTATATGTTCAGGTATTTACCCAGTATACACCCAGGCATCCAGTAGTAGTCCTGAATAGATTCGTTTGATTGGTGTACACGACACTGTAATGTGTTTGTGGCTTAAACTGTTAAGCCACAAACACATTACAGTGTCGTAATGTAATGTAATGTAGTAACGGCTTTCATTTTGACAGTTCAACAAAATTCATTGCGTTATTTACGTTGTTCAGCAGACAAATTTTTCGAACATATGAAGCAATGGATTAGCAATATCCTTTAAAATTATGCAAATTGTGATTGAGTGTGTTACGCAATTAGGTTGACTTACATACTGGTAGTTGTCACGTAGACGCTTACAGAGACAAACATTTTCGTGGGTTCCGGTGGGATTTCCTATCAGCAAAAATGACAAACTTCCATAGACTTTCTTCCCACTTTTAACACCTTTCACGGATAATTTTTCAAAAATCTTACCTCGACGAAGGTGAGCCCTTCGTTATGCTTCGTTATCTCTTGTGCAAAATTTCATAGTTCTAGACCCAGGTCTGTCAGTGAATTAATTAATTTAAGATTTTTACTAGTAGAACATCACTCGCAATTCTGAAAAACAGAGACTTATGCGGGTGAAACCACGGGGCGCAGCTAGTCTCAAATAAATGTACATACCAGGGTAATTTATTTATTTATTTTTATAGTTTAACCGGTATGAAGTACTTACCGTTTCAATGGACTCGACCCAGAATTCGGCTACTTGTTTGGCGTCATCACCAGCTTCCATCAGTTCCTGTACCGTGCAGCTAACAAGACACGCAGGTCACAGGATTACAGGTTTGCAGGATTTACAGGTTATAATTGTGTTACCAGGAGACCTGCGTCCCAGCAGTGGGAACATTATAGGCTAATAATGCTTATTGTTTTAACTACTCTGGTACAGACGCCAGCCCATCAAGCTACTACAATCTGTCAAATTTCTTTAATAGATTATCGTTATTATTATTACTTTATCGGCTTGGCCGTTTCGTTACTACAAGAACAATTAACACTATGAGAATTTTTCACCTTACGCTCATGTGAATGTAGCGAAATGGCCAAGCCATATATTTTGACTAAGGTGTAGAGTTTTTTCTCCATACTTCCCGTGGGTGTCGTAAAAGGCGACTAAGGGTCGTACCGGAGCATTCTCCGGTACGCTGCTGCCCATTGGCAGCAGCGTTCTCTATGCATTCCACCACCATACCATACTGCGATCGCCAACCCGCCTGCCAAGCGTGGCGATTATGGCAAACCCCCCCTTTTGAGGGAGGCCTATGTTCAGCAGTGGACGTCTTTCGGCTGAAATGATGATGATGATGAAGGTGTAGGGTTTGCGAAGTTAGGCCTTGTAGAGTTAGGGCGTGTAGAGTTAGAAGCTTGGCTCTACATGAGATCTGATTACTTTTTGAGAGTGCGAGCTACATGGTCTCGTCTTGGCAACATTTAACATGAAATGTTTTTGTGGGATTTCATTTCTTTTTGTAAGTTGCTTATGATATTTATACGAGTATTTTTTCTGTTGTTCATTTTTTCTTTCTTTTTTTTTGGGTTTATTTATAACAAGGACCCCCTATATAAATTTTCAGACCTCTAGCATCAAAATTTACGGAAGTCTCATACAAACTTTCACCCCCTAGTTTAAGGGGTAGTGGGGTAAAAGTTTCAAGTTTTAAGATTGTTTTGTTGTTTGTGTAGGTACTATTACTAGCTTACATACCACAGCTTTCTAGGACTTCAGGAAGAACCTTAAGAATATTGATGATCATCAGTCAGTGAATCAGTGACGGAATCGGGGTATTTTAGATATCGGACAATTCCGCTGACCCGGCAGGCTTCGGCCCTCGCGGGCCCCTTCATCGATGATGACATCTCTTTGAGGCGTGCGTGGAATTCGCACGCGCCGACCGGCACGGGCCTGGTCCTAATCGGACGGTGAGCTACCCATTACACTCCGTCCGCAGGCCCGCGCCTACCGTGGCCGGGAATCGTCACGCGGCTCCCGACGCCCGGAGCGTCTCCCGCGGCGGTTGGGACGTGAGGCTCTGTCCCTCAGCCATCCCGCCACCTCCTTTGCTAGCATGACTCCTTCGCAGAAGGAGGTGACTGGCAGGCCAGACCTCCACCGTATGCTCAACCGTGTCTTCTGGGCGTTTCCTCCCGCCTGATGATGTGCAGTAACCCCCCGAAACATCCGTGTCCGGTGAGGACTTGCGTCAGGCGGTAGGTGAGGACATCGTGACGCCTCTCTAGCCACTCCTTAAAGAGGGGTCTTATCGCCACTGTCGTGGCGTGCCCTTTCTGAAAACCCCTGCGTTGATATTTTTCGTAGCCTAATAAAAAAAAATCTAAGATTCTGACCGCGTAGAAATTGCACTTTTCTATGAAACAGCAGATTTTTTTTTTGATAACAGACTAAAAAGGTCTACGTTAGGGGGGTCTAGAATTATGTGCTGAATTCATGGTTTCAGTATGCTCGTCGATGTCCGTCCCACCATGTTTGTAAGTAATATTAGCAAGACTATAGTCTGACTTATAATTAGCTGCTATAAAATGACAGCTATGTGTTACCTACTTAAATTAGTACTGAAATTGGCGTCTTTTTGTTTTTTCGCCGCCATCAACCAAATCATGTTTTTCTAGTACAGAATAGTGTAACAAACGAAACTTATTTGACATGCGTATCTCTAAACTCAGTCCGAAATGAGTTATTAAGAAGTGTCATTTACTGCAGCTAAATAAAAGTCGAACTATAGTTTAACTGAAACACAAAATTACGGATCATATTTATGTAAGTTTTGGTTTGGGGGCTCGTGGCTAAATAATAACAGCCTCATCGAATCGAAGGTTAATAATAATAATAATCATTTTATTTCAGAATTATAAATCCATAATTTGTTAGCAAAACATTTAAAAAAAAACATAAAACTGTTAGTATGTGTACTAACAGTTTTATGTTTTTTTTAAATGCAGGCTGGACAAATAATGGACAACCTGGCAATCACATTTCCCTGCAATGACATTCAGGAGACTGTTAGAGCTGCCCCGGACCCTCTGCAGCAGCGACGCGGCATGCTTACGTCTGATCGATGCGAAGCCATCAGTGTCATTCCCGACGCACTGCAGAAGCGTGGAAGCCCCAACAGCATCCTGAATGCATTGTTGTATTGGAACTCGAAGAACATTGATGGCTTTCTGCGTACAACTTGTCCAGAGGCTGCACGTGTAAAATGTCTGACAATATGCTTTAAAAAGCGTCACTTTCACTTCACACGTTCAACGAGCAAACCTACGGACAAGCATGTTGCATCGAACCGCCAATGCTCTTCGTTCTCTTTCTACATCTAGATCATCCTTGATGCCCGCTGTTACAATATGGCCGAGATGTTTAAAATGTTGAACACGATTTAAGATATTACCTGCTAGTTTAATGGGAGGAAAACTTTCTGAGGACGAGGAGGTTAAGCTACGCTTGTCGCGGTCTGTTCGGGGATGGACCATTACATATCGAGATCTCTCCGTACCTCGGCAAGCACGTTAAGCCGTTGGTCCCGACACTCCCGACTCCCGGCTCTCAATAGTAGAACTTTTACAGTCGTTATGGGTGCCCAAAAGTTTAACAAACGGTCTTACCATGAGGTACCGTGTTACCCAGTAGGTAACTGAACAGAATATTCAACAAACTGCCCAATTCTTAACAACTGTTGTCATCAAGCACAGATGTTTATTAGATATATAATGAACACTTTCTATGCGAAAACGTGGCGCGAAATCGTAAAGAAAGCAAGAGTATGTCGGAGCAGCTGACGTGGCACGAGCTCCATCCGACTTAATTGTTAGCTTGCTGATAAAAAAACGCCAAAAAACTTTGATAAAAAGGTACAATTTGGCAAGGAAGTTAAAATGACAGGAAGAGGCGGCCGTACTGTGGCTACTTCCGTGGTTTTGATGCGACGGTATCTTAGTGTGGATGAGACGTTCGTTTAGCTTTGGTGTGGCTGCAAAAATGATGATGGAGATAAATGTTTTACTGGATTGCTTAGTCGCTTAAGGCAATTGAAATATTAGTCATGCTGCATGTAAGTAGTATGTATAGCGTGAGAAAAAAAGTCAAGTGCGAGTCCGACTCGCACACGAAGGGTTCGTACCACCGTACAATATTTGACACTAAATATTATAAAAAAAAAACAAGTTTCTTGTATGGGGACCCCCTTTAATTTTTAAATTTATTTAATTTTTAGTATTTGTTGTTGCAGTTAAATTTATTTTTAAATTTATTTTATTTTTAGTATTTGTTGTCAATTTGTTGTTGCTACTTATTACAGTTCATAAGATACAGTCCGCTGACGGACTGACGGACAGCGGAGGCTTAGGAGGCTTAGTAATAGGGTGACACCTTTTGGGCACGGAATCCTAAAATGGTAAACAAAGTATCTAGCATGGTTTTTTACGCCACTAAAAAACGAATGTAGGTACACAACAGGTTCCTGAGTGATACGGCGCCAGTCTTTGATCATGAGAAGAGTTTTGTAACGTGCAATTCATGTCAAGAGTTTTAAATTTGTTTTTAATGTGTAACATCGTTCACCTGTCATCTAATGATATTAGACTGCGAAAGTATAAAGTTCTTCCTTCAGGCCATAAGTAAAGTGGTAAAATATTCTTAAATGCGTAGGTATACACGGTGGCTGGGGCATCACGCGCAACTTGGATTCAGCACAAGATTCTGGACCGTTCCGTAGACATTTTTTGTCGATTATTAAAAAAAAATTAGCTGTCTCGTACATTTTGACATTGTAAATGTTGCATTTTTCTAAAAAACAGTAGTTTTTTTGATAACCCACAAAAAAATTCAAAAATCATGTGCTAAATTCATGGTTACAGTTTGAGCGTCGTTGTCCCTGCCCACCTGTATACCTACATATGAAGGCGCAGTAAGTGGCGCCGTCTATAGTCTCGTTACGAAGTCAGCACACTCACTACGAAGGAACCACCGAAGAGTTCGGAAAAGAGTGACACTGGCTGGTGAGTCACTCAGGCAGGGCGTCGCATCGAGGGTTTTGTGGCGGCTATTTTCTGATGACAGAGATAGATTATTTTCTGATGACAGGATAGCGGCAGCTGTCTTCCCCCGTCCACGACGTACTTCTATATTTCGGCACAATTCTAATGATAGTCCAAGCAGTCCACTAATAAAATTACCACTTTTGGTAAAGGCTACCCAGCGTTAAATACATTTTTAAGATTTTTTTACATTAAAATTTTTACAGTTGTGTAATGTTTTCATTCATAAACGGTATTTATGAGAAAATGAAAACAACTGTTTGTACAATACATTATTCAAATCTTACATATTAATTAGAAAAACAGGCTTTTGTTTAAAAAAAAAATATTAGGTGATTTTATCCAATTAGCGTCATAATAGTCTGTATTAAATTATTGTCTTTGATACAAGAAAGACGTTGTTTTAAAAGAGAATATATTATGATAGTATTAGTAAGCAATTATGTTTTAAGATATTTTACCTAGGTGAAAAATATTGACGTTCGTTCCATTTTGTCTTTCTTTATCTTTAAAACATTATTTACTTATTAAAGAACAATAAGCTAGTTAGCTATATTTTTGTTATATAATATTGTACGAGCTACGCTGTACTTTGGCCTTTGTGGTAGTTTGTACGTCACACTCATTTATGCACCATATTGTTTAGCTGTGCATATCTCTAACATAGCATTTGAGTGTAATAATTGTGTTATTATATTCAGTAGCAATAAATTCATCAAGGGAAACGAGTAGACGAATCTACTCGTTTACACAAGTATATAATAAATATATTTTTTAATTGCAATAACTTTTTGATCGATCTACGAATTTACGTTGTTACTGCATTTTGCAATACCACCTTATCCATGTTATGTTTGTCGTACAGTAAGGGACCACAACTTTTTTCTTAATTTGATCAACAATTATTGTTCAGATCATAATAACACACACACTCTAGACGAGAGGAGAAATTAAAAAAAACGTGGCTCGTGCTTATGCAACCTTTTTTTTCGGGCACAGACTAATGCCATTCGCTTTTTTATTTCTTTGTGTTTTCGTGCAATGCAGTGAAATTAATTTTGGAAGCATGTGTTTATGACAAGACGAATAGTTCGACAGATGCAAAAGTAAAATTGTTGGTCTGCCTAGTGCAGAAAAAAAAAATTGAGTCTTTTTTTTCTTAAATGATTTATGTTTTAAATTGGATGATTAGGAATACTTACGATAATATTCATTTGTCGGGTATTAAAGACACTAATAAAATTAAATGTTATTAAAACTACACTAATCTTCTATTAAAGTCGGCAACATTTAAATGTACTGCAAACAATTAACATTTTTTAAAGTTACGAGACGATAATTAAGAATTGGTCTGTGTGGTGGCCGGACTTAAAGAATAGCACCACCCCATACTTCCCGTGGGTGTCGTAAAAGGCGACTAAAGGGCGTACCGGAGAATGGGCAGCAGCGTTCTCTATGCATTCACCACCATACCATACTGCGATCGTCAACCCGCCTGCCAAGCGTGGCGATTATGGCAAACCCCCCCCTTTTGGGGGAGGCCTATGTCCAGCAGTGGACGTCTTTCGGTTGAAATGATGATGATGAATTAAGAATTAATTATGCTAAGTCGGTAAGGAATAGAGCAGTAATTATTAAAATTAAAATAGTTAGATAAATTCATTAAACTGGTTTTAATTAAGACATAAATAATAATGACCAATTTGTAAACCATCATTAGGTTAAGGAGTAATAATACTTATCAGTTACTTGATTTCAACTCTAGAATGTTAGGTATTGCCATTGTTTTTGCGGTCAAAAATCAAAATATAACTACCAACTGCAACACGCTGCTGCAGTTTTTACAGTTTGCTCCTATTACAAGCTTTTATTTAGCTTGTTTTAAAGTATCGATGGTCAAGAGTGTATGAAACAAACAATAAAACACAAAAAAATATTCGATGAAGTGTGCATTAGCGTTCAATATAAACAAATACCATTAAAAAATTAAGCATTACGCCGAACAGCGGAAGTGTGGCACATGCCGCGATCAAAAAACTCAGCATTGCCAACATAAAAACAGCCATAGTCTTATTTAAACTTTTTTTTGTAAACCGCGCGCTTTTTAGCAAGTATTTTTTATCTGTGGGCACAAAATGTTTTTATATTGACCAGATGTTGTATGCAGATGACAATTTTTTATTTCTTAGTGCGATTTTTAGTGGTTTGTCGGTAGATCGGACTTTTTTGAAGGCAGATGGTTTGCATATTTATATTTTTTGTTTAATAGGCTGTACGGCTGAAAAAAAACGCGCGTGCGCTATCAGCTGCTCGTTATGGAATTTGCATAGGTAATGTTAATGTAGGTGATGAACAGCGAACGTGTAGGCTTTGGACTGAATTATTATTGAGGAGTCATTTTGATGTTTTATTTATTAAGGTAAAGTCTTTTAATCTTGCCCTGTGCGATCCACTACCTACAGTGACCTCCAAACTTGATGACTTTTTTCCACTTGAGCTGTGATGTTACATTATGATTTAAAATAATCAGGTACTCTAAGGCAGTTGTCCCACCGCCGCGGCCGGCGAGGAAGCGACTAACTATCGGTTTTTTCCTAGATATCTATTGAACGTTTCTTGAGCGGAATGTATATACATTCCGTGTACCTAAACAAAAGAGATTCAAATATTAATAGTTGATCGCTGACTGTTCACACTGCCGGCAAGGCCTCGCACCACTGGTTTGTCGCTGAGCGACAAGAGCTATCAAAGATAATACTCGCTCAGCGTTATTCGCTCAGCGATGCTCGCCTGGCGATCAGAGCTCACGCCAAGAGACCAACCAGACAAACCCTTGTAGGACTAACCGTCCCGAGCGAGTGGTGCGAGTAATCGCCCGTCGCACTTGGACACTCGCTAATAACCCAGCGACAAAACTATCGGAACTACACACTCGCTGCTCACCAACTAGTTTTCAGTTGCTAGTTCTACTCGCTACTTGTTCATCGCCGGCAGCGGTGGTACAACTCCCTTAAGGGATTACTTGATATTTTTTATGATAAGTCAAAGGTAGCTGAATTAGTCAATGAAAACAATATACAGTTCAAACATTTGCATCACTAGAATTTTAAATCATAATGAGGTGTGTAAAAGCTGAAGTGGAAAAATGACAATTAACCTTTGGAGGCCGCTGTATGTGTCATGACTTTGAGAGAGATTTGGTTAAGCTGTGGTTCTTGTTAGTCAATATGTGGTCCATTTAGGCACAAGAACAGCGTTAAAATCATTAAATATAGTCTGCTAACATGACATAATCAAACCTAACAACAGTGCAACGATTGCAAGATGAGACTCGCGATAAAATTATTAGAAAAATCTAAACAAGATGCAGTCGCGTGCCACAAAGTTGTACAAGCACAAACCTCTTAGTTTATCATAATCACGCGATTATCTTATGAAAACGTTGCACGATGCTTAGCTTTTTGTTGCTAAGTTGCCAACCGAGACGAATTTCGCGGAAATTAGACATTAAGGGATCATGCGAGATACTTTTATAATAAAATAAAATATAATTGCCATTCAAAAACAAATAAGTCGAGTGCCTGCCTGCGGCATGGCCGACAATCAAAAGATTCTTGATTTGAATAAATCAATCCCTTATAGAAATGCATCGCTATACAGGAGATGTCGGTTTGATGGGGACTCAAGGGCATGGACTTGGGATTAAGGCTGGACAGATTCATAATAGTTTGTGCTGTTTTTAGGGAAATAATCGTTTTACTTAGCTCGTCTGTGAAACAGGCGCTTTGTAAATTGCAGGCTAGAAAAGAATCACTAAGGTGCTAGAATAAAACAAACGAATGTCGACCGGTTTTGGAAATGGCAGTTCCCGTGAACTAAATGAAAGTCCTAATTTTAGCCTAAATTCGGTCAGATACTAACAATAATAATATTAGCACTGAAGATTATGTAAAGTTGACCCTAGATTGCTAAAGTTGCATTAATTTGAGGAAAATAGCACCTAACAGCGTGCACACGTCACTATAAATTACAAAACTATTTAAACTCTTGTTTAGAGATAATCCAAAACATGCTGTATTAATTCATTCCTGATTTATGGTTCCTAATTGTACTAGTTAAACCCGCCTCTGTTCTCAGTAAAGGCCAGTACACCATTCTGATTAGTTATTAGAGCAACTATTCCTATTTCAAAATTTGAATAAAATGAAACGTCGCGCGACGCATAGACGAAATTCTCGCATTTTTTTCTTCTGTTAAGTTTAAACCCTGTGCGTTTCGAACTGTAAATAATCCTGAAGTGTCACACCCTGTATCCGAGCACTTTTTCCTAACGTTTAGAGGTCGCTTTTTGAAAGGTTTTTTCTCCATTTCGATGCCAATTATGCACATTTTTGCCGACGCGGTTCGTTTGGCGGACGATCGTTCGCCCTCTCATACTTGCCTCGACGGAATCCTTCAAATAAAAATCGGGTAGGACCCTTTTTGTGATGGTTTTTGTCCGTATATTGATGAGTCTTCCAGATTTTGAAGGAATTCCTGAGAGGGCGTCGAGGACAGACGCTATTGTGTCGTAGAACCTGATTTCTGTAAGTTCTGGAGACCTGTAACATACGTATGTAAGATAGGGAGGTATGCATAGTGTCAACGGAGGCTTTGTGAGGTTAGAAGTGGAGGTTTTGGCGGGTAAAGTTTTTTTTTACTCAGCAAATACTAATAGAGAGTAAAAATCCATCAAAAGGAGAATTTTAGATACAGTTCGCGTCAAATAACTTTGCCGCTCTGAAGCTAGGCTTTTTGCTAGCCGCGCATGCGCGCTGCTGTTCTATTCCTAAGATTATCTACTACCACTGACCTCTATAATACAAGTGTATTATAGAGGACAGTGTCTACTACGCAGTGATTTGTTGCCTACTTCAGAGCGGTAAGTTATTCGACGCGAACTGTAGGATATGGAAAGAAGGCGTGTGTTTATGTCTGTAAATACCTATGGGCCAGTTTCTCAAACGAATACATATACCATACCACCATACCACATATTTCATATTACATATACTTACTTAATATTATAAGTATATATAATAGTATGTAGGTATGTGTATTATAGGATTTTAATTTTTTTATGTACTTGTGTACACATTTTTTATTTATAATTCAATAATTTAAATAGTTTTTTTTATCATTGTTCGACTCAACCAAACCTCTCAAAAGCTCAACCAACCTCTTCAAAAGCTCAACCAAAGCACCTGCCATCTCATCTCTTCACCACCCTTGTTGACTGGTAGAGAAGGCCTAAGACATTAAGTCCGCCTTTGTATCTATTTGTGTGCGAAAAAAAAAATCATCGCTAAATTAATGTGACAAATTGTCAACCACGCTAAAACTGTCTGTGATTGGTTGCATGATTTATCAACTGACCCTATGTCTTTGTTCTATCAATTACAAAAGTAGTTGTTGATGCAAAGTGGCGATTATCAAGTCGTGAATGTTTGCAGGAAGATGTTTTCAGGATCAACAAAGTAAAAAAGAGTTCTTAAGACAGAGATCGTTGTGACGCAAATCTACCCGTTTTTTATGGTAATCGATAGAGATTAATGGTGATTTATTGTTGTCTATACAACAAAATAGCTAAGTTAGTCAGTATTTCATATCTTGCATTATATTTTTTATGGTAGCAATATTTTCTACAGGGTTACTTTTCAAAGACCATCCAAATTTTTACATGGTGTTCTACCCATGAATATAAACAACTTTCACTATGGGACCAACTCTGAAATCACGAAAAAAATTCAGCTGTTTCATACAAAACTTCAATACCTACTTGACCAAAATGTATGAAACAGCTGATTTTTTTTTCGTGATTTCAGAGTTGGTCCCATAGTGAAAGTTGTTTATATTCATGGGTAGAAGAACACCATGTAAAAATTTGGATGGTCTTTGAAAAGTATACAGCTAGTTTCCAGATAAGCAATACCAATAATACTTATCAACTAACCTGTAGGTATGGAAAAGCTAGAGCATTTAAAGACGTGCTGACAGTCGGATCAATTTCCAGTAGCACTCACACACACATACGAGTATCGGCTCCAATAAATTCGCTATTACTACCCATTAATTTACTGTTTTGCATAGAACGTGCCTGGTATTGCCAACGTAAAAAAAAACCACCACTTAAAGAGTACATAGGCAAAAAACTTTGCAGTTTCGTTGCACAGGTATGCACGCAGTAATCCTATGTGACAATGCCAGTCCACCTGTCAAAACAAGACTTGCCTGTACAGGTGGACTCACACCTGACAGGGGATGAAGTCAGGGGGGGAGGGGGATGACCAGGTGACCAATACTATATTGAAATAATCCATTAATGGACCGTGCACGCGGGATGATCTATCATTTATAAGTCCTTATACATTTGTGCTCATTTCTTTAAATAGAATTTTCTCGGGTGACCCAGTGGGAAAATGGGATAGTGAGTATTAGGTCGAAGTGTTGCAACGTAATAAATGAGGTTTTATTTATTCGAGTTTTAGTTTTTGCGGCTCGTTATCGGTGTTAAGACTATGTATGGCGGAGTTGAATTTAAATTGAGGAGTATATATTTACTCGTGTTACGTACTACAGCTTAACATACTACAAAAACGTTTATTATTCGGCTTTGGCTTCGTTATGGGCAGTCTCGTCATTGATATGTGAACACGTGTATTTTTTCTCTCATTTCAAAGGGATCTATGAATTCCTACAATTCTTTTACCATCCTGAATCTTTTTTCTAACTCATGGAAAAAGCTGAGAAGCAACGAAGGAAATTTATTACAAATCTATCACAATATTTCGGTGTTCTTAAAAAATAAATAAAAGCTGCTCCCCGCGGTTTCACCCGCATAAGTGTCGATCCCGTGGGAATATCGGGAGAAAAAAAGCCTATATGTTAATCCAGGGTTTCAGCTACCTCCATGCAAAATTTTATCAAAATTGGTCCCGCAGTTTGAGCGTGGAGAAGTAACAAACATATCAACACACACTCACAAACTTTCGCCTTTATAATATTAGTGTGATAGCATGAAAAGTGTGACTTCATAATCAATCAGCCTATATAGTTCCACTGCTGGGACACAGGCCTCCTCTCTTCGAAAGGGAGTGGGCTGTGATCTACCACGCGGGCTCAGTGCGGGTTTAGGACATCTATCACACGTCTTTGAATTTTTGGTTCTAGGACAGGCCGGTTTCCTCACGATGTTTCCCTTCGGTGGTGATGAAATTAATTAAACAGAGTAAAGTGCCTGCCCAAGTTTGAACCCACGATCTACAACTCGTAAGTCTGGGCCGTTACCACTGGACCACTACTCTCAAGTGGGACTTACTAACAGAAAATCAATCAATTACTAACAGAAAATCAATGAATTACTGCAAACTGTGTAGGATACTCTTCCCCCTCCTACTCACTACCTACCACCAAAGGAGCATCTCCCTGCAGGATGTAACCTTCCGTGGCCCACTTGGAAGTCTCTGAACCGTCTCCGGACACAAGTGGGAAGATGTAAGTCCAACCTGGTAAAGTGGGGCTACCTTGACGGAACGGCAGAAGGGTGTGATTGCGGAGCTATGTCACAAACCATGCTCCACCTCCTATCCTGCCCTCTGTGTCCCAAAACATGCAGTCAAAGTGACCTCTGCGCTGCCACCAACAACGCCGTGGAAGTGGCAAAGTTTTGGGAAAACAAGATTTAAAATACAGTCTGGCCAGCGACACGAAGAAGAAGAAGAATGAATTACTAAACAGAAAATCAACCTTTTGGCAACTATGTTTGGGTCGGCTTCCAGTCTAACGGAATGCACCTGAATACCAGTATTTTACTTGAAGCAACTGCCTGTCTGATCTCCACAACCCAGTAACTGGTTAACAGGATACCCCTTCTGACTTACTACGCGCGTCCAAGATCACTAAAGTTAGAAATATTTGAAAGATGGCATGGATTTTCTTAGAGGGTGTACCTAACTAGGATTAAATAGTACAAAAAACCGGCCAAGTGCGTGTCGGGCCACGCACAGTGTAGGGTTCCGTAGTAGCCCGTTATCACAATGTAGTACGATTCTGTTGTTCTTTATTCTGAATAGGTAAAAAAAAACATATTTTGGTTTTCAATGCAAGTCTTTACCCATTATAAACAAGCAACTGCTTCATCTTTGTATTTGGTACAAAATTATCCAACACCCAAGTTCAACGACTATTACTGCTAAACTAATAAAGTTATCTTAACCGCTATACTTTTCCTTTAAAGTTCATGAAATGCACTATCATCGAGAATTTTTCCAGATTTTTCAAGCCAGTAGTTTAGCTTTTAGAGGGGGGGGACGCCCTACTGGAACAAAAATTTTCACTTTAAACTTTAATATTTCGTAAATGGAGCATTAAATCGAAAAATAATTTTAGCAACCCCAAAGCCATTTTAGAAGACCTATTCAACGATACCCTACACGATGGGGTAGATGATGAAAAAAATATTCATCCCCACTTCACATGTAGGGGAGCTACCCTAAAAAAAAATATTTTCCAAAATATTATTTTACCACTTTGTCGGCGTAACTAATATACGTACTCCTACAAAATTTCAGCTTTGTAGTGCTAACGGTCACAGAGATTAAGCGAGGACGGACAGACAGACATGGCGAAACTATAAGGGTTCCTAGTTGACTACGGAACCCTAAAAACTAGTGCACAGGGTAAGTAAGAACGGATTATACGACATACAACCTCTAAACGGATTGAATGGAAAATATGACTGCATGGCAGTTCAGAGAGTGTCCTGCTCACTCAAATGTCTCGCTCATGGTGGCGCGTGTGTTGAATCATTCGGTTCCCTACAAAATGTGAGCTGAACGGTGCTGATCTGTGCGTCATAAACGTGAACGTCAGTTGAGAATGGTTATCTCTCAGCTGGGCTTTAATCTTATATTTTGTTTTTTTTTCATTGTTAAGTTTCTCACAATATAGAAAAACCAAGAAAAATGTACCCAGCATTTTATAATGTCTCGATTATAAAATGCTCCTTGGAGTTTCTTGTCCATTCTTCTCCATAGAGATCTACGTTTTGGAATGGGCAACAAGCTTCAACTTTCTGACTAACTGACCGACTTTTTGACATTTCAAAAGTGCCTGTAAATGGTTTAATTCAAATGAATGCTTAGTTTTTAACCCCCGACGCAAAAACGACGGGGTGTTATAAGTTTGACGTGTCTGTGTGTGTGTGTGTGTGTGTGTGTGTGTGTGTGTCTGTCTGTGGCATCGTAGCTCCCGAACGGCTGAACCGATTTTGATTTTGTTTTTTTTGTTTGAAAGGTGAATTAGTCGGGAGTGTTCTTAGCTATGTTTGATGAAAATCGGTCCAAGATGGCCGCCGCCACAAAATGGCGGAGTACATATTTTTTCACAACTCCCTCAATATGGGTATCAAATGAAAGGGCTTGACTAGTAGAATACTATACGCTATTACAAATTTCAAATCCAAGATGGCCGCCACCACAAAATGGCAAATTATATTTTTTTTTCACAACTCCTTCAATATAGGTATCAAATGCAAGGGCTTGACAAGTAGAATAATGTACACTATATTGTAAGGGAATGAGGAATATTAACTAACGAAATGAAAACCTAAAACTTCAAAATATTTTTTTTTTTTTGTCTGATCAATCAATCAAGATCTAAATACCTAAGATCTCTAACGATATGGAATACTTGTCCGAAAGTTGAATAACTAAGGGAAGAACTAGAAAAAGAATATAATAAAACAAAAAAATCTGTTTAGTCTTAAAAATTATTCTTCAACTATAAATTAATAATAATTTTTTGACGGATAAAAAACCTGATTAAACACCAAATTACCTGAATCTTAAAACGCAAGAAAATAAAAGATATGAAATACAAAAATTAAGGAGTCCGTACAAAAAGCATGAAATAAAAAATTAAATAAAAAATTTAAAAAACCCCCGACACAAAAAAAATAATAAAATTAAATGTAAGTAATTGGAAAAGGATCAAATAATTTAAAAACCCCCAACTTAAAGAATCTAGGTAACGAGACTAAAACAGATAAATTAATATGGAAGTCGGGGGACCGTTCTGTGGAACACCTTCTATGCTAAGAGGTCCCCCGACTGCCATATGAATTTATCTGTTTTAGTCTCGTTACCTAGATTCTTTAAGTTGGGGGTTTTTAAATTATTTGATCCTTTTCCAATTACTTACATTTAATTTTATTATTTTTTTTGTGTCGGGGGTTTTTTAAATTTTTAATTTAATTTTTTTGAGTGGATATCTTAGTAGGTAGTCTTTTATATGGACATAGCACTTAAGTAAGTATTTAATCTATATTTAACAGACACACTTCTTCCACTTTTGGTGATAACATTTGAGAGGCACCTGTTTGCCTATATTTATAGACACAAGAGGCATAAGACTACCTACCCCAAAGGGACAGATGTTTGGCGCGAGCTAAATGTAAATATTTTAGATAATACTTTTAACTACCTACGAATATTATTATAATATGGTTATTTTTGTAAAAATTAAGTACAGCGTGTATGCAAAAATGCATCGTAAACCACAGCATTATGAACAGCTTATGAAGTTTCTTAGGGAAGAAATAGATGGTACCTACTCAATACTGAACTCGTTTGTACTTTTCACATTTAAGTACTACTAAGTAGAAGTTTTCGTAACTACAGAAACACTGTGAAATTCTTCCCAAAAAATATTTTCTAAAATAGAATAACCTCAGCTGTAGTAGAACTAAAAGCAATACTTTTTCGCGTTTGTTAAAAGGGTTAAAAACAAAACAAATAATGAACTGTCAATGTTGTGAGTACTTGTAAGCACATGGCATAATACTTTTTGCAAACACATTTGATCGGATTGTCACAACCGTTACAAATCAAATAAAAAAAAATCATGTAGGTACCTAATCAAACTGGATGCTGAAAACTGCGTGTAACAGAATACAAAAGAGGCAGTTTTTTTTAGATATACAATGTTGAATAGAAGAGAGAAGAAATAAGCAAAATCTAATTATATTACTCCATGTCAAACAAGTCATGGGCCAAATCTTTTCTGATCGAACATTTTCTGGACATGGACCACCATGTGGGTCCCAGAAAACGTTCAGTGACATTGAGGCTGGCCCAAGAGAAGAATGGCAGGACGAGCTTGACGCCTATAGACAGGATTGTTTCATACTAACACAAGACAGTGAGGAGTGGAAAGGAGAAAGGGAGGCCTTTGCCCTACAGAGGGCTAAAAATAAATAAAATGTATTAGACTAACGGATAATGCTTATATTATGACATAATCTATAAAAGACAAGTGTACAATATTTTCTGGTTAATTAGGAAAATGTTCGTGCAGCAATATAGTAGATTGTACAACTAGTGCATAAAATGGCTCATTTATGCACTCTGCTTTTCACTTCGACTGCAAGAAAATGAAACAGGCATAAATTATATAACAGTATTAAGATTTTCACTGTTCAAAAAGGGTGAAAATTAAAGAAGAGAATAGCGTATTCCCGCGTCGAAACTATTTATAAGTTTGTTTTTTAATTTTCAACATGTCATTCGAATTGGGTACTTCATACTGCCAAGTCATAAAAACGTTTCTTTGCGTTTTGAAATAATATCTGACAACTATTTTATCTGGTTTTATTAAATTAACGATAGAAAACACGGAAGTGATATAAATTAAAGCAAATTAAATAAAATTACGACTTTAATCTGCGACGTTTTATTGTGCGTGTGGCTGTTGGGCCGATTTAACTGTCTTAGAAAAAAAAAATGCACTAGAGCATAAAAAGCGACTTTATGTCGCCTACGCGAATAAATATTTACTAGTCTCATTCATTACTTCAAATAATATTAAGTTATAATGTTTCATCATTGTATTTAGCTCATTTTTATATCCGTTATAAATACTGATCCTATAGTTATTATTCCTATATCCCGTTATAACTAATTCGAATAATAATATTTTTGTTTCCCTACCTTTATTTCCTTCGTAATAAAAAACAAAACGTGACATTGGCTAAATGCACAAACCGTGCGAAGCCTTAAAGAAAAAGAAAAAAAAAATATTTACTACACAAAAACGAACGCATGAGAAGTGAAAAAATAAATATAATGAGGACATACAAAGTTATCAGAAGTTATGTAAGTATAACGCGATCAATAGACAGCATGCCTACGTTAAGTAGTCTTTATTCCGGTCTGGCTAACATTATAGTCTTATTTAACCACATAGAACTAGTTAGGAGCCCTGCCTATAATGGACCAATTGAACCTAGAGAGCTTTAGATTAGTCTAATGCGTTACTTCCTCCTTACATGGAGCAGTTATAATCTAACCGTTTTAAACACGATTTAACTTAATCTACAACAAACTGACTAAGTACTAAGGGTTATTCTAAGGGCTTTTTGCAATATAATAAAGCTGTATTTCATGTAAAAGAATGTCAATAAGATCTTCATCTTCCTCGTTTTCGAGTAATCTACCACCTGGCTGTAAAACTTGCCATTACTACCAATTTTATAAGAATAAAATTATGGAAACTGCCAACTATACTTTATTTTTTATCATCTGATAGCTTGTCTAACTTTAATAATATATCCGCGAAAGGTGTTCGCTGAAATATTAATTGGATTTTTTTAATGATTCAATTCAAGGATAGGGAATTTATATAAAAAAGTTGTAAAACCCTTTTATTACATCACAGCATGTGTTGAGAGCAGAATGGTATCGTAAGTGACGTCTACAATAGACTCGTGCCGTTTTTTTTTCACGGAAGACGATAGGCGAAAGCAAACATTTGACAGCCACAAAAGACTGGCACACTCCACTCAAGATCGAGTTTCTTGTAAAAAAAAAGAGAAAAAAAGATAGCACATGCCGAAATCTGATTACACCACCATATTTGATCAAAGGGTTGCCGTTTTGCCAAACATTGTTGATCACAAAAACTATCGGAACGTAGGTACCTTTTTGCACCCGCTTACTTTTTTGTGGAAAAAAAAATGCAAAATCGATTTCGGCAGATGTCCACAAATAGAAAGGGTTTTGATAGGTTTTTTTCAACAAAAAAATGGCGGACGCATCGACGGTAGACAATGGATGGACCGTTATGGATCGACTGTCAAATTTCGCCATTATTAAAGCTAAAGAGTTATTTTGTTGCATCATTAAATTGAAGTGTTAAATAGCTGTTTTCTGTTCCATATTGGGTAATTACTTTTTATATTAAACGGAAGAGGATGCATGGTTTTTATTTTTTTCTGAGCTTTTAGTAATCGTTTAGCGTCGACTCAAATTATGTGTTCTCTCCATAAGGGTTACATTATTATGGATAGGTTTGCTTCCTGCGGCTTTACATGGTAAGTATATATTTTATGAGAGTAGGGGAAAAAAAATAAGGAAGAAATTATGGATGGACTGTGTGAAAAACAATGTGGCTGGAAAGGGGGTGACTATCGAGACGATGACTAATAGAGAAGTACCTATGGAGGGAAAACCCATGTTGCGCTGTCCACAAATAAATTAGGCTATGGCCAGGAGAATGATGGCGAGGTACAGTGCACTCCAAAAGTTAGTTGAAATATTTCCACTCCCGCTGGAAATCTGGAATGACACATTGGCGCCGATTCTCTTGTTCACAACCTAAACTAAATTTAAGGTTAGTGCATCTTTTTCTTTCTATTTCATTAAGAAAGGGACAGAAGATAAATATTTGTTTAGTCCTGTCAAATTAGTCACTAGTCAGCGCTTGACGTAAATTGACGTAGGTTTTTCAATAACGTCTAAACTTTTTTTTTTCCTTAGGCTCACGTCACGTCTGAACTTGTCTATGGAGTAGGTATCTTAATTTGATAGGACTAAACAAATACTTATCTTCTGTCCTTTTCTTAATGAAATAGAAAGAAAAATATGCACTGAAGTTAAATTTTGTTTAGGTTGTGAACAAGGGAATAAGTGCCATTATAATTTAAAAATGTATGTAGTTTATAATATTTGAACTGTACTATAACCTTAGATTATATCGCACACCTAGATCTAAAGAGAGCTAACTCAAAAATCTAAATATTTGAGGTATGCATACCATCGAATTCCTTAACTCACTACCTAACGACCAACAAAACGGATGCAAAAATAGTTCTATCTGCATTTAAAAAGTATTGATCAATAATAGCAAACTCCTGTAGTGCACGGGGAGATGGTAATCAGTTTTTCAACTTTTCTGAAAAAAGTGTTTTTTTGAGTTAATCGCTGTTTAGATCAGGTGTGCGATATAATCAAAGACTTGTAACGTTTGTATTGACTAATTCTACTAGGTACCTATAACATGGCATAAAAAATAATCAGGTAATCATCACTTAGGATTACTTACCTGATTATTTTTTATTTTATTTTATAAGTATTATAATGTGGCATTAGCCAAATTTAAATATATTTTTGAAGGTTTTTTTAAAGGACATTTTGCTTTCAGTTTTCGCGCAATTTCGCTAGTTTAAAATATTAATTATCGATTCCATTTTCGATACAATATTTTATGATAAATATACAATTTAAGCAAATTTATGCAGTGGTTGAGTAATTGTTCGTGTTTATGTCACTATAATATTTTATCGAAACCTTCCATATTTGTGGAATGTTGTTATAATTGTGCAAGGATAACTTATTTTATTTTAAAACATGTTTTTTTTATGTACGCACTGCGTTACTAAGCTGATCTGTTTCAATTATTTAAAATATTTACTTATTTATTGGATAGCATTTATTGTAAATTAAATTAATTAATTATCGTGTTATTTATAAAAGGAATTACGTGCATGATTGGCATAATTATTGGTACCAAGAGGTACTTATGATAAAATACATAATAATTACCTACATAATATAGTTTTTGACTTTATCTCTGTTTAATATTTTCCTATTTATATATACAGGGTTACTTGTAATTCGATGTATATCCGTCAGGAGCTGATAGGCGGGCCAAAATGCAACAAATTAATAATTCAATAGTTTTCGAGATACTTATTTGAATTTTAAAGGGTTTTTCGATATAATACCAAATAAAAAAAAAAACTACATATTGAATAAGTTCCATTAAAACATTATAGGTACGGTAGCTGGCGCTTCAATTAAGCTAGAACATAATTAAAAGTACTTAATTCAACAAAATAATTAAAATGTCTATTCACCGACAGTCGGCCGCATGCACTTGCTATGGAAGGACGTTGTGTTGAAGACAAAGTGACGGACGTGTACGTTGAGTCGGCCACAAAATCGGTCATAAGAATCGGAGGAAAAATCGGCCCGATTATCGGTGCTACAAAAAGTCTGACGTGGAGGGCAGCCTTAGTCCTTTTCTAAATACCTTCGGATACCTCGTTTTAATCAAATCAGAAGTAAATTTCTCTACCTACAACGCGGTCACATTAACTCGACGCTTGGCGTTGATGACGTCATTTTGGTTTTTTGATAATATACCTAATAAAAAAGTATAATTTAAACAACAACAGAAAACTAGCCAAATTATCGACGCACGTATCGGTAACAAAGACAAGACAAAGGCCTAACACTTGCTGGGCGAGCTAAGGAATGCGGGCCTCGCATTCCAGAGATGCGTCGAGTTAATGTGACCGCGTTGTACATATAATATTTCTACCTACTCATACATCGACGGGGTTCAGAATATGGCCGCAGTTTTTCTGTGCCCAGTCTGCCTAAAAAGGTCTGACGCCGCACTTCATTGGGATTCAAACTAAGTAGCTTAGCTTAGACTTAGTGCACACCATGTTTATGGCCTTCTAACTCTTTAGCACTTACTCTTAATATGTTGTACGCTTAATTTACGTCATTTGTATTGGATTTTGGAGTTGCCAACATAACATTTGACAACGTCATGGAAGATTTTTTTGAGTTAATATTTTTATTCTCATGATGCCATGGGGTTGTCAAATGTTCTCTTATACAGGGTGGCAGAGGCATCGCCGCGCAAACTGTAACCATGAATTCAACACAAGATTCTAGACCTCCTATCGTAAAAACTACGTCGGTTATAAAAAAAAAAACCGGCCAAGTGCGAGTCGGACTCGCACACGAAGGGTTCCGTACCAAAAGGCAAAAACGCCGAAAAAAAACACGATTGTTGTATGGGAGCCCCACTTAAATATTTATTTTATTCTGTTTTTTTAGTATTTGTTGTCATAGCGGCAACAGAAATACATCATCTGTGAAAATTTCAACTGTCTAGCTATCACGGTTCATGAGATACAGCCTGGTGACAGACGGACGGACAGTGGAGTCTTAGTAATTGGGTCCCGTTTTTACCCTTTGGGTATGGAACCCTAAAAATTATGTGCTGTTTCATAGAAAAGTGCAATATGTGCGGTCAAAATGTTTGGAACAGCTAATATTTTTTTTAATAAGCGACCAAAAGTTTCAACACAGGGGTGTTCAGTATCACGTACCATGGTAACAGGTTGCTATCCGATCGTCGATGTACAGACGCCAGCGCATCAAGCTACCCGAAACTGTCAAATTTTCCCAATCAACTTTGAACCATAAGCTTTAGCGATAAAGTTGAAAATCTATTAAAGAAATTTCAAACGTTGCAGTGGCTTGATGTGCTGGCGTCTGTACCTGCCACCCTGTATTTATTTGAAACAAAAGGATAAATAGGACCAATGAAAAAAAATATATAGACAGGGTAGTTGCATTAGGATGCTGAGAATACTTCTTTCAGCATCTTAATGCGAAACGATAATGCTACAAAGAAAATTCACATGGGAACATGACAAAATAAAGCTGATTGAATATATCCAGCAATTCAGTTCAACGATTAAGCGGTGTTGCCATTAATTACTGTGATTAAAAGCCGATGGAGATATGAAAGAAAAAGACAAGCTGTGTCAACCTCAAATAAGTCGTCATTAAGGGGACAAGAAGGATGATAAAGATTTAATTATAATGGATAGATATTACCTGTTTATTTGCTTCTGTATTAGTGTTTCAGCAGCTTGAGTATCATCAGGATTGTGCCGGAATATAGCAGTTCGTCGTGGATGTGGTACGACAGCGGCTCCCCTGACGTCATCTGTCATCAGAAGACAGCCGCCACGTAACCATCGGTGGGATGCTCTGTTAGAGTGACAGTAATGAGCCAGGGTCCCTCTTTAGGCCTGCACAGACCGGGACGGCATGGCAAGGGACTTAAATTTTTACTAATGGACATTCAAACGTATCGATATAGAAATACGACATAAATTCCTATGCTTTAAAATAATGCCGTGGCATCGAAAGGAATTTCATCGCACGGCATTGAAAGACGCGCCACGGACTCCCGCGGCGGGATGCCGTGGCGTCCTGCGGTAGGCAACGGCATGCCAAGGACTCCGACGCTCGTTGTGACATACCGCGTGGTGAGGCTGCGGGGATAGAGAAGCGGGGAAGCCGCTGGAAGGCCGCGGTATCTAAGCGGCTAGTGTGCGTTGACTGACGGCAAAATCCCTTGCCATGCCGTCCCGGTCTGCGTAGGCCTTTATCCGACCTTTTCGATGATCCCATCGCGCGCCAATAAGCAGACACAATAGAAATTTCATTGCTATCTGTACACACGGTGTACATTCGACGTTTGAGAGGTTAAAGTAAAGTCGTAACAAAACTAGAGGCCACTTACCTACTGCGCCGACAAATTATGACAATCTAAGAACAATGGATTAGTCAAGTATGCAGTACTTAGTCCTAGAGGCATACTATTTTCCCAAAGACCACAAAGACGCCAATGTGGCCTGGCCGGCCCTGTCAACACTTCTTTCATATAGGTACACTATATGCCTGTCAGTGTTACACCGTTTACTCATAGATACTGACGGCCCGTGGCAATTCTTATAATGCCCTGTGACAGCTATCTTGCGCTTAGTTGCGCCAATTCAGATACGAAGTCATACCATTGCCAAGATCGCCCAGAGGACACGGTGGAGCACACGGTGGAGGTCTGCCCCGCTTCGCTTCGCTTGGGCGGAGCACCGCCGTGTCCTCGTAGAGGCGATCGGCAGCGGGCGGCGACCTCTCGCGTCCGGCTCTGGTGCAAGCCATGGTCCGGGGCAGTCACCTTCTTCTGCGAAGCAGTCATGCTAGCGAAGGAGGTGACGGGACGGCTCAGGGAGAGAGCCTCCGGGAGACGCTCCGGGCGTCGGGAGCCGCGTGACGACTCCCGGCGGTGGCCGGGAGTCGTCACGCGGCTCGGCCTACGGGCCTACGGGCTTACGGTGGTAGGCGCGGGCCTGCGGGCGGAGAGTAATGGGTAGCTCACCGTCCGATCAGGACCAGGCCCGTGCCGGACGGCGCGTACGTGTTCCACGCGCGCCTCAAAAAGATGTCAGCATCGATGAAGGGACCCGTGAAAGTTGAAGCCTGCCGGGTCAGCGGGATTGTCCGAAAGGGTTACCGCTGGCCCGGAACATAAAGGGCTAAGGAAGGAACACGGGTGGGTTTTAGTCAGTAAGAGTCTGACACTCCCTTCCGCTCCACCCCGAGCGGGAGGAGTCATTTAATGATTTCCCATCCGCAAAAAAAAGGCATCACTAGACTCTCTAGTCGCAGCTCTTTCGTGCTCTGTGTATTTTCCTAAAAATAAAGAAAGACAAATAGTTTTATTTGTCACAGAAACACGTGCGTACAAAAAGATAATTAACTGTAATAATATATAACAAAAACAGAATAATTCATAATTACGATATATTATGATACATGTGTGCTATGTTGATCATTGTACCCGAGGCGGTATTATTCGGATAAGAAAGCCTAGTGTGTAATGATCAATGCACACGCGTTTCATAAGACTTTTTTTTGGCTTCGCACGGTTTGTGCATTCAGCCAATGTCACGTTTTGTTCTTTATGACAAAGGTAACATAGGTAGGGAAACGAAAATATTATTATTAGAATTAATTATAACGGGATATAGGGATAATATCTATAGGATCAGTATTTATAACGGATAAAATAATGAGCTAAATACAATTACGAAACATTATAAATTAATATTATTTAATGAATGAGACTATACATTTATAAACAAAAAATCTTTGTACAAAATGAATAGTTTAATTAGTATGTACAATTAGAAAGTACTATTGGTATAGAGAAATATACATTAGTTCAGTGAGAATCCGCAATAATAGAACGCCATTCAGGGTTTATTTGGTTCCGGGAGGGACCACGGACAATTTAATAATTTTTAATTTCATCTTAGTTAATTTTGGAACCAAGGACAATTCAGACTTAAAAAATATATATATATGGCCTGCCGATTCCTTTTGGCATGAAGTTTCTTTGAAAAGATTTAAAAAAACACGTCTTCCACTATAGTCCGACTTCAAATTAGCTGCAGTAAAATGACACTTCATAGTAACTTATTTCGGACTGAGTTTAGAGATACTCGTATGCATGTCAAATAAATGTCGTTTGTTACACTATTCTGTACCTAATAGAAAAACAAGATTTAGTTGATGGCCGCGAAAAAACAAAAAGACGCCAATTTCAGTAATTTATGTGACACATAAGCTTTCATTTTACTGCAGCTAATTAAAAATCCAACTATAGTAAATAGTTATCTGTGGCGTTGTCGCACTAAAAGCACACGTGTTTAATACACTGCATTATGGACCAAAAAGCGGTTCATTAAGAGCCACTTTACGAGCAAGTGTGTTGAACAAAAAGTTTAATATGCAGTCAAAATACGTGCCTAATGGTTGAGCAAAAATAGTCACTGGTAATACTTGATCCATCTTTGTTCATTTTATGACCTCGTATCATAACATTAATAGCTTAGGACTTCGCTAAATCGTTATTCACTGAATACTGGCATGATGCAAAATAAGAAGCATAACACAGTAGGTAGTAATTGACTTTGAAGCAAACAGCCCTATTATCGAGTTTAAGAAGAAAATATCCTCCTCACCACAAAAACTGACCAAAACCTTCGTACGTTTGATCGGCAACCCAGACCAAAAATTTAAGACCTCTCTATATAAAGCACATGACAATTTTGGAGTTTACTTTAAGTGCAACAAGGTTCATGGTAGTAAAGCAAAGTTCCCAGAGAGATCAGGGTGTCTGGTAATTCTTTACTATGGAACGCGACGTAAATTCTATCTTGAGGGTTACCTTGTATGGAGATGAAAGGGAAAGCCCTCGGCTTCGAAATATACGTATCGGTATTTTTGCCTCTAAAAAAAAGTTGCGTCTATGGTTTTTGTTTTATTTGCAATCTCTGTCACGGTGGAAATTGCAGGAATTTTCCAAGTTTGTGACAAGACTTTCTTGTGGAATGTAACAAAAACTGTTCGAAGAGAAAAATAAGCAAAAAAGATGTTTGAACATTCCATCAATCTTAGTCATCAAAGGGCTTCCAAAGTTTGAACCCATCCAGAAAATACCTAATAAAACACAAACTAACCATATAGAAATCCGGAATAAAATCGTCAATATACATTTCAAATCCCTATTGTATTTTAAGCGGTTCGTTTCAAAATAAAGGTATGTATCGGTGAGTCCTGCCGTCTCGTCGCCATGTCGTGCGTTCAAAAATGCATTGGCAGGATGTGTGGAATCTCTGCCTTACCCTTATATAGAGGAAGCTTAGACTAACAAGGCCGGGACCGAACGATGTGCAAAATCGATTAAGCATTCGAATTAATCGGTTAATTCGAATCGTTGCAGTTGGCTGGTTAGAATTATTTGAATTTAGAAATAATCAAGTTAATTGTCAATAATAGTCAATTGGTTTCAGTTTTGTAATCGTGTTTACGTATTGACTTTAACAAAGAGTAGATAACGTTTGGTTTATATATTTGAAAATGAAATAAAGTTAGCATAATTGTTGCTTAGAATTCCGACTGTCGTTCGTAGATCTTTGACAGTCGTTACGGCTAATCAGAAGCCCGAAAGTCTGACGACCTGCTAAGACGTCTTGCTAAGGAGTATCGTATTACCCAGTAACTGGGTTGTGGAGGTCAGTTATGTAGTCGCTCTAAAACCAGCCGGGTGGTCAGGTCACCATCTGCACATGGAAGGGGCACCGTTACCTCACAAGACACCAATCCGGAGCCCCCTCTGTGCAACGCCTGTTAGGGGAACCCCTAACCCCTTTACATCTCTGGGGAGACTGTAAAGGGGTCTTCCCGAAACCTAGCTGTGAAAGTGTGCATGGCAGCACATGACCACTGTGCGCATAGAGTCGCCTTATGAAAATACTGCAGGGTAATTGCGTAACACACTATCAGTAGCAATGGGTTTCATTTTGACAGTTCAACAACATTCATTGCATTATTTGCGTTGTTCAGCAGACACATTTTTTGAACATATGGAGCAATGGATTAGAAATATGCTTCAAAATGATTTAAATTGATAGTAATAGTGTGTTACGCAATTAGGGCGCTGGTATACAGCTGCATCTGGATAAACTGGGAGCCGACCCCAACATAGTTGGGAAAAAGCTGGCGTGATTGACTTCTTGCAAGGAAGCAGAACTATCAATCTATACTGAAATTAGAGTACCTATCTACCGTTACATTGTGAGAGAATTATAGAGCTAAAATAATAATTGTACTTGTATATAAAAAAGAGGTGAAAAATCTTAGGGCATCAAAAAATTCGTCAGCATCGCTGTCAACAAGAAAATTCCCTAAAAGGCTGGCAGTATTGCCACGTTGTATAGCGATGCTGATTCTTTGGCCAGAATATAGGCCAGCGCTTTGATCAAGTGAAGAGTCAAACGCTTGGCGATGCCTCGAAAAACCAAGTGGGCACTCGGAACCCATGGCCCTAATGTTTCAACCCCAAACGGCTCGAACAAATAACTCCCAATATGAAGAGCTATTTTATTAAAATTATCAAGAAATTACTCATTGGCTTTAAATTCCCTCAAGAGAAAAAACAAAAATACATATTTTATGAACTTAAAATATATTCAACTCCATTGTACAATATTTAATTTATATTAGTAGATATTGTTATAAGGGCGTTACTTTTGGTTTTACGACGTTAAGCAGTGATTGCAAAATGGCTTTATTCGATTACAAAGTACCTATATTATCGAGTATAGCATTGACTTGTCTTGATTTAAATTCGCGTTTCCTAGTACATTCGGCGACAGATTGCTTTAGATAAAACATTTTATTAAAAAAAACCTATTAGAGTTATCTTTTAAATATTGGTAACTTAAACAATAAAACATATCGCACCTCCGCTCAAATAAAAATCTCAAAAAAGTTTAAAATAGTAGATTATGCACCGAGGGGCTAAAGTTGTGTCTTATGTCACGGGCGTCATATTGAATCTCGAGCGCAATGAAGGATTCGGGACTTAACTCCCGAGCGGAGCGAGGGAGTTAAGAGTTTAACTCACGAGCGAAGCGAGGGAGTTAATACAAGAATCCTGAATGCAGCGAGGGATTCAAGCTAGCCCAAGGCAAAGACACCTTTAGCCCAGAGGAGGATACTCTACTTTTTACACCTACTGTGAGAAAATAATAGCCATAGTACAAAAATTCGCGCCTTTATTGCGTCTACCAATAAGTAGCCAAGACACGAACCATTCGATTTTCAAAAAAAAAGTCTCTTCTACGGTTTTGTCGTGTGTGTCTATTGATATCACTCTCATGGAAGTGGCGTTTGTGTAAACTAAGCTTTATACAGGGCTGGTAGAATGGTTTTGGATGATTGGCTGTATGCATTTTGAATTTAGAACGTCATTGGAGACGCTCGTGAAAATAGAGTATTTTTGATAAAATGTGATAAATCGACTGTAGTATAGATAGGTTTTATTATTTATTTATTTTCTTCACAAAATCCACAGCAATCTTAGCGCAGTTTACTTAAAATAAATTAACTAATGTTACAGCCAATTACTATTACGGTATTACGGCGCGGTACAGTATTTGTTATTATTAATGCCAGTTTTAATGTTATTCCATTCCTTTTAAAAAATGGTTCATAGTTATCTAATTATTCTTACAATATTATGTCTTCGAAAACATGGCAACGATATGAAGAAGCAGTCGTTACGATTTTGTAGGAAATCGAGAATATCATCCACGCGTAGTAAGGGTTTCGAGAATAGCTTTCCTCTTTCTGGCACCAAAGGGTGTTTGTTAGTACTATACTGCCAATTTAGCTGAGCATGTGAGATTCCAAATTCAAATTACATTATTGACCAGCGGGTCATAATGAAATCCAGTACAACATTATTGACCGGCTGTGCCCCCGGCCACTAATGACTCACTTTAGGTTAAGGTTGCTTGACATATAATTTGACATTTTCGAGCAGGTGGTGTGAAAACTCTTTTATTGCACCATTCGTTTCAGAAAACTTCAAAATCTTATCTCGAACAATGTCGTGCTTATGGTTTAGATATTTATCCCTAGATGGCACTAGTGCCATTATAATGTTAAGTGAAAAAAAAACTGGCCAAGTGCGAGTCGGACTCGCACACGAAGGGTTCCGTACCACAAGGCAAAAACGCCGAAAAAACATTTTTGTTGTATGGGAGCCCCCCTTAAATATTTATTTTATTTTAATTTTATTATTTATTATTAAAGTTAAAATACAGAACAGAATTAAAGTACTGAGTATTTTGTGAATATTTCAAGTGCCTACCTGTTGCCATTTTTGATATCGAGCAAAAAAAAACTGGCCAAGTGCGAGTCGGACTCGCACACGAAGGGTTCCGTACCACAAGGCAAAAACGCCGAAAAAACATGTTTGTTGTATGGGAGCCCCCTTAAATATTTATTTTATTTTAATTTTATTATTTATTATTAAAGTTAAAATACAACTGAGTATTTTGTGAATATTTCAAGTGCCTACCTGTTGCCATTTTTGATATCGAGCAAAAAAAGGCAAAAAAATCGCGTTTGTTGTATGGGAGCCCCCCTTAAATATTTATTTTATTTTGTTTTTAGTATTTGTTGTTATAGCGGCAACAGAAATACATAACTTGTGAAAATTTCAACTGTCTAGCTATCGCGGTTCTTGAGATACAGCCTGGTGACAGACAGACAGACAGACAGACGGACAGACGGACAGACGGACAGACAGCGAAGTCTTAGTAATAGGGTTCCGTTTTTACCTTTTAGGTACGGAACCCTAAAAACATGTTTGTTGTATGGGAGCCCCCCTTAAATATTTATTTTATTTTAATTTTATTATTTATTATTAAAGTTAAAATACAACTGAGTATTTTGTCAATATTTCAAGTGCCTATCTGTTGCCATTTTTGATATCGAGCAAAAAAAGGCAAAAAAATCGCGTTTGTTGTATGGGAGCCCCCCTTAAATATTTATTTTATTTTGTTTTTAGTATTTGTTGCTATAGCGGCAACAGAAATACATAACTTGTGAAAATTTCAACTGTCTAGCTATCGCGGTTCTTGAGATACAGCCTGGTGACAGACAGACAGACAGACGGACAGACGGACAGACAGCGAAGTCTTAGTAATAGGGTTCCGTTTTTACCTTTTAGGTACGGAACCCTAAAAACGTTAGAATAAAATTTCAAACGCGTTTTTCTCGAAAGTTTGCTTTTTTGACTTACAACGCTATTTGAGCGGAGGTGCGATATTATAATAATAGACTAAATAAATCAAGTATGGTCAAGCCAAGTTATCTGGCGCAGGGGAGGTCGCATCAGGCGGCGGCCGACGCGATGACACGCGGGGTTGCGATAGTCGTGGAGAGGATCCGGCAGTTGGGTCTCGAGGTGGCATTGCACAAGTCCGAGGCCATGTCGTTTCATGGGCCCCGGAACGCGCCGCCATCGGGATCCCAACTAACGGTAGGAGGGGTTCACATCGGCGTCGGGATGACGATGAAATACCTGGGTCTAGTCCTCGACAGCCGGTGGAACTTCGTGGAGCATTTCCGACGTTTGGCCCCCAAACTGGAACGGGCCGGGGCCGCCTTCAAGCGGCTCTTGCCCAACCTGAGAGGGCCAAACGCCTCCTGCCGGAGGCTTTACGCGGGGGTCGTGCGGTCCATGGCCCTATACGGGGCCCCGGTGTGGGCGCGTTCACTGCGGCGGCGAGCCGCCCACTACCTGAACGCGCCCCAGAAGGTGGTAGCCATAAGGTTTATCCGGGGCTACCGCACGATCTCGGGCGAGGCGGCAAGCCTCCTTGCCGGACTGCCGCCATGGGATCTAGAGGCGATAGTCCTTGCGCGCCTGTATGAGTGGCGCGCGGAGGCACTACGCCGGGGGGAGGATCCGCTTCCGCGGCAAATCGCTGCGGAGCGGACGGATCTCCGGCGCGATCTCATGACGGCATGGAAAGAGCGACTGTCGCAACCAAGCGCAGGGCACGCCGCGATAGCGGCGATAAGACCCCTCTTTGAGGAGTGGCTAGAGAGGCGCCACGGCGCCCTCACCTACCGCAGGTCCTCACCGGACACGGAAGTTTCGGGAGGTTCCTGCACATCATCAGGCGGGAGGAAACGCCCGGGTGTCACCATTGCCAGGATCGCCCAGAGGACACGGTGGAGGTCTGCCCCGCTTGGGCGGAGCACCGCCGTGTCCTCGTAGAGGCGATTGGCAGCGACGGCGACCTCTCGCGTCCGGCCCTGGTGCAAGCCATGGTCCGGGGCGAGAGGGAGTGGGAGGCAGTCACCTCCTTCTGCGAAGCAGTCATGCTAGCGAAGGAGGTGGCGGGACGGTTCAGGGAGAGAGCCTCCCGTGTCAGCCGCCGCGGGGGACGCCCCAGGCGTCGGGAGCCGCGTGACGACTGCCGGCCACCGTAGGCGCGGGCCTGCGGGCGGAGAGTAATGGGTAGCTCACCGTCCGATCAGGACCAGGCCCGTGCCGGACGGCGCGTACGTGTTCCACGCGCGCCTCAAAGAGATGTCAGCATCGAGGAGGGGCCCCTTAGGGCCGAAGCCTGCCGGGTCAGCGGGATTGTCCGAAAGGGTTACCGCTGGCCCGGAACATAAAGAGCTAAGGAAGGAACACGGGTGGGTTTTAGTCAGTAAGAGTTTGACACTCCCTTCCGCTCCACCCAGAGCGAGAGGAGTCATTTGATGATTTCCCATCCGCAAAAAAAAAAAAAGCCAAGTTATCTTAGAATAGTTTTCTTAAGGGCGGTGTGAACATGTCTTATCATATCAAATGTAATGGTGACTTTTGCATAATGCTAATCAAAAAAGTGGTTCAACTTAATGAATCATTATCATAATCAGCCTCCAATGTTCTCACTGCTGGGACACAGGCCGCCTCTCTTTGAAAGGGAGTGGGCTAGCTGTAATCTACTACGCGGGCTCAGTGCGGGTTGGTAGATGTCACATGTCTTCGAATTTTTGGTTCTAGGACATGCCGGTTTTCTCACGATGTTTTTCTTTATCGTTTTGAGAGCAGAACATAATATATATAATATTTATTTACTTAAAACAAAGGATTGTAGTACGTATTAATAATACAATTTTACAAAATAAGTACTAAGCTGTTTATCAGTTCTTAAGACCATCACATTCATGCATGGAACCCAATACAATCCCTTGGGGAACACCGCGTGGTATTGTCAAGTTTTGCACAAAATCATCTTCTTATACCCGTGGCTAGCCTATTGTATGGTTCTAGACGTTCAAGGAAGGATTGTAAAATAATGGGATTCCTTCTCTATTACATGCTATGATGCTAGTTTATGAATACCTTAATCAAATGCTTTAGATTGTTTTTCCCAAGTTAAAGTCGTGAAAAACATTGTGCAAGTAAGTTTTCTGTTGACTTGACAACGTGTATTTATATTGTAAAATGAGCCTTATCAATTGTGTTTAAATTAATAACAAAGTAAAATGAGCAAAGTAAACAGAAAAGCGAAGAAAATTGTAAAGACACTGTTTAAAAAGAATACTATAAATGTAATTCTTATTTATTGACCCAAAACTCCACTCTCAATATCTGACGTAATGTTTGAACTGGCATTTTGCTTAATTTTTAATTATTGTCTTTTAAAGTTTGCTATTATGAAATTGATTCTTGGTATTATTTACTGGTTAAAAAATCAAGTTTGGCAAAGTAAATATTTGTTTTAAATGGGCTGAGGCAAGGAATACTTAGTATTTCTAACTTTTACAGTGTAATTTAAGTTATATAATCATTTAAGCATAAAAACGTTATTACATTGTAATTGGAAAATCATCGACGAAATTGAGGTTATGAAAATAACCTTTATTGTCAAATGAAAAAGTATATCCTGCTTTTATTCTACTTTAACTAATTTACTTAACTTGTGGGAAATTAAAGCCATTCTATAATTGTAAAGCAATGCTAAGTGGCACGTTAAAGTTGTTATCGCATGTGCTACGAGTATGTAGTATAAAGTTGAACAGCCCGTAATCTGTAGAAACCAGCAAATAAATCGAAAATAAAACTATTTAAATTCGGTTCATTGACTTGTTACAATGCGTTGTTAGAACTTGTTTGTTCCTTTTTGTTAATAATTATGTAGTCTCTGAAATTATATTTTGTATACTGCTTAATGAAGTTAATGTAATTATAACATTTTTTCCATCCCTGTGGAAATCTGGAATTTTGCCCCTTTTCAAAATGCACAAAACCATACAATTCACTTAGGATACAATTTATGTGTCCTTCTTAAATCTGTGAGATTAATTCAATTTAACGTATATTATTTGGATGTAAGCATACATACTAAAAAACTGGAATTAATTTTACAAAAACCATACACTTAAGTGTGAAATTAAAATATAATTATAGTTCTGGAATTGTGTCATAAAGTTTACGTCAAATTAAAGAACAGCTGTATGTTGTTTATTTTCAAGAATGTTTGTCAGTTCCTAAAGGCAGGTATCCACTATGTTCGCGAACCTCTTCCGCTCCCCGCTCCTGCAACTGCTCCCCATAGCACGCTCCAGGAGTGCGAACGTACCCACTATGTGGAGCAGTTGCAGGAGCGCTGAGCGTAACAGGTTCGCGAACATAGTGGATACCCGGCTTAACGTTCGTGCTCTAATGAAAAAAACTACCTAGTAACTTATCAAGTTGAGCCAATGTGAACTTCCGTCAATTGTGTTCCAGATAGCAATGTTGAATTTCCTCTAGACTCTAGATTACCCATGATAACCGGTTTTTTAAACATACTCCACTAAAATTCTTCAACATTTTGGAGACTTAAGCCGCAAATACACATGACGAGTTTGCATGCCTTTGTGCTATAATAATAGCTGGCGTGCGAGTATGACCAGATGACTAGATGACCGTCGTAAACGAAGCAAAAGGAGTATGTGAATATCGTAGCAGGTAGCGTTCTGTAGTTTCTGACTACCACCATGAGAAGAAGGCATGAGCTTATATATGTGTCTTCTGATTATATAGTGAAATGCAAGATACTTGCAAAGTTTTGTGCAAGCTTCTACGTTCGTAAAAGGTGTGCAAAACTAGTCAATGGCAATACTTGGTCCATCTTTGTTCGTTTTATGACCTCGTATCATATCATTAATAGCTTTAATTAATAGGACTTCGTTATTATAATAATTGTATTTTTTATTACCGAACCGCTGCTGTCTTCGAGATTACTATGAAGAAATAAGGTTATGGATACATTTCGTCGCAAGTAGCTGACGCTGTGTTAACTGCATCGCAAATGTCATGGTCGACTTTATCAGCGTATTATGAATATTACGATTACCTACTGAATGTTTATTCATTACCATGTCCGAGCTATTATTTAAAACTTGATGTGTAGGTTATGGTTTGAGGTGTCGAATGCTTTTGACGATTCTAAATGTTTGGGACGACGGATTTTTGGAGTTGCTTTTTATAATTTGTAATTTTGGGTCAATTTATACTAATATTATAGAGAAGTAAAAGTGAGTTTCTATGTAAGGGCCAGTCTTCGGAACTTTTGATACTATTCCGAAATTTTTTTCACTAATGGCTTCCCATTACTGAAAGAATTTATCTTTATATTATTGCTGAGTGACATATACATAATATTATTTTATATTAAAAAAAAGAATACTCACGCGGACAAAGTCGCGGGCACAAGCTATTGTGTAATATTATTGTTTTACCATTTTAGACTCTGATGTGACTTAGAGCGTTAACATTTTTCTGTATTGTTCTTAAAACATTAATAAACTTATTTCTAATGTCTCTCGAGCAAGTTAGCAAACTCAGGGAATCATTCCCATTACCACAATCGATTAGATGCAAATGTAGTACCTGCTATACTCTTAATAACACTAAGGCATCATAAGACACAATATTCGAACATTAATTTGTACAGGTGATCTAGTATCCGGCTACTTTTAGTGGTAACAAGTTTTCCAATACAGAGGAGCACGCGAAAATCAACCGTATAGTAACGAAAGAAGGGTGAAACCATGTTTATATTAGATGTGTGAATTGCAGGCATATGGCTAGTAGTTCTGCAATTATAGAGGAACATATGCTTTAAGGCACGTGCCACTGGCAGAACAGGAATGGCCATCAGGGGCGCCATTTTTTTAATTCCAAAAAAGTTTGCTTGTTTCGTCTTGAAGTTTTTTAGCGTTGACAAAGAAATAATAATAGGGAGTTACATATTATTATAGTTTTAACGATGTTTTCTTCTATGGAGATATCATATTTTGAAGTAGGAATCATATTTTTGTGTTTTATTAAGATTTTGTTTCACTGCCAAATATATATAGAAAATATTTTTGTGAGTGAGCTCACAGGTTATTAACATTAAGTTGAGACGACATGAGTAGTTTGTACCTACAGCTAGGTTACAATATATTATTTGCCACTGAGCCCCAAACTAAACCGTTAATCTTGGGGCTCGGAAGAAATAATATCCTGAATAAAAACATTTTTACAAAAAAAAAACAACCGACTTCCAAAAAAACACTACAAATTGAAAAATAACTTTAATTTCGGAAGTCGGTGTCTTTGGTTCCGCGTTTTCGTTTATTGACACCGACTTCCGAAATTAAAGATATTTTTCAATTTGTAGTGTTTTTTTTGGAAGTCGGTTGTTTTTTTTTTTGTAAAAATGTTTTTATTTTTCACTTTTTAGTGGGTCAGTTTGTAATTTATCTAAGTTACAATAGCCTAATGCCAACTGTTCATCACCTTTTACAAAATATTGCTTTTCCCGATGCTGGGACGTTAATTGTTGAGGAGTTCTCCCGGTAAGAACCAGGAGATCCTCAACAATCACTCGCAATACGCATTCGGACGAGCATAAATTGCTTAGCAACCATATTAAAGTAATCGAATCGCAACCCGTGAAATATTTGTCAGTGAGTAGTTCCGATGGCCATCTGTGATCTTCATAATCAGCTCCACTTTACCAAGTGATGATTTCCGAGAGCAAATGCTCAAGTTACTTTAAAAAATATCCAAATCGCTGTAGCTTTGCCTATAAAATTTGAGGGTTTCCCTCGATTTCCATGGAATCTTCTCATCAGATTCCAACTTGATGATAATGGGACCACCTCGAGAGTATACCCTTTCAAATAAAAAAAGACCTTTTGGAATCGGTCCAGCCGTCTTCGAGTAATTGGTGAACATACACAAGGTAGCTACTGTAAACTGTTGAGGAGTTCCCTTAACTGTCCTTCGTCTTCATCATCAGACCCCTAATGACAGTCGCAACCCATCTAGGTGTAAAGTTCACATCAATACAAATTAATCAAGCCCAAACACAAGGTAACTGCTGTAAATCGTTGAGGAGTCCCCTCGACTGTCTTTCAGCTCCATCATCAGATCGACTCCAGGCCTTCATCAAATTGTAGTGCTTTAAAATACTTAATGAAAAAATTAACAAACGCACTAGTTGCTCCTACGATTTTCGAAAGTTCCCCTCGATTTCACTGGGATGCCATCATCAGATCCTGGTTTCCTTATCATGGGACCACCCTTGGCATATCCCCTTTCCAACAAAAAAAGAATAATCAAAATCGGTTCATAAACAACGAAAATATCCGCGAACACACGTAAAAAAAAAAAAATATATACGGTCGAATTGAGAAACCTCCTCCTTTTTTGAAGTCGGTTAAAAATATCTGCCCGGTATAAGGCGGATCACACACTGCAACGTGCCACCCGACGGGGTGCGGAAAACGGAGCCAAATTCCCCGTATGGGAGCGTGTTTTTATTGAATTAGTATGTAAAACCTTAATATGGCGTCCAGTAGTCGCCATATTAAATTTTCACTAACGTCATGTCTTTAGTGACACTCGCCGGACTAAGAGGAATCGATTAACGTGTGAATCATAAAAATCGGGCCAGGGGTTTGGTCTGTATAGTGCTTCAAAGGAACATACATACATACATAGGTACATAGGCTGATGAACACATTACCACTCCTTTGCGTCTCGCAGTCAGGTAAAAAATCACGCGCCCGCACGTTATCTGCGTCCCGTCGCGTGGCGCGTTGTGGTGTATGGTCCGCCTAAAAGTATTCTAAGAAAAGGTATTTTCTCTTTCTTTAGTGTTATGTATAAATTAGTTTTGCATAATCAGCCCATAATGTTCCCACTGCTGGGACACAGGCCTCCTCTCTGTGAGAGGTAGTGGGCCGTAATCTACCACGCGGGCCCAGTGCGAGTTGGTAGATGTCACATGACTTCGAGTTTTTGGGTCTAGGACGTGCCGGTTTCTTCGCCATGTTTTCCTTGACGGCTTGTCATAGTTTATGATCCAATTAACATAGTACTTATTAAGTTATCTTGAATCTAACTGTAATAATGAATCCAAGTGCGTATTAAAAATAAAATTAAGTTTTACTTCGATAAAAATAATGAGAAATGGAATGAAAATAGTAATTTGAATTAACTTTTGTTCCGATAAAAAGTATAACATTTTTAATTGCAATTCATACCTAAACGCATTATATATGATCATTAAATCTTAGTTATATCTATGGAATTTAAATTAGAAAAATAAAACACTATGTACCGTACTAATTTACTTATTGTGCATATCTACTAAGTTTAAAAAAATAATCTTATACTCGTCAACCGCCTCCTGCCCTTATTCTAATTTATTTTCATCACATGTGATCGTAAACCGGCTCCTAATGAACCGCTTTTAAGTCCATACTACAGTGTATTAAACACGCGTGCTTTTTACTTTATGTTACCGCACTAGTGCGGTTACACCACAGATAACTATTTACTAGTCGGAAATGTGCGCTTTTTTAATCTCATCAAAGAGACTTCATGCCAAAAGGAATCCGCAGGCCATATTTCTCACTTTTTTTAAATAGTCTGAATTGTCCTTGGACTCAAAATGTACTAAAATTTATTTATCTTAAATTGTCCGTGGTCCCCCCACCCGGAACCAAATGGAAAAGACCCTGTCTGGCGTTCTATTATTGCGGATTCTCACTAAACTAATGAATATTTCTCTATGCTTTCTCTACTCCAATAGTACTTTCTAATTCCATACTAACTAAACTACGATTTGATATACGATAACACTACGATCAGTCTTATCATTATTTTGTGTTTATTATATTTTTTATATCGGCTGTTTAGCGGTTTTGCCAGTGCCTTTATTTACACATGCACGCACATCGCTAGCGCGGCAACAAAGTCTGTTTTTTCCTCTCAAGTGTGTTGAAAAATGTCGTATACGCGTGTGCATTGATCATTACACACTCAGCTTTCTTATCGAATAATACCGCCTCGGGTGCAATGATCAACATAGCACAGATATATCATAATGTACTATTCATCCATACATCTATTTTAGTCGTCATCTCTGTATTCACCACCTTTCCAAACATGATATCTGTCACAAAATCCATCTGTACTTTTTTTTTTAAATTTTCTCTTAAACGTGCCGTAGTATAATCAGCCTTATAATATTCACACTGCTGGCACACAGGCATCCACCGCGGGAACAGTGCGGGTTGGTAGATGTCACATGTTTTCGAATTTTCGATTCTAGGACATGCCGGTTTTCTCACGATCTTTTTTCAAGATGGTGGTGGGATTTTCTGTCGGCAAAAATAATGAACTACACTTTCATCCCCTATTTGACCCCTTTAGGGGATGAATTTTCCAAATTCCTTCCTTATTGCTCACCTTTGTCATTTAAGGAACCCCTGAGCGAAATTCTATGCCTCTAGACCTAGTGATTTAGACTGTGCGTTGTCTGTCACTAAACTGATCATTTTTATTACGTAGGCAAAAAGTTTTAAAACGATCTTCTCCATACATTTTTGTTCTCTCCACTACCGAGTTTTTTTTTTCAAAATCAGTCTACAAAGTGCACAGTGCTGCCACCTGTGTCCTACACCTGTAATGTCAAGTTTATTTGAATTCCTAATCACGAGTTCGTACTTAATAGGAACTAATCAATCGCCATTAGATATTGTACTGAGTCCGTTCGCGTTTTTCTACATAGACACCTTGCTCATTTTAATGAGGGATTTTCTTTTTCTTTTTTTTTTAACGCTTTCCTAGTCGCTGGATAGATGGCGCTGAACTTGGTAAGTTACTGCAAGGAACGGAAGTCACATAAATTTTTTATTAATTCACTTGGATGTAATTTTGAGATCGTAAAACGAAAGCAAACGAAACTGTCACTCAACGAGCGTATATTACGTGCCGCAATGTTTTTTTTTCCAAGCGTTTTGACTTTGGCATCTAGTAACATAGTCAGTTCAACGCCATCTTCAGGGTTCTTGGGAACTATTTTTTTTTTTAAATACTGAAAAGAAAAACCTCTCATTGTGTTTATGGTGATATTGTGGCTGTTGGACATGGTATTTGATGTTGGATAAACTTTTGAGTCCATTGCTGGTCTATTATGTAATACTACGGAGGTTTTAGATGCGAATAAAGCGATGGAACACGATGTATGGAAAATATTGGTCTTTGGGTACAGAAGTCACGACAATGGGTGTTATGTTGTTATGCGCTTGTACTTTGCAGTGTGTTTAATAAATTAATGCTATTGCGCGGTTATGCCTAAATATTAACAAAACTAGACAATTTTATTCCTACAAATATTTATGTTCAAAATAATCAATCCTAGCCTTTTTTCAGCAGCTATGTTGGGGGTCGGCTTCCAGTAATCGGATGCAGCTGAATACCAGTATTTTACACGGTGCGACGACCTACCTGACCCAATTACAACATACTACCCCTTTGTAAGGTTGGTTGTCAGAATTTTGGGCTTCTGCTTAATGACTGTCAAAGATCTACGACCGATACTGGGACCAACGGCTTAACGTGCTCTCCGAGACGCGGAGGGGTCTCGATATGTAATTGACTGTCACCCATTCATGACCCTACCGCGGCACGTGTAGCTTAACCTTCGATCGACTTTATTATGACGCCACAAGCCCCTGAATGCTAAAAATAATGAAATATACTTATGTAAGCTCAATGCAAATTGGTGTAAAATAGATGAAAAATAAGTTTATAATCTTTTTCTATTCATCAACATTCATCTATCTTTAGCTTCATATTACAACTAAACATGACATAACAATTAAAGATAGTCACTAATAGCAATAGACATTACGGTGACATAAGAAAATGTTATCGTTTTTCCTAATACGTCACGTTGTTGCGTCATGGACACCTTCTATGCATTCGTGGGGCCCTGGTACCTCGATCTCCTGTTAAGACGACTTAATCCGGGTAAAAGGTTTAGGATTTAACCTAATATCGGTTAGGGTAACTTTTTGTTCTTGTATTTTGCTTTACAAAAAATGTAGTACCTATAGTTATTGGTTTTAAAAAAATGGAATGGAGGGATTTTTTGCTGTATTATTTATTCTGTATTTATGGTATCATTAGGAAAAGCTAGGTGCCATATTTAACCGGTAATTATGACAGTAGCAAGAATTTAGACTATGTAAAAAATACTGCTTATCATTAGAAAAATGATTGATTTAGAATGAATGAATGATTGATTTTGAATAATTGATTTTGACAACATAACATCACGCCTGTATTCACAAAGGATTAGGCAAAGGTGCACCCACAATATTACACCCACATTTCGCCCGTGATTTAAACATCACGGGCGAAATGTGGGTGTAATATTGTATATTGAGAACAGATAAACTGAAAATGTATATAATAATATATATAACTAGCTGCGCTCTGCGGTTTCATCCGCATAAGTGTCAATCCCGTGGGAATATCGGGATAAATAGTAGCCTATATGTTAATCCGGGGTGTCAGCTACCTCCATACAAAGTTTTATCAAAATTGGTCCGGTTGTTTGAGCGTGAAGAAGTAACAAACATATACACACAAACACACTCACAAACTTTCACCTTTATAATATTATAGTGTGATAATATTATAATTATTAAATTTATTAAATTTTCCCATCAAAAAATTACTTGAACATTAATCCCAATTAGGTCAATATTACTTTAAAGGTAATGTGTACTCATTGATAAGCATAAATCATTTTTGCCTTTATACTTTGAACCATGACTTATTATAGGTTACCTTAATAGAGGTGTACCTATAGTACAGGCACACGGGCCTAACCATGGGTCTAACCCTTCGGGGAAATACAGGCGTGATGTTATGTTGTTAATCCCTAAATCAGTCATTTTTCTGATGATAAGCAGAATTTTTTACATAGTCTATAATTGTTATTGCTTTTTTTCTATCTGACGCGGTGGCGCGGTGGAATTCTTTGAAGGAGGCTTTTACCCGAAGTGGGTCACACTAATGTTATTTTATTTTAATCACAACTATTTTATTATTTTATCGAAATAAATCAATTAATTTATCTGAACGCATGATTTAATCTTAATTCAATAATTTTAAGTAAGTTATTCGAAATCAGGATGAAACATTTGATTTGTTAAACTTATTTTATTTAACGATATTTGTAGTTTTTATTGTTTTTGAAGTGCGTGGAATTAATAAAGCTATATTATTATTATTGTCTAACTAAGGGGGTAACCCTTCGGGGAAATACAGGCGTATTCACACTAATATTATAAAGGCGAAAGTTTGTGAGTGTGTTACTATGTTTGTTACTTCTTCACGCACAAACTACTGAACGGATTTGAATGAAATTTGGCACAGATTATGGTTTATAACTAGAATTAACACATAGGATACTTTTTTCCCGATATTCTTATGGGATCGAGACTTACTATGCGTGTGAAACCGCGGGGCGCAGGTAGTGGTATGTAGGTATGTATATACTTTTATAATATGAATGTTACCAATACACGTAACGATTTACATGAATATCCAGCACCCTAATTGCGTAACAAACCATCAATCTCAATCATTTTGAAGGATACTGATAATCTATTGCTTCATATGTTCGAAAACTTTGTCTGCTCAACAACGTAAAGAACGCAATGAATGTTGTTGAACTGTCAAAATGCAAGCCATTGCTACTGATAGTGTGTTACTCAATTACCCCACATGTGTATGTGTATATTATGTACATAATTATCACACTAATATTATATAATCTGTGCATATTCTTTGACTCCTAATAGCAGATCTACAGAACCAGGTGTTAAGTAACTCGGATCAGCCAAGTTAAGCCCTTCAATATGAGGCCAATAAAGGCGAAAGTTTGTGAGTGTGTGTGTGTGTGTTACAAACGCCTGGACCAATTTTGATAAAAATTTGTATGGAGCTAGCTGACACCCTGGATTAACATATAGGCTACTTTTTATCCCGATATTCCCACGGGATCGACATTTACGCGGGTGAAACCGCGAGCGCAGCTATTGAATTATTAACTCACTTTTCGTGTCTGTATGTGTGACTGCGTTGTTGTTCCAAACTTTGCCGAGAATATTGATACTCCATTAAGTTTTCGCCTCCATTTAAAATATTTACTCCGGAAGTCTTATGTTTATAAATAAAAAAAATCTTTTCTTACCAAAAAAATCTTTATGTTTTGTCAAGTCGTAAAAGCCGTGCGAAGCAGAGGCGGGTCATTAGTTACTACCTATATCTGATAGATAAAACTGCGTTTTTAGGGTTCCGTTCCCAAGGGATGCCAAACGGGACCCTATTACTATGCCACTGTCAGCGGGCTGTGTCTCATGAACCATGACTGTTGTATATAGCCGCTATAACAACAAATAAAATAATCGTACGGTGGTACGGAACGCTTCTTGTGCGAGTCCGACACGCACTTGGCCGGTTTACTAAATTGTCGTCATTATTTAGACCAATAAATTAGTCTTATTTTGCATTCATTAAGTAAATGTTTTAAGAGACAGCTAAAAATAAGTACATACCAACTTATTACATGCTGAGAGAGGTAACCCTTGTTAAAATTCTTCAAAAAACACAAGTACTTATCATACCCACTTTGCCATATTCGTTCTTGCTCCTACCCTAATCTATACTTCTTTGTACTTCTATACAAAATTTGTTTGTTCGTATGTAGGGGGTAATCTCTGGAACTAAGGTATGTTGGGGTAAGATCGTTGCTGGGGTAAGACCGTAGGAATCAAATTCTTTGCCTGCAAAATTAAATTTTGCTCTGATCTTTGTCGTAGCAGAATAAAAATAATGATGGGGAACCTTGCAACATAGTATAGAAGTATTGATTTATTATGTTACCACGATGATATGAAGTTTATGGAGAATACGTAAGTCTAGACTTAGAGGCCTCTAAGATATGGAGGTTAGTCATAAAAACTAAGTATTCCTATACTTACTTATCAAAAGAAAAAAGAAAAACCTATGGCATTAAGTAATTTATGTGCTTGAAGTATTAAATAAATAAATAAATAAATAAAACAAAGTAAGAAAAATACGTTTACGGCCATCGCTCAGCATAATGCTTACGCTAGATACTCAAACATCTCAGCTGGTCGATTCTGTAAAAATCTAACCGTGAAAACTTAGGTGAAGTGAGTTTGATTTTGCTAGGAATTGACACTATTGACAGCTCACTCCACGCTCACTTCACCTAAGTTTTCACGGTGAGATTTTTACAGAACAGCACCGTTGATTTAGCTTGAGCTTTGTTGTTCTACAAAAGTGCACTGTCGTTCACTTAAAGTAAAACAAAATACACCATAACTCCATAAGGCTGCCTATAATTTAATGGATGACATCCATGCTCATCCTAGTCCAATCAATTGTGGTCCATTCTGATAGGAGCCCTATGTTTTAATACCTTCTTTTTAGAGCTCCGTACCCAAAGGGTGCCAACGGTACCCTGTCCGTCTGTCTGTCACTGGGCTGATTATTTTGAACCGTGATAGGTAAACACTTCAAATTCATTCACAAAGTGTGTATGGCCGCTATAAGTAAAAAAATATGTACTTAGTATTAAATATTTTATGATGGTACCCTTTGTGCGCAAGTCCGATTTGCACTTGGCCGTTTTTAGGGTTCCGTACTAAAATGGTAAAACGGAACCCTTATGGTGAGACTATGTCTGTCTGTCACAGCTGGATATCTCAAGAACTACTAATGCTATCAACTTGAAAGGAGATTGCCACGTAGCAGGTCCCTTTTGTGGTATCGTGTGCCTGATTGGAATAATAACCTAAAAATATTTTTTTTTATACAATTTCTTTCACCCTGGGAAAAAGATAAAGTTAATTAATAGGTAGTTAAACAGTACGTCGACATCAGTTTGATTGGTATACAAAAAAAGTTGCCAGGTATCAAAGAATTACGAGTAAATAACTAATGAAAATGACGTCTGTTCATCAATTGAGTAATCGATATCAAAATAAAATGATGATTAAACAAACATTTGACAACTTCAACGCTACCTGTGTTAGCGTTTTGTTTTCATGACTATTTGAAATGAACAAAGATAGGTGTAGGCCTAATATGAGTATAAGTAAGTATTTTTGATGACGAAAACTATTGGATATACACTGCTCATAGTCGATGCGAGTAAAAGCGATGGAACCTTGACAAGAATAGGTCGCATAAATTCATAGCAGGCCTACATTGACAAATAATAGATGTTCACAAAAGCAATAGACACAAACTTAATAGGCATATGTATTTAGAAAACGCCTAATTAACAAAGTTGTTTATATCGATTCATCGGAAAAAAACTGAAGTCGATTTATTAATAAATTATAAAAATTGATCTGGCAACATTTACTTGCGCATGTCACAGACTGAGACTGCTCTGTGGTTCGTTACGTGAGTGATTGCTTTGTTTAAATCATAGACATGTATTTAAATACGTTGAGTTTTGAATTCCGTATTTACTTAGTTATTATTTACGATACGTCGTGTGCTTTTTCTGCTACTACAGAGTTGAGCTAATAAGTTTCTCGTTTTGTTTTGCGAGATATTTGACTCTTATTAGTAAGTACTGTTCTTTGTGAGATATTTGATTCTTAGTGCTACCCTTGGTGAGATATGTGACTCCCGAACAGTTATTGTCAGAGCCATGTCTACCCCAGCTAGAAATCGGATACAGCTTCTGCCTTCGCGGCGCTGTGTTTAACTGTTCGATTTTACTAGCACCTAATTTACGCCGGTATACAGTTGAGGAGTAGAACGAGCAAGTGACAGTTCTTCTACGAACCTGGACAACGCCTACACCTGTAAGTTATAGTGTAAGGCGGTGTAAGGAGGAAATGTCCATGTAAATTTCGAATTATAACCTAGATTTTTACAACAGAAAAACAATGATCTCTTGAACCAGGGTGAATAAATGAAAAATGGTTTATGATTATGAAAATACAATGTTTTTACTATTATGTAAATTAAAAATCTTCAGGGCACAACAATTTTCAACTGGGACCGAGCTTCCCTTACAAAACGGGCAATCTCCACACCGCAGCGTGCAGTGTTAAAATTCTCTGACGAATATAGGCCTCGCCGATGAAAATTTTAAAACATATGGTACGGAACCCTCGGTGCGCGAGTCCGACTCGCTCTTGCCCGGTTTTTTCAATAAGTGAACAAACGTTTTAGCACTATACACGATTATCTTGTTCTGTTTTTTTACTACCGAATGCATTCAATAAATCATTTTTAACGGACACGCACGATCTTTTTAATTTTTCGCGTTAACCATAGACAAGATGTTTATCTGCGCGGGATGCGTTTAAAAACTCATGATAAACGATACACGCGTAGCAGATGATACTTTTTGGTAAAAAATCGGTTTACGAACGCAACGTGATGTTCGAAAGTTAAAAAACTAGGTATATTTTTTATTACGGTTTCTGGTGTTTTGAGTGCGCTAATATAAAAGTGAGCTAATATAAAATTGAGATTGTTATTAGGCATCTTGGCTTAATTGTGGCATGGGCTTACATGGTTTATACATAATTATGTCCAGTCTTAGTGGACCATCGTGAGGAAACAAACCGGCAGGAAGGGTGAAACATAGAACCAAAAATTCGAAGACATGACGTGACGACTGTCAAACCGCACTGGGCCCGCGTGGTGGATTACGGCCCCAATACCTCTCACAGAGAGGAGGATGTGTCCCAACAGGAGACAAATAAAAGAAAAATGCATTATAGGCTGATTATTTATGTTTGTGTGTAATATGGACCTACAGGATAGTAAATATTGGGCCCATACAACTTAAACAGTCATCTATGACGCATTATGTCTATATTACGCACAAAATTTATTATAAACGAATATTATGAACAACATTTTGAAAACTCCTCTTTTCAGAAAACAGGGGGTATTTTAAGCAAAACTAACGCTAGCTTTCTAAATTGGTCTAGAAATATTTATCAATGCTATGCTGGAAATGAAAGATTAACAATAAAAAATAGACATTTCAGGGGCCTAAAAAGGCCATTTTGGCAGAATCATAAAAGGATAACATTATGAATCATAATGGTCAGTTAACTGTTAAGTTAATCGTATCAAATCCCACTGTTGAAGGATTTTTCAGTATTTTTTTTTTGTCTGTGCTAAAATACCAATCAATCCAATCCAAAACCAATCCCAATCTCTTTGATTATATCTACGTAGTGCAGCGAAAAAAAGAAAAACACGGATTGAATTCGCCATATTATGATTCATAATGTTATCCTTTATAATTATGTAAAAGTGGCCTTTTTAGGCCCCCAGTACTTTTCTTGCGGTTGCTACACAGCTAGTTTGTTAAATATTGATTTAACGGTAACCGATACAATGTAACCATAATTGTTATATGACGTAACTCACAATGCAGTTTTGGCCTCTGAAACATTTTCTTCGTTACAAAATTGGCTCTTTTATCAAACCGTTCTCTTATCAATTTGTAAATATTGAACATGTCGTTAATGTGTTGTTGTGGTACTACATAATTTTGCTTGTAAACAACTTTCCGAAAGGGGTTGCAGTTCTAAAACTGTTTTATTTTAGTTTAGCCTTTGGTTTAATTTTTTTCGGGTGTGGAAATCTGGGGGCCTAAAAAGGCCCTTTGGCAGTATCATAAAAGGATAACATTATGAATTATAATATGGCGAAGACAGTCTGTGTTTTTCTGTTTTTCGCTGCACTACGTAGGTATAATCAAAGAGATTGGGATTGGATTTGGATTGGATTGATTGGTATTTTAGCACAGACAAAAAAAAAGTCACTGAAAATCCTTCACTAATGGGATTAGATACGATTAACTTAACAGTTAAGTGCCCATTATGATTCATAAAGTTATCCTTTTATGATTCTGCCCAAGTGGCCTATTTAGGCCCCCTAAATTGAAGTTTTCCATCTCAACAAACCAGTTACAGTGCGGCCAGCGAGAGAATGCCTTATGACACCTGTCAGTTCCATACAAACGAATACCTACCTACGTGTTTTGCGAGTTTGAACTTTATTAGTTACTAACCTTTAATTTGCTAGACTAAAATCACAGCTGCGATCGAACTTTTTTTACATGACATGACCTATTTGAAATTATATTAGCTGTCATTTTGGTCTAACAAATTTAAAATCAGAGTTTAATAGAATAAGAATTGTCGCTCTGCCAGGGGTCAGGAACGCATTCTATATTACCTTTAGGTAACCTAAACCCTATGTACCATATACTCTTTCCGTTAACCACATAAGCAGTTAGATAACGTTAGATTCTTCAGTGTTAGAGGAAGCAACAACCTTATTAGAATACAAGATGCATTTCTCACGCGCCCCCTTACACGTGAGAGACGTCGCAAAAACAGCCGCCATCTTTACGCGGAAACGTTTATGATTACGAAACACATTTAGGGTTGCGTATGCGCAGGAGAAAATTCTTTTTCAAATGGCGAAGGTGTTTACTGGATCGAAATAGGCATTAGACGCAATTCTAGTTCTAAATATTAAATAAAACTTCTTATGCGGCGATTCGATAATTTGACGAGAATTAAGAGTGTAGTTACAAGGACGCGTCACGTTTAGGTACCTACATTTCGTTACATGAGAGAAAAGAAAGATGGAACTTTCTCTCACACTAAATCTCTCTTATCCTTTATTGTTTAAGAAGTTTTACTTCTGTCACTATTTTTTATTACACATTTAAACCTACATGGGCACTTATGAAACGAAACGCCAGTAGCTAGTTGTACGATTACAATTTGTCGTTTCCTATGGAGAAAAATCGGTAAGAAACTCCATGGTTACGGACTTTTTTTTGTTGTTTTGTCTGATTCTGATTGGAGCCTTTCTAACTTTTATGCATAATTTAATATATAATAAAAATCTTAGTTAATGAATGCGACTATAGTAATAAATTATAATGTAAATTGTGACATTATAATTGTTTATTACTTTGGCCTTGTCGTCATGATCAGAGGTCAACTGCTTAGTTACTTTTTTTCCTAAAATTTTGGAGGTCAAAATGTAATTGATTTTATGAAAATTGTTATTTTAGCGATGGCCTTTTCTTCAATAGGCAACTGGTGTCAGTTTTTTTAATACATTTGGGAGGTATTTCAATGTACAAATCAAGCAATTTGTACCTACCTAGGTAGTTATAGCTCTTACCTAGGCAGGTACAGATCAAGTTCTTTTCGGTGACCTTTTAAAGTGGCCTTTTTAGGCCCCCTGCTCTGGTCCGGACCAGAGCAGGGGGCCTAAAAAGGCCACTTTGGCAGAATCATAAAAGGTTAACATTATGAATCATAATATGGCGAAGACAGTCCTTGTTTTTCTTTTTTTCGCTGCATTACATAGGTATAATCAAAGAGATATGGATTGGATTTGGATTGGATTGATTGGTATTTTAGCACAGACAAAAAAATATAACTGAGCAATCCTTCACCAATGGGATTTGATACTTACGATTAACTTAACAGTTAACTTACCATTATGATTTATAATGTTATCCTTTTATGGTTCTGCCGACGCGACGTGGCCTTTTTAGGCCCCCTGAAATGTCTATTTTCTATTGTTAATCTTTCATTTCCAGCATAGCATTGATAAATATTTCTAGACTAATTTAGAAAGCTAGCGTTAATTTAGCTTAAAATTTCGTTTCATTCCACAAATCGAGCTTAGTATAAGGCCGACCATAAATTCGGCAGTGTTTATCTAACAAACATAGGCCATTGTTTACATCAGTCATAGTAACAGTTGCATAAGACGATGCATTTCGCTTTTAAGCCCTTGATTGGAGCGAATTCGGTAACACACATATGACGTTATTGTGTTATGTGACGCGTAATTGTAGTTTGCTGTAAATGAACCGTTTAGAAACCGTTTTAGCTGATTAGAACCGTTGCTGATTGTATAATCAAGTAGGTTCTTAAGGATGTTGTTTGTTTTCAGTGCCTGAACACACAATCTAGATTGTTCTTTAAAGGAGTTTCGTTGATGATTAATGATAGGGTTCTGTTGGCACGATGTGGGTACGGAACCCTAAAAACGAATAAAAGCTTTTAGTCTCAAACGCGAACAAAGCCTAGAAGTTTTGCAAAGGTAGTACACATTTTTTAACTCTGTTTTTTTATATTTTTAAATAAAACCACGCATTTTTATCTTACACTTACGGAATCCATGTTATGACATGTTTCGGTCTTAGCCCAATTAATTTTTTTCCACCGCCAAATGCGTTCAGAAACCAAATGGTCCGACCACATTTCACACCCGGAAACACATCTAAACTTTTTTTTGCCGCGAACCTTCTTTGAGTGTAATTTTTTAAAACGAATGTCGCTATAATTTCAAAGATAAGAAGTAAAAACTGGCCAAGTGCGAGTCGGACTCGCACACGAAGGGTTCCGTACCACAAAGCAAAAACGCCGAAAAAAACATGTTTGTTGTATGGGAGCCCCCCTTAAATATTTATTTTATTTTATTATTATTATTTATTATTAAAATTAAAATACAACTGAGTATTTCGTGAATATTTCAAGTGCCTACCTGTTGTCATTTTTGATATCGAGCAAAAAAGGGCAAAAAAATCGCGTTTGTTGTATGGGAGCCCCCCTTAAATATTAATTTTGTTTTGTTTTTAGTATTTGTTGTTATAGCGGCAACAGAAATACATAATTTGTGAAAATTTCAACTGTCTAGCTATCGCGGTTCTTGAGATACAGCCTGGTGACAGACAGACGGACAGACGGACAGACGGACAGACGGACAGACGGACAGACGGACAGACAGCGAAGTCTTAGTAATAGGGTTCCGTTTTTATACGGAACCCTAAAAGTAAAAAGGAACAGGTATTTTTAAAATGTACGTGATAACTTTTCGCGCTTTAAATAGGCTCGCCCAAAACGGGCGAATCGACCCTTTTAAATAATATTATTTTTATGCAACTCAACAATTCTTATATTGATTGTTATTAATACGATTTAACAGCAGACGGCGTATTTATACATAGGTATAGCTACCGGCACGTAACTTGGCAAGAGATTTTCGTAGTGGGGGAAGTTCGCGCATATAAAAATGTATGAAATTGTGCATGCGCAAACTTCCCCCACTACAAAAACTCTTGCCAACTTACGTGCCGCTACTTGTACGTAGTATTACATTATTTATTTAAAACAAGGCTCGATATTATAAAGAAAAATGTACAAGTCATAAAATGGTCTTAGAGCATGTTAGGCTCAAGACTTATAACGATTAAACACGCAATTAGCATGTAGCAATTAAAAAGATAATAATACGACTTGACAATAGAACATAAATAATTAAAATAGATTATTAATCTGCTTGAAGGTAAGAGATCCCTATCAACTGTCAACTTTGACGGGTGTTTGACAGTTCATTTATTAAGATGGCGCCGTTAGTTTATGGTCTACGTGTGAGGTGGCGCACTGGCGCTACCTGTCATCGTTGCCGGATTCCGGAACTTTTGACCCCTATATATGAATGAACGGGCATGCAAGTTGATACTAAATGTGTATTTCTTTTGAAGTCTCTTAGTTAAGTTTATTGTTCGGGAGATTATATTTTGTCAGTGTTGTAATTCTGGTAGAATGAATGACCAATGTATTTGTAGGTCTCTTTTTAACGGGATTCCATAGTAGGATATCTTGAAAACCTTTTAGTAATGAACCAATTCCGGTGTAGACTAAGAAGCTACAGATTTAAATGAAGTATTTCGTTCCGAAAGATTAAATTTGAAATTTAAAAAGTTACTCCAATATACTTATGCAAGAAAGGGCCACAAGAGTTAGAATATCATTAGATTCATTAAACACAGTCTTTGAGTGTTGTCTATCGTAATAATATTAAAATAAAGTTTCTAAGCCAATAGCTCATTAAACATGTCAGCAAGTTCATTATAAGGATCGGACTCTGTAAGTAATGCATTTCAATCTAGTATGGGAATTGAAATAAAAATCTTGGAGCGTAGTTCCTCTATAAATTGTTTACGTCAACGGAGAGTAATTTTATGGTGTTTATTTAATACCGAGGCTATTAACCTGTCTACGGCAGTGTGATCTTGGCTTTTTGAATTTTAAAACAAAGTTTCCACGTAGTTTAACATACAAGCCATTTAATTATGTACCTAAAGATGAAATGTCTTTTGAGAACCATTATGATAATGCAATGAATGCAGAACAAGATTCAAGGGATTCCTAAGGGCAAGATAATGATGATACCAATATTCAGTTTTATCTAGTTAGTCATAAGTGTTCTGGAAGATTCCTAATTCTGATTCCAAGCCGTACTGGAAGTCAGTTTTTAATCAGGACATAGGGTTCGCTATTATTTCGTTTTAATTTAAGTCGAAGGTAGTCCGCGAAATTAATGTTTTTTTTACATTTTTTGCAATTTGCTGGTCAGTATTAAGTTGTACGTTAATTAAAATATGATTCACGACTGTAACAAATATTTATTTACAGAATGCGTGTTTTACTCTGATCTAAAAGGACCTCTCTCATTGCCAAGAAGCCTATTGACTTCGTACAGAGAAGGGTGCCGTTCTCAATAGTTTAACGACTACGCACTAAAATAATTATTAGGTAGTTACTCTCCCGCGGGAGCTGTAAAAGTCGATCATACTTTAGTTTTAGTTGCGTATCGCTGAGAAATGGACTGTTACGAGTCTTTAAATACCGCAAATTTATCTAGTGCGGCCGCCGTTTATGATTTATTAATCAAATCACCGCTACTATGTGTGTATTGCAATTTAAATCTCATTTTAAAAATTCGATTTAGGTAATAAATTCCAATTCGATTCGATTGCTGCATTTCTAAATTGGGATATTCTCATTCTGGGCTGGTTCACAAGACATTACTAAGCATCTCACACACTCATCATCATCGACATCCTTGTTTTCCCATTGCTGCCATTGCCTCTATCGTTCTGTGCCATGCTTTCCTGGTATGTGCAAGTCTCAACAAGGTCTTACCCCAGTAACATTATTTAGGAACAATAGTGCTATTCTATCAAAATCTCACCGTGAAAACATTAGCGAAATGAGCTGTCAATGGTATCAAGCCCTAGCAACAGATGGAATAATAGCTCACTCTAAGTTCACTTCACCTAAGTTTGGAAGTGAGTTTTTTACAGCATACGTCGGCAGTAATGTTCATCATCATTGACATCCATTGCTGAGTTTTGGTCTCTATCCTTCTGTGCCAGGCTTTCCTAGTATGTGCACGTCTCAACAAGATCTTACCCCAGTAACATTATTTAGGAACAGTAATGTTCATAATCATTGACATCCTTGTTTTCCCATTGCTGTGTTTAAGCCTCTATCCTTCTGTGCCATGCTTTCCTAGTTTTTGCGCGTCTCAACAAGATCTTACCCCAGTAACGTTATTTAGGAACAGTAATGTTCATCATCATTGACATCCTTGTTTTCCCATTGCTGAGTTTTGGTCTCTATCCATCTGTGCCATGCTTTCCTAGAATATGCAAGACTCAACAAGGTCTTACCCCAGTAACATTGTTTAGGAACAGTAATGTTCATCATCATTGACATCCTTGTTTTCCCATTGCTGAGTTTAGGCCTCTATCCGTCTGTGCCATGCTTTCCTAGTATGTGCACGTCTCAACAAGATCTTACCCCAGTAACATTGTTTAGGAACAGCAATGTTCATTATCATTGACATCCTTGTTTTCCCATTGCTGAGTTTTGGTCTCTATCTTTCTGTGCCATGCTTTCCTAGTACGTGCAAGTCTCATAAAAGTTTTACCCCAGTAACAGTATTTAGGAACAGTAAAGTTCATCATCATTGACATCCTTGTTTTCCATTGCTGAGTTGAGGCCTCTATTCTTCTGTGCCATGCTTTCCTAGTACGTGCAAATCTCATTAAAGTTTTACCCCAGTAACATTATTTAGAAACAGTAATGTTCATCATCATTGACATCCTTGTTTTCCCATTGCTGAGTTTTGATCTCTATCCTTCTGTGCCATGCTATCCTAGTATGTGCAAGTCTCAACAAGGTCTTACCCCAGTAACATTGTTTAGGAACAGTAATGTTCATCATCATTGACATCCTTGTTTTCCCATTGCTAAGTTTTGATCTCTATCCTTCTGTGCCATGCTTTCCTAGTACATGCAAGACTCATAAAGGTTTTACCCCAGTAACATTATTTAGGAACAGTAATGTTCATCGTCATTGACATCCTTGTTTTCCCATTGCTGAGTGTAGGCCTCTACCCATCTGTGCCATGCTTTCCTAGTATGCGCAAGACTCAACAAGGTCTTACCCCAGTAACATTGTTTAGGAACAGTAATGTTCATCATCATTGACATCCTTGTTTTCCCATTGCTGAGTGTAGTCCTCTATCCATCTGTGCCATGCTTTAATAGTATGTGCAAGAATCAACAAGGTCTTACCCCAGTAACATTATTTAGGAATAGTAAAGTTCATCATCATTGACATCCTTGTTTTCCCATTGCTGAGTTTAGGCCTCTATCCTTCTGTGCCATGCTTTCCTAGTACGTGCAAGTCTCATAAAAGTTTTACCCCAGTAACATTATTTAGGAACAGTAATGTTCATCATCATTGACCTCCTTACTCTCTTATATGCCATGCTACCCTAGTCTGTGTGAATCACAACCAGCATCCTAATTGCGGAACTCACTTTCAATCACAATCTGAATCATTTTGAAGGATATTGCTAATCCATTGCTTCATATGTTCGAAAAATGTGTCTGCTCAATAACGTAAATAACGCAATGAATGTTGTTTGAGTGTCAAAATGAAAGCTATACTGTTAGTGTGTTACGCAACTATCCCGTAGGTCATAGGCAGTTACATTATAGGTACTAAGCAACATAATGGTCACGTGAATGTCACGGAAATGCAACAAACGGTACTTGCGGAAAAAATCCAAATATTTATGCGAACATTACCGCTGTTGTTTCATAATGTATAACATTATGTGATAACCAATCGATTATGGGGAATAATGCAGTAATAAACCACCGTTAACTGCTTAGGTAATAGGTTTCAAACAACACTGTAACGTTGTTCTCGTTTATTTTTGCATTAAGTTTTGTACTTAAGTCCTATTAATTAACTAGGACAATTTGTCTGAAGTCTACCAAATGTCACCATCATCATGATCAACAATCCCACTTATCCTACTGCCTATACGCCTTATTTGTACAAATCTACACGCTCAAAATGTCAATAATGGTCCTCAAAAGACAATTATCGTGGAGTCTCTTTGTCTACAAATTAAAAAAAAAACATAAAAAAATAGTATTCCGCCGGTATTGGGATCAGGGTCCAAGCCACCGGTGGTTAGGGCTTCAGAGACAGGAACCTCCTTACAATGCCAGCCGTGTCAAGGCGTACTGCACTTATCTACTTTAGTAAAACCACAAACATTTATTTCGTTTCAAAAGAGCATCAAAACTGTTGACTTGACAACAAAGTTCGGATACACACACAAAAATATGTCGTGACTCGTATCCTTTAATTCAAAACCCTAACCTTCTTAGAATTATAGTCCTCATTCCCGAGAGGAATGGCTCTAAAACTAGATGTTATCAACACGGCAGGCCGGCAGGATGGTCACTCGGCGGGCCGAGCAAGTAAGTAATGTCCGAGCCATCCTGTACAGAGAGTACATACAAGTTGGGCAATTTAAACATGGAAGTACTTATGAACTGCCCTGACTACTCTGCAGGTTTAGGGGAGCAATGACCTATATCCTAGCCAGACTCGCACACTCCACAACGATTCAACTACTCGGACACTCAACAACTATACTAAACTCTATTTTTTGTGTATTAGAATCGAGTTCTAATCATAGATTTCAGGATGTGTATCCGAATTTAAAAAGTCATACGTCAGATTTGGCAGCAATTCCAATTTGATTCGTATTGGAATGAGAATAGTTCGTAATTTAAAAATCGTTGGTGTCATTTAAAGTCTGTTTGGACGCCGAGTGCGCCTGTGAAGTTTATGTTTTTTAAGAATTTATACTGAGTCGACCGGTGGTGCTCTTGCGCCGGTTATTTTTAACCAATCCAAAAGTTTATTACATGTGCTTACGCAATTAATAGGAGGTTTTATTGGACCGGTAAAGGACTAAAAGCGTTTGATCGAGCTAGAGATGCGTTCAATGGTATTATTTTGGGAACATTCGAATGCAGTGCACTCGTTAAAGGAATGTTCTTACAACATTGTATGTGCTTCTCATCTACGTAATTGTTGATTTTGGTCCTACATGGTGCCTTTAAATGCTTTCAGATCAATTGTCACGTCACAAACCGACTCGTTTACTTATGGGTCAACTTTTAAAGGATGTTTCACGTCTAAAATCCTTTAGACTAGAGCCTACCGAATTCTTTCCAGTAATGCATTGTTTACTCCTTTGATTTTCTGTATGGGAACTGCGGGGCAATCGTGTAACCCACTAACAGTAACAATGGCTTTCATTTTGACAGTTCTACAACATTCATTGCGTTATTGACACTGTTGAACAGACATTTTTTTCGAACTTATGCAGGAATGGATTGGCAATATCCTTTAAAATTTAGGCAACTAGGGTGCTGACGAGTCAATAGTTGCAGCATGACAAATATTTCGTCCTTGATACAAAAGTGGCACTACCTTATGCAGAACAGATTGTACTTCGGTGAGTGTGCCCAAGAACTCCACGACCTCATTCCACCGGCCCCCTTCAACTTTCGGTCATCCAGACGCACTGCAAGTTACCATCCCTGCCTAGTTGCTATTCCACCAATTCGCACTAAGCGTTTCCAAATGTCTTTTATAATGCGCACAGCAAAAGAGTGGAACTCTTTACCTGCGACTGTGTTTTCGAGCGCATACAACCCGAATCTCTGCAAAGTAAGAGTGAACAGGCTTCTTCTGAGTAAGCTCACTCCATAGTCGACTTTGTCTCTGTCACCTCTGACCTAGACTAGAGTCAAGAGCAAAGCCATTTCAAAAAAAAAAAAGATCATAAGGAACCCTCCTCGTTAAAATTTAGATTTCTAATCCAGTTTGATCTTTAGCAGTTTTGACACTTTCTGGTCTGTTGTTTGTTTTTTTTAACGTATTTAGTAGGTATGGAAAACACTATCGTGAGGAAACTCGATGACGACGTGAGAATGCGCTCTTGACACCTGTCAGTTTCATACAAACGAATACGTGTTTTGGGAATTTGATCTTTATTAGCTATAGTCCGCACGGAACTAGTTGGCCGCGCCTTTGGCGGGGACGGAGGTGAGGCGGCGGGGTGCCTAGTGTTCGCAAGTTGAGATTAATGACAGCAAGCGCCCCCGCCCCTCGGACGCGGTACTAGTTGGTCGCTCCTTAGGTACATAGGTACCTAACTAGTACCGCGCGGACTATGCTAGAACTGTCGCACTGACAGGTGTTAGGAACGCATTCTCTCGAAGGCCAGACTGTAGCATGTCCTACAACCAATATTCCAATTCCAATATTTTTAATAATATATAAATCATTAAGTATAAGAAAACAGCATTTTTAAGTTATAAAGTAGTATTCAAATTCTCTTTTAATTGTTTTGATTTGTTTTGTGTCTAATTTTCTATTTATTGTATGATGTAGGTACTAGTACGCTAATAAGTGGTAGTGCCGTGCTTTCCTATAATTTAAATAAATGCGAGATCAATAATTTTGTCAACGTCTCTGGGTTAATGCTGTGTATGTGTTTAGTTGGTAAGCCTTATTAAATAAATAAATAAATAATAAATAAACCCAAAATTCGTAGCCACGTGACGATTTGACCTCAGCCAACATGCACTGGGATAGCGTGGTAAGTAAATATAATAGGACGAGTTTATGTGACATTGAATTGGTTTTGAAAAAGTTTTCGTGGTACGGAGCCGTCGTGCGAGTCCAACTCGCACTTTGCCGGTTTTTTTTCTACACGTCCAGAAAAAAAGGAAAATAAGCCAAATTAATTTACCTACTGGTGTCGGGTCCAATCCCTACGATAATAAATAAATTCTAATTGCTACGGTCACAGGCATCTGTCGCTCATTAATTACCCATCTTAATTCACTAATTAAGCAGTTAGTTTTTTTCAAAACTAGATTTTGCACTTATTATACATTCTTTTCCTATTTTTAATTCTTAGATAATGTTGATCGTAAAACTAAGGAGCTTATGTCAGTAGGTACTTATCTACTTATGTGTGTACTAAATAGACATTGAATTCCAGTACCTATTTATAGTTTAACCCACAGACAGACTTCTATTATAAAATACTAGCTGCGCCCCGCGGTTTCCCCCGCATAAGTGTCGATCCCGTGGGAATTTCGGGATAAAAAGTAGCCTATATGTTAATCCAGGGTGTCAGCTAACTCCATACAAAATTTTATCAAAATTGGTCCGGCTGTTTGAGCGTGAAGAAGTAATAAACATATAAACACACACTCACAATCTTTCGCCATTATAATATTAGTGTGATAAGCCATGAGTGGCTTATACAGGGTCATATTAAATTAGCTAGCAAAATTCTGTAGACGAGATAAAACAAAAATATAAATTAATATGTTGATTTTTTGTGGGGTCATCGGTCGCTGTTAGTTTATTTACTTGAAATATCAGTTTGAAAAATCTTTTTTTTTTTTTTTGTAAACTCCACAGACGTGTTTGGTCAATATCTAAAAATGATTAAACACATTTTCTCAACTCATACATTAAGCAACAGTGGTCGTTGACCCGTAAGAAAAAATTACAAATCTTTTTTATTTCATCGTGTTCAGATATAGATATGTAGTCGATACCCATCATGTTTGCGGAGTTTCGCTAGCTAATTTAACTGTATTATAGTGAAGTCTAAACTGTTATGTTTTTAATTTAATTTTTAAATTTAATTTAATATCATTTATTTTAATTTTAAATCGGACTGTATGGAACTATGGATCAATTAGTTATATGAAATAAATGATTTTTTTTTTACTTAATTTATGTTAGTCAGTCGGTCGGAAATCAACAAAACAAAGGATTTGTTTCAGCGAATAATCTTAAAAGATATAACGGCGCAGAATAGCATCTACCAGCAGAAGTGGTCATCGTATTAGTGGTTCGGTAGCTCCAATATCATCAGGATAGTGCCGCAATACAGCAGCTCTTCGTGGAAGTGGTATAACAGCGGTTCACCTGACATCATCTCTGTCATCAGAAGACAGCCGCCAAGCAACCATCTATGCGACGCTCTGCTAGAGTGACTGCCACCAGCCAGTGTCACTTTTATCCGACCTCTTCGGTGGTTCCAGTAACTTCGTATCAAAACCAGACGGCGCGCGGCGCCACTTGCTGCGATGTTCATAGGAATCTAAAATTACTGGCAATAAACACAGTATTCCATTTTTCGTACACGTATACAATTAAAGTGATAAATTATCATTGGTGAAGTTTTATCGTTCTTTATTTTCGAAACAATGTTTATTTAAGAGCATTAAAAAACTAATTTGCACCTGTACTCACACCTACGTATACGACAAATTCGTTGTCATTTAGTCACGATAGCTAGTTATATCCATTTGCCAAAGTCCTAGTAATTTAAAACACGCTCATTTTGATCAATTAACCCAAAAACACATTATCATTTACTTTCCCGCGCATACTCACCTGAAAACGATACGTCACTTTAATAGTTGTCTTTTAATAGACTATGGTTCACTTCTACATTTGTCTCTGCTAATTACCATTCGCCATCTTTTAATTCGATTCATTTATTACAGAGTTTTTTAGCTGGTGAAGATAGCAAACTTTAAAACTGTATTCTGAATTACTAAATGCATCATCATCATCATCATCATTTCAGCCGAAAGACGTCCACTGCTGGACATAGGCCTCCCCTAAAAGGGGGGGGTGGTTTGCCATAATCGCCACGCTTGGCAGGCGGGTTGGCGATCGCAGTATGGTATGGTGGAGGAATGCATAGAGAACGCTGCTGCCCATTCTCCGGTACGCGCCTTAGTCGCCTTTTACGACACCCACGGGAAGTATGGGGTGGTGGTATTCTTTAAGTCCGGCACCACACAGACACTAAATGCATCATTAGTGAATAATTCAGATTTTTAATGAAAAGAACTTTTTAGCTGATTGTCGTATAGCATATAATAAGCCTAAAATGTTCCCACTGCTTCGACACGGGCCTTCTTTCTGCAAGAGGGAGTGTTCTACCGTCATCATCTATGGTAGATGGTAGAACTCGCACTGGCGAGTTGGTAAATCTCACATGTCTTCGAATTTTTGGTTCTAGGACATGCTGGTTTCCTCACCATGTTTTTCTTCACCGTTTTGAAAGCAGTGGTAACCCAATAGTAACGGTCCCGACTTACGAGTTGTATGTAGTTTGTGTTCGAACTCAAGCAGGCGCTTTACTTTGTGTAGAAAATGTATGGGCCAGCTCAAATAAATACTCTCTCCTCGGCGCGTGCCGCTGTAGGCTGACCTACATAAAACTTGACTACTTTTTATTTTTTTGCCCCAAAGCTAGGTACTTATTTAGGTAGTGTCATCTGTTCACCTATTTTATTATAACAAGTTTTTATAAACTATTTACACTAGAATATTAAATTAAATGACTAACTAACTTACTATACAAATAAATACAAAAACAAAGGACACTTAGGCGTCTTAGTACTCGTCGGCATCGCTGTCATCGGGAAACGTGCCCAGAAGACTGGCAGCATTGCCACGTTGAATGGCAATGCTAATTCTTTGGCCAAAGAACGACCCAGCCCTCTGGTCACGTGAAGTGTCGACCAGCCGGTGAGAAATTTCCTTAAAAAGGAGACGCGCACTCGGGCCCCATGACCCGAGCGTTTCGACCCCAAACGGCTCAAAGCTGTAGTTGCCCATAAGGTTACAGTATTTTTTACCAGGTTACCGTATTGGGACAAGCCATTTTCCAAGCGTTCAACGCATCGGTCAAACACGGTACTTCAAAATCGACCAGTGAGGAAGATAAAATGTTCCTGGTTAATTTACCGGTACTGTGGACCGAGGAGAGGAAGGCCGGTAAACTTATACTTACTTGAAATTTTGCGGACGCCGAGACCGCCCAAGCGAATGGGTAGTGTGGCTTTGCTGCCATGCACGGTCGTCCAGGGCCACATTTAGAATGGAAGTTAATGTGTATTTAGGTAGTTAGATGCCAATATGTTCAAATAAAACAAGAGGAAACATTTGATAGTCATCATCTACTTAGCTTTTTCTTAACTATGTTGGGGTCGGCTTCTAGTCTCAACCGTTGCAGCTGAATACCAGAATTTTACATGGAGCGACTCCCTATCTGACCTCCACAACGCAGTCACTAGGTAACACAATACCCCTTGGTAAGCCTGGTTGTAAGACTTTCGGGCTTCTGACTAAGTAGGTACCCCTAAGGACTGTCAAAGATTTACAAATGATAGCCCGATTTATTCCGGTCTGATGCCCTGAACAACCCCCCCCCCCCCTCTTGGATCCCCTGCTAGTTATTCTTCGGCTTGACGTCCTTTCCGAGGCAAGGCGGGCTCTCGCTATGTACCCATCCACGGATTGACCTCAGTAAGCGTAGCACAGCCTCTGATCGACCCGTGCGAAACATTGGTAGTCTAAATATAAAACGAAACAAAATAACGTTTTGAAATATCTTTATCTTACATAACTAGACTTTTAAAGGGCAGGTGCAGGCTAATTTTAGTAACTACCGTCTCGCCTTGTCTTGTCCATACACAATGTGTGGAGTGTACAGCGTGTATCAGTAACTAGCTTCTGCCCGCGACGTCGTCCGTGTGAAATTTGTCGTTTTCCCGACCCACCTCGTCGCATTTCATCGCCTGCCCGCACTATTCATCATCATCATCATTTCAGCCGAAAGACGTCCACTGCTGGACATAGGCCTCCCCCAAGCACCTCCACTTCGACCGGTCCTGTGCTTCCCGCATCCAACGGGTTCCTGCGGCCTTCACAAGGTCATCGGTCCACCTTGTGGGAGGCCTTCCAACGCTACGTCTTCCGGTACGCGGTCGCCACTCCAGAACCTTTCGGCCCCATCGGCCATCTGTTCTGCGAGCAATGTGCCCTGCCGACTGCCACTTAAGTTTGGCAATTCTTCGGGCTATGTCGGTTACCTTGGCTCTCCTGCGGATCTCCTCATTCCTGATTCGATCATGCAGGGAAACTCCAAGCATAGCCCTCTCCATTGCCCTTTGGGTGACTTTTAGCCTTCTTATAAGGCCCATTGCCCGCACTATTACTTTCACGGATATGTTACTTCGTTTTCGCTTACGGTTCTTTCTGACCTTTTCTTTCTGCTCGGCTTCTAAGGTTCCTAGTTTTAAATAGCCTATAGCCTTCCTTAAGAATTTGGCTATCAAATACAAAAATATTTTTTCAAATCCCTCTGATAGTTCCAGAGATAAGCGCGCTCAAACAAATTCATCTTTATTATTAGTACAGATAACATAGATTTGTGGTCTTATTTAAGGGCGTGGCTATCAAACTGGAGAACTTACTCTTTTTTTTTTTCGGTTGGGAAATCATCAAATGACCCCTCCCGCTCTGGGTGGAGCGGAAGGGAGTGTCAGAGTCTTACTGACTAAAACCCACCCGTGTTCCTTCCTTAGCCCTTTATGTTCCGGGGTAGCGGTAACCCTTTCGGACAATCCCGCTGACCAGGCATGAGAGTACCCTCCCGACCGATTTTGGTCATAGTGGCCAATCTCAACGGAGATTAGCCAGGTACGCAGAAGATATTATAGTGCACAAGTGTGTGCATAAACACAGGTGCACTCTCTGTTCCTTTACTCTCCAACAACTCAACAACTTACTCCATGGGACCAACATCCATACTAAAGACGTCAACATCCATACAAAAGTGTGTTTGTCTGTTACCTCTTCACGCTTAAACCGCTGAACCGATTTAGATGATATTTGGTATAGAGATAGTTTGAGTCCCTAAAAAAGACATAGGATAGTTTTTATCCCGATATTCCCACGGGATCGACACTTATGCGGGTGAAACTGCGGGGCGCTACTAGTCGTTTATATTTGGCTCGTGGAGGTATTAAAATTTTGTATGGGACAGTTGATATTTTTTTCGCGATTACGATGTTAGTCCCATAGAGAAAGTTGTAGTTCGATGGTCTACAGACCATCATCCAAAGTGTGGTCATAATCAAGGGTGTGGTACACCACACCCTTGATTATGACCACACTTTTCCGATACACCCTGTATATTCAATGTGAATAAATAATTGCTATCATCTTTGTTGCATTTATAATTATTTAAATGATTACGTTTGCATTCGTTTTGTATGAAAAATGGCGGTTAAATATTTATGCATGCGTTTTGTTGTTGGTTAGTTAAGCGCACTTACGCCGTACAGCATTTCATACAAATTTTCAAGCCCTTTTTTTTGAATGAACCGATTTTAATTAAATTTCACACGCATAAGCAGGATACAAAGATCTAAAAAGTTAGTAAAGAACATTTTCGAAATGTCTTATTCAAAAAAAGATAACTGGAAATCTCTGTTTCTATGGAAAATTTAAAATCGGTCTAATTTGGCTGTAACACAATTTTTCGAAAATGTTCTCTACTAACTTTTTAGACCTTTGTATCCTGCTTATGCGTATGAAGTTCATTAAAATCGGTTCATTCATTACGAAAAATAAGGGCTTGAAAGTTTGTATGAAATGCCGTAAACGCTCTTAATCAGGGATTGAAAACCGGTACGAATTTGGGTTCCTGTTCTTCATTTCGGTTCTTAAAAAGGTTCTTCTTTTCGGTACGGTTCCGGTTCAGGTTCCGGTTCGGTTCTGGTTCCAAAGTACCGGTTCCAAATAAAGGTTCCAATATACCGGTTCCGTATCATCCGATTTAAGGTTCTCTAAGAAAGAAGGGATCCGAATAATGTTTGACGCGTGGCTGGCGTACCTTTTCATTCAGTTCGCCTTCGAATTATTGGCAAGTAGAAGTCTGTACTGTACAGTGTCAGCAAATATTGTCAGTAATTATTAGTAGTGGTTTATATAAATCAAACAATGAAACAAATAAAGTGGCGCACGCGTTGGTTATGCAACGAATGACGCGAATGATCTACAAATCCAATGTACCCCTCTCCCCTCTCACAAAATTTACCACCCACCCACCGCGCGCCGCACGGTGGGCTGAAAATGGCCTTTCATAAAGCTTGAATTTTTAAAGGACCTTTTTTGGCTAGAAATGGATTCTGCTGATCATTACTTTACTATAAAATTTCGTATGAGTCAATTGCGTGTACAAATGAAGAAGTTGTCATTTTTTAAAGAAACATTTTTATGGCGCTGACATGAAAAATGAGGCTATCTCTGGAATCTTAAGGTTTGCCATTATAATTATCCTTACACCTTCCTTAATAGTACTATTTATTTGTAATTGTTTTACTTAAAAATCCTTAAAGTTTTTAAATAATCTTTTTATGTTTTATGGTTAATAAAATTAATCATAAAACATAATGCTTAAATGCTTACTGATGATGATTCATTTTAATGCTTAAATGCATACTCATATTTAAAATATGAGTATGCAAAGTATAATTTTTTATACTGTAGGCCAAAACAGTCTAAGAAATCACAAAAGTTCGTTTTATACCTATGTGGGATATCTGCTATTCATGGTAGGTATCTAGTACATTTAATTGTGTTGGATTGTATGATTAAAAAACAGTTTTAAAATTTGTATTTTATTAAAAAAAATCATCATCGACAATAAAATCAGTAGGTAGCTAAATTAAACTAAATAACAAATTATTAATAAAAGCAATAAAATTGTAACTGAATTAGTATTGATATATTTAAAAAAAATTGTTATAAATAAATGTCAACCAAAAGAAAAAAAATACAATATTTATGAATCTAGCTACCATAAACTATAAAAGTTAACTTATTCTAAACTTCTTCGTCGCCATCAGAATCCACTTCAGAATCAGGCTCTACAATTGCCATTACATCTAAGAACTCTATCGGAGCTTCCTGATCCTGAAGTTTAAATTGGTCTAAAAATTTAAATTAAATTTTTTTTTTTTAATTGGTCTTCCTTAAAGTATGTCTGCATCTTATGGGCACCCAGTTTTGGTCTTATTGTAGTAATAAGAGTATCAGAAGAGACGATAAGCATATTGAGGACATCCTCGTTTGATGCTTGTCTGCTCTTCTTCCTCGAATGGTGTTCTCTGAACCTCCTAAAATCTTTGTTTCGGGCCTATGAAGCTTCTTCCGAAAGACTCCTAATTGTCACAATAGCATTTTCTGCGATTATGTCCCCTCCATGAATTAATAATTTGTGTACGGTCGATGTCATGTAGTACCAATTATACAGTTCCACGTATTTTTCCGCGGTTATTTTAGTGTATTTTTTAAATTTAGGCACTTCTATAACCTCTCCAGATGTGATAGCTTGCAGGATCACAGCAAACCTGCGGATCAGCCAGTCGATTCTGTAAAAATCTCACCGTGAAAACTTAGGTGAAGTGAGTTTGTTTTTGCTAGGAATTGACACTATTGACAGCTCACTCCACGCTCACTTCACCTAAGTTTTCACGGTGAGATTTTTACAGAATAGCACCGCTGGTCTTCATCTAGTCCAGTGATCGCTGTAGTTTTATCAGGAAACTCAAAAAACCACCTCGCTGTGTTACCATCGTTAGTTGTGCCTGATCCTTGCTTAACAATGTCGATCAAAAGATTGAGCTCGTCTTTAAATCGATCTTGGATAAGTTTTTTCCTTGACTGTAACAACTCTTTGTGATCTTCTTTTCTCGCAGACCAAGTCTTGAAATCGAGACGATAAGCTATCTGTAGAAGACATTCCATCACATTAATGCGGGCATGTAGTGACGACAACAACGGTTTTTGACGCAACGGTATTTAACTTATTGATTTCCGTAGGCTTAGCCAAATACAGATAGCAGGCCGCATTTGATTTAGCTTCAGAAAGATACGTGCGTGTACTTTTGCAGTCAATCATCGTCATCATTAATTGATGACTAACCTCATTTCCTTGCTATTTTGAGGGAACCTGAGCCTTGATTTCGTTATCCATTCTAGTTTTTTTCATCCATGACAACTTTTTTGCTCTCCTGCAAAAAACTGAATTGCACTGGACAACAATACAAAGATGAGGGTTTTGGATTAGTCCATATGGTATCATCTCCAGCTACCAACTTTAATAGAACCAAAGAGGTCATAAATATGCTTGAATCATTTCGCTCACTTACCATTTTTTGCTTATATCTACTTTGGTGGAATGCACCGTCAAATCTTCACTTTGATATTAACATCAATTGTTTGCCATGTATGACATTAGTACTAAGAAGACTTTCAAGAATCTTATTAATGTTAAATCTAGTAATGCTTGTAGTGCAATCTTAGCTTAGGAATCCGTTACAGTCACTGCAGCCTTTTGTACTTTATAGTAAGATGGATATATATCGTTTGAACCTTCTCGAAATGTCGTTTCCCTCAAAGTGATGTATTGCCATTTCGATAGTTTTAATGAAAGTAGCAAACCTAGTGCTTTCTCTGGTGAAAATAATGATGAAGAAACGGGTTCCTTAATCATTTCCTTAATTTTGGCCGCTGCTTCTGGATTTTTGAGCATATATTCAATAACAGATGCAATATCCTCACAACCATCTTGTCTAAAAAGTGCTGTAGCTGAATACGCTAGTTCAAGAGGTTCATCGCCTTTATGTTCCTCAGATCGTCTCTTCTTTTGCTTGTTACCTAGATCTTGAAACTGCTTTCGAGATCTTTTTGTCATCGTTGAAGTCGATGTCATCAGTGACGTTGATGGTACAGGTTCAGCACAAATATTTTCACTTATTGGTTCTTGAATGAGCGAATCGGTTTGCACGCAGTTTGGCCAGTCAATATTTGCCTGAAGCCAATTACTGTAATCATGTCTAAAAATTTCACTTTTGCGGTGGGATCGTATCCATCTCTTTTGAACTGCCCGTGTGAACCTTCGACAAAATTCCTTCAGGGTAACACTGTCTTCATCAGAAAGGCTAGAACCTAGTCGTATAACAATTGAATTGAACAATATTTCATGATCGAAGGAAGAAGTGTCCTGGTTCCTCAGAATAACAAACAAATACAAGTTTGTAATTATGCTTTCCATTATTCACTATCACTGAGACGCACGGTGCTATCAGATGATAGCAGTAGATATGCTCAAAATTAACTGAAGTTACGAACCTGATTTTTGACTACTTATTGTTATTGACTAATGAGGGTATCACATTTACCTAATTACCCTCATTAAGGTGATCCTGCACTCATTGATAAATTAACGTATACTCTAATTATTTTTCGTGTGTATCCTTTCAACTAGTTAATTCATCAGGTACATAAGTATTTAGTGATATGAGGTCGTTTATGAGGTCTATGACCTCTATGAGGTCGTTAGCTAATAAGGACTTGACCATTAGAGGAGATTACATTCAAAAGGTAATTCATAATTACCAATTTTGTAAAACGAACTTTTGTGATTTCATAGACTGGTTTGACCTATAGTATAAAAAAATATTGTAAATGAGACTTGGCATACTCATATTTAAAGCAACTTTGAGGATTTTGAAAAAAAATTGCACAAATGGTACCGCAATACGAAGTAAGTATGTCAAAAAATTACAAATAAATAGTAGTATATCTGTGTGTAAGGATATAATGGCAAACCTTATGATTCCAGAGATAGCCTCATTTTTCAGGTCAGCGCCATACATTTTTTCTTTAAAAAATTATAACTCCTTCATTTGTAGACGCAATTGCCTCATACGAAAGTAATGATCAGCAAAATCCATTTGTAGCAAAATAAGGTCCTTTCAAAATTCAAGCCTCTAAGTCTATGAAAGGCGATTTTGATCGCACCGTGCGCGGCGCCGGCCGCCCGTAGGTACCTTGCCGCTAGATCGTCCTGCGCTGAGCGGCATCGTAACTATGAACTCGTTCGGACTCGTTTTAAAGAAGAACCGGTAAAATAAAGGTTCTTAAAGGTTCTAATTTAGGTTCCGGTTCCGGTTCGGGTTCTAGTAACCGGAACCACTAAATACCGGTATTTTACCGGTATTTTAGGAACCTTTTCAATCCCTGCTCTTAATACGGAATTCTTACAGATACCGCCATCCACGAAGACGTGCCCCACTTTTTTTCCTAATCGCTTACAGTACAAGTGTGCAACATTCCGCTAGTGTTTTAGTTTTGTCGATACACAGTAATTACTTATTAGTGGGTAATTAGTGTGTATCAAAAGAGGGGGGGCTAAATAATAACAGCCGCACAGGTCGATCGATCAGGTTAAGCTACGCTTGTCGCGGTTGGTCTGTGGATGGGTGACTATCTTTACATACCGTGACCCCTCCGTGTCTCGGAAAGCACGTTAAGCCGTTTGTCCCGGCTGTCATTCGTGGATCTTTGACAGTTATTACGGGTAGTCGAAGCCCGAAAATCTGTTGGCCAGTCTTACCAAGACCTTATTTTATTCGTATTACCCAATAACTGGGTTGTGGAGGTCAGATAGGCAGTCACTCCATGTAAAATACTGGTATTCAGCTGCATCCGGTTAGACTGGTAGTCGACGCCAACATAATTGGGAAAAGGCTAGGCAGATAGATCGATAAAAACTACCTTTATAACCTACGTTTTTTAATCGAGAAGAAAAATCTATACAATTTTCATATAAAATAACTAATTATGCACAGACACGACTATTCAGTCGCATTGTCGAACGTTTGTCCAAGTCCTAATATAAACGGTTTATTTAATATTTTGATTGTTTAATTAAGATTGTGTTCAAGCCACAGTCGTGACTATTACATTACTAGTACAATAACGGACTTATGAATTCATTATTTCCACGGTTTACTACATTTTAATAATACTAACATACCAGGAGTTATAACATTTCAACTCTATTCATTAAAGATAAGAAGCGATTGAAATATGATTTGTAATTATTTACTGCCTTTAGAGTGTTCATTTTTGCCTTTTTTCGTCAACTTTTCACATATAAAAAAAAAATAGGTACAAACATCAAGCTACCCGAAACTGTCAAATTTTCCCAATCAACTTTGAACCTAATGCTTTACCGATAAAGTTGAAAATCTATTACTTAAATAAATTTGACAGATTGTAGTAGAGTGATGTACTGGCGTCTGTATCTGACAGTAGACAACAATAGAAAAATAATTAACCATTGAAAATAATGCAATAACAAAGTCGAAAAATTCCGTATTGTAACTATAAAATCAACTAAAATCGTAATGCAGTTTTCGATTAGCATACATTTCCATTTAGTACCTACTCCAGGAAATTCTTAACAATACAGTGTGACTGGGAAATCGACCCGCAACTTGACCATAGATTCAGTACACGATTCCGAACAGGAGGGTTCAGAATCATGTAAGGTACTGGATCCATTCATGAAGCGTTGAATTTAATCGACGGATATTTAAAAAAAAATTGCTGTTCCATACAGTTTGACCGCGCAAAAAATCTGCTATTTCACACTTTTCCATGAAACAGCTGAGTTTTATCGATAATCAAGGAATTTACAAAATTTCTAATCGTAAAATTTCTATGAGGTTCTAGAATCATGTGCTAAATTTTGCGCGTCAGTAATCAAAACAATACTAACACGAAATAAAACTATGATAATATCTTAAGATAAAAAAAATAGTTTACATGTACGTCATTGTACATCTCAAAAAAGGATAAGCATTAAGCATCCTATAATGACACCATTCAATCTAAATAGGTCATTCCACCCCATGGGGTCAGTACCCTACCCCATAGGGTCAGTACCCTTGGGTAACAGGACTATAGTTTTTTGGGCGATAGGCCGGACAGGCTCCATTTTTTATCGACTGCCCTAAGAACGATTTTACTTATATAGGTACCGTTAAAGACGGGTCCACGAGGGAGTTTAAAGTCCGAGATTTATTCGGAGATAGATCTTAGACTGTTGGAGAAGGATGAAGGAAATATGAAGAGTAAAAAGAACTTTGGGCTTTGAGATGCTTTTAATAAGGTGTTTTATTTTTACGTTTGGGTTTTGCTTTTTATTTTTTGTGCAACTGACATAAAAGGTATTTAATATGCTTAAAGGGATGATACAGGGAAGAAGGAATCATATTTAAAATAAAATCACACTTGTAATAATCCATGTAGGACCATATTTTTTTAATAAATTGTTTTTTTCCGTTTTTATTTTCATTTTACTTTTGTTTTATTTTTTATTTTTTATGTGCTTAAGAGAGTATTTGGGTTCGTTTGTGATATTCTTATGCGAATCCCAATAAATGCTTTTTCTTTCTTTCTTTTCCTTTTCTCTAATATTTCTCACATAAAACGGCCCTTAATGATCAACAAAACTACAACACTTTGTGCGAACACAGCTGTCATGCGCACAAAATTACACCTCTCTACATTAGCTTGTTTAATGCAGTTTTAATAACTTAATGTAAATTGATACCCGATGAATATCCAATCGTGTAACCGATATTTACACGAAAACAATGTGTCCATTTAATATTTTGAACAACAATTAAAGGTCACATGACAGCTGTCTGTTATTGACAACGACATTCAACCGTGTTGACATTAAATCACATATTTACCATATTTGGCATGTCAACAATTTAAAGGCGCCGTTACACTTGATCGTAGACCCGCATTCGGGTCCTCGAAAGACTTTACCCGAATTCGGGTACCCGATGCATTAATTACACTGGTCATCGCATGGCGGGGTAATTGCGTAACTCACTAACAATAGGAATGGCTTTCATTTTGACAGTTCAACAATATTCATTGCGTTATTTAGGTACGTTGTTGAGCAGATAATTATTTCGAACATATGGGGCAATGGATTAGCAATATTCTTCAAAATGATTCATATTCTGATTGATTGTGTGTTACCCAATTAGTGTGCTGGAATACTGGCTAACAACTACGAGGAGTTTGAATGAAGTCGAGTGCCGGCGCCCGCGTTCGGGCAAGTACCTACGGACGCTATGTTATCCGCCATTCGGATGGGCATCCGAATTCGGGTAACCGACACAATGAAGCTGGACTAGATAGTCCTAAGACGCCCGTCTTCTCGTACTCGACCCCTTTCATTTACACTTCGTCGATAGCCCGAATTTGGTAATCGAATTCGAGAGAAATTGCTCCAGGACCAAGTGTAATTGCGCCATTAACGTGTATTTTAAGATTATAACAAGTGTGCCAAAGGTCAAAAGTATCGAACTTCACCTTTTGAACTCGCGAGCTGTTCGCTAATTAAAATTTATGATCTGTTAATTTCTTATGCAGATCTTGCGGATTTTATTTCAGTCTAAATTGGACCCAAAAGCTTCCTTATTTACGTGATTTGCGAATTGGTATTGCTTCCCATTTGACAAGGACAGTATAATTTCTCTATAGTTGTTATTTTTAACCCATAATAATTTCTTAATATTCGCTGTCTTCTGATTCAATAAGTGTTTCTTATGACTAAAGTTTACACACACACATTAAGATAAAATAGAAGCTTATTAATAATTTTCTAATTAAGTAGTACCTACTCTTTGGCTATCAAATCCAAAATAGTTATACTTACACTATTACAGCCAAAACTTCGATACAAAAAAAAAATAGGAAATTGCTTCGAATAATATACATGCTACAATATTCCGTAACAATTCAATCAAATATCTTTAATAATTTCGCAATCAAAGTACCTACCACACTCCCATAGGACAGAGGGAGATCTAACGATCACAATCGATAGAACAGTTATCGTGAGTTGGACAAATCCTATGATCGCGCGTGTGTAGCTGAGAAGATGCCCGCCCTTCCGCATTCCGAGCGGCCGGCGACCTACTGCGCCAGTGGCCGCGTATCCCTGATCCTGCCGCGGCATGCGCTTGCGCACTATTGAAGTATCGATAGTCGATGTTTATAGCTTTCGTTAGATGGTTGTTTGTTTGTTGTTGCGATATTTTGAAGGAACAAAAAGGGGCTTTGAAGGACCGAACACAGATCAATTAAAAAAGGCCATATTTTTTGGTTTTTGATAATTCTTAATTAATAATTTTGAAGATTATCTAATTAGTGTTGAATACTACTATTGTATTATACTTGTAGATCTTTCGAATTTAAAAGCTATTGATCGTGTGTGCCTGTATCGAAATGATAGACTCTCCGTCAAATCATTTCAAATCTAGAACTCACTCCTGTTTTTTTTTAAAGATAGCTACAGACAACACAGGCAGTATACCTGCATAACTGCAAAACTGCATGCAGGCTACATACTACTTTATTAAAATTCCTACATGAATATTATAAACAAAATTAAGTCAACATCATTATTTAATTGTTCTTATTGAAATTAGCAATTTGAATTACAAATATCATTGAGGTCGTATGAATAAATTTTTTTCTACATCTGCTACTTAAAATGTGGGTAAAGAAAATTATGTAATCTGAAATCTTTCTTTGACGATGCAATTTTTTTTTCCATCGTTCAATACTCTCAAACTCAAATCATCGATACTGCAACTGAAATCACATCACTAGAGCTCAGTTTAACGGGTCCCAACCCTACATAGTCGGCTAGCTTACATGGATACCGCTAAACGATACATCAAAAGGTTAGTACTTCGGTAATAGCTTATTATAGTCGCTCCTATCTCGTAAGTGGTCGCGATTATACCGTGGCTGGTTCGGAATTTAGGACTAACGGTTGGCCTTTATCGTTCTCCTATGATTTATGCGCTCCTGGTGGCGTTACTTATTTATATTTGTTTGGTCTTCGTATTGAAGGTATCTGTTGTTTGTCTGTCACTTTTTTTTGGTCCTACGGTACTTATTTTGTGGTATGTATCTTCGTAATGATTATACAATGTACATTCTTACGGGACGTAAGGATTATTTAATTGAAGGCTCGTCTCTGTGTAGGTTCTTTCTTGTTTCTTTTGTGTTCGATGTAATCATTGCTTGCTGGTAGTACTTATTTATCTAAATAAACTTAGTGGGTATCAATATTGTTTTTAACAATACCACTGGGACCCTAGCTTTGTTATCATTTTATTAAATTTCGATCATAGATTTTTCTTCAAATCCAACTTCATTTGCAATTTTCAATGTGCCAATCTTTTGGCCTATACTCCTATATAATAGGTATATCGGTTAATCAGATCACATTGTTTTAATTAAAGTTAATACTGCTTTATGATAGTAGGTATATCAAGTGCATTGTGTGCAATTACGAATACACTTGACATTTGTAGCGTTATTTGTCACTAAGAGGGTCACCGTGAACTCTCATTACGTCAGTTTGATTGCTGTTACTTACCTGCTCTGCAACTTCGTAATTGAGCACGATTTCTATATCTTACAGACGATAATTGGTTGTTTCTGCGATTGTTTGTAGTAATAATAACGTCATCTCGTTTATATAATGACGAAGTAAGTAGTATAATGTCTCATTATTTAGAATCATCTCCTGTGAAAATTAGAAACCAATCAATTTTTCTGACAAAATCTTCTTTCCTGTTGCAATTTGTTATTTTCGAAGAAACTTTTGGTAGATAGAAATTTGCATTTTGATAATTATACAAATGTGATGCCTAAGTAGGAAATGGATCTGGAATAAACTATAAAGGACTTCAAAATAAATTCCGAATTGGATCTTACTATTATATTAATCAAACTTGACGCTCCTTTCGAACAAGACTACGAACAGCAGAGTCTATTAAGGCCATCGTGAGTCAAACCATACGTCAATCCAACTGACGGAGTACCGTTAGTAATTAGTAACCGTAGAAGTGAAGCCAGTGACGACAACAGACGATCTGTTGTCGTAGGTCATAATACTATCTTTAGTATTATCATTGAATATTGTTTGTATAACAGATATGTGCGAGATTCTTAACTTATTCAATGGGTTCTTCCACTATAGTAGTGGCATATTGTGCTGTTGTTACTGTTATATTATATACTGTATAAGTTATTTATTTGTTAGCTTAGGTTAACTATAGCTAAAATAACATACATTAACACCAGCATTATGTTTGTAAGTCCTACAGTTGGTCAGATTATTTCGCCGGGTTTTATCACCGAGTTTTATGACCTACGTTTCTTTGTAGGTCAAGTGCGTTGATACTTTTGATTTAGCTCCTACAGAAAATCGGCGCCCGATTGTATATTTCTACGAACGCTCTAAGTGTTTCTTTGGTCTACATGTAAGAGAATGATGTTCCTTAAGTTTCGTTTCAAAGGCTTTTATTTCAAAGTCTTCCTATTAAATAACATTTTGTTATTGTAACCGACTCTTTTCTAATTTTGTCCTAGGAGCTATAGAACGACTTTCTAAGCACGGTCCGAGGAGTTTCTTGCCGGCTCTTCCTAGGAAACGACTATTTGGCACCATGCACCTCGCTTTTGACGTTTCGTAAGTGCCCCATGTAGGTTTTAAAATATTTTGAGTTTGGTCTTTATCAGTTTTCTTTCATATGTAATGTCTGAACAGTTGTTAGAATTTACGATATTTGCTTCTACTATTGCCAGATGTAAGTCCATGAATTGATTGATGAATTATTTCAAAATTTCTAAGGTTCCAGATATGCAATCCTATTTTTTACTATTATGGATTCCTTTTGTCTCCTCGCGTCACCGACAAATACTATGCAATTTTCAAATCTACCTGTAAGAACCCCAAGCTTTTAACAATAATGGCTATGAAATAAATGCGGGTGTTTTACAATGTTTTGTATTGCGAATGTGTGCTGATTGTCTTGTGTTTTTGTTCATTCTCACACTTATAATGGTACCTAACGTTACCTATTTTGCGAAGTTTTTTTTACTATTGTTTCTTTCTATTCTGAGATGGCAGGCGTCTTTGTGGGTGTGGTCATCTTTATCAGGTGTTACTGGTCGAAATGTTCCCTTTTGCAGCTCTTTTTGACTATCTACTACTCTTATACCTGTGTCGTGTGTTATTTGGCTTTTCTCTAGTTTTAGTTATTTACTATAATTATTTGACTCTATGTCATCATTCTCATATCATTATCCCAATTTATTTGGGGTGGGCGCAACAGGTTATTTCTTCCATATACTTCTCTATTAGTCGTCATCTCGGTAGTCACCCCCTTTCTAACCATGTCATACCATATTTGACATCTTCATGTGTCTCAAACTGAAATAAATTTGTAAGAAAACTTATTTCAGCGCAATAAACGATCTTGTTCGTGGGTTTCACAAGTAAGTAAATAAAAACTCAGTTTCAAAATAATATAAACATCTTTATTATCCCCTATATTATGCCTTTACTTTCGCTTACATTGATATAAATTTCAAATATTCTAGGGTGGGACTTTCTGGGCCTTTTTACCAAAAGAAGGACGAAAGAGGTTAAATTAATTAATTTTAATAATTCAGTCTTTATTGGCAACACTGAATTTTTAAAAGTAGCCGCTTAAATTTAACGCAGTCTTATCTACTTTATCTACATAATAATAAAATATACTAATATTTAGTCAGAATTATAAGTAAAATCTAAGGGGCCAAAGAGAAGCACTGGAAAAGCATTGCAACTTTATTTACAATTTATCAAGCGGAAGGTATATTATGGTAACTCGAATTGTGTTGGAAGTTACGTATTCAAGGAGCCGAAATATTACAAAACTAAGAACTTAGAATTAATAATGTTTTCTACATATAATTTGCGGTAAATTTTTGAAGGTTTCTCTAAATAATATACAGTCGGGGTAAAGAAAACCATTCAAAATCCCTTTGCCTCTTTTTGCTTGTCATTTCAATTTTCTTAACCTATGCTCTTAATGATGTTACTTTATTGACACAAAAAATAATACAACTAGAAATGAGAAATACATTTAAGTGAACAAAATAACATCGTCTTATGTTAAAGTTATAATAATTTATATAAAAATAAAAATGCATGAAGGATATGTGCAATTCCTTGAGAAATATATCAGTCGCATAACATCTTATTTACTACTGAGTATTTATCATAATGGAGTAGAAATAACGAACATGGAGGAAGATGATGATGATGAGATTGATGATGAAGGTGATGAAGATGATGTGAAGCTGAAGGCCGATGTAGTCGCATTAACATCTGGAAGTAAAGAAAAGGAAACATTAATATCAAATGGTAAAATGCACGAATACAAGGTTTTAGCAAACACATAAAATGTAGGGTTGGTATAAATAACTAAAACTAAGGAGTCATGTGAGGGTTTGACGAGAAATATCACGTTTGACAGAGCAAGTGGAGTATATTGTATAGCAGCACTGGCGGGAAACGAGAAAAGTGTCAGAAATAGATATATCTTTTCGTCGCGAGAGTGAGTTATAGTCGCGTGGCTCATGTTAGCCCTGACTTCTATGATTTTGGAATTTTTGTCGTCACGAAACGTAACTTCAAACTTATAATTCGTCAGATTTGCAATGATATTCGATCCTATAATCCTGTGTAGTAATTTTTATCGAAATACAAATGGAAAAAATATAATGCTTCCGCAACTTATATTTTTCTATCAACACATAACAAATCTTTTTAGAAATAGAGAGATTAAGTATTATAATTACTAGGTGCTCAGTAATGGTGCATAGACATACACGATGCTATGCGCCCTGTTGCACATTAACTATTCATTTCCTGTGCTGAATCTTATATAATACCGGAAATACTTGAATTCTTTTTTTTCTGTGGATTAGATTACTTTTTTATCTATCTTTAGTTCTAAGTACTCGACTACTGCTGGCATTACATGGTTCTATTTGGATACAGTAATCAAATTGAATCGTGTATACATTAAAGTGAATATTTTAATATCAGTATCTGCCATAACTACCTGTTTTTCTTTTTTCGCCTTTGAATCAAAGTGAATAAAATTGATTGAACGTTCTAATATTGTCATTAGGTCTTAGGGTTTTTAATAGGTACTATGTTTTCTTTTGTTTTAGAGGTTTTTATTCCCATGTGCAAAATTTCATTTTATTTTTGCTTCTGTGTGCCTACAAATCTACTTTTTATCTAAGTCTTCCATCTTAATCTGTATTTATTTATGCTCTTTACATTATGGTTTGACACACTGAATGGCCACATCCTGTGCCTTAAATAAATACCCGTTGTAAATTAATACAGTCTAAACTGGACATGTTCCATATAGGCTAATGTGTAAACCGTCAGGTGGTCAACAGGGCACCACTTGCATTTTTTTATTTGTATTTTAACATACTCTAGTTGCCAGTGTTTTGATAGCAAAGTTTTAAAATGTTACTTAAAAGTATGGCGTTATCAAAAAATTCTTGTGTTGGCTGATGGAAACTTTTTTCTTGTTGTGTAATGTCGTGTGTTTATAGATTAAAAAAAATGAATATTTTATACTTATTCAATAGTCTTATGTTATTTTCTTGTACAATGTATGTATAATATTTAAAGTGTTTTTCAAATTAACTTGCGATAAATGTCATTCAACCACCCTGTACCAAAAACTCCAAATAACTTACGATAGATATCGTTCGTCATACAAAACTGTCGCTAATATTGCATCGGTTGAGTTTCATAATACCAAACACGGAGTAAGTCAATGTTTTGATCGTGTTACCGACACTGCCCATACATTTTTTTCGTATGGTTTGGAAATATTGGGATATATTAGTAGACGGAGGTGAACAAACTTTATCGCAAGTTTATTTGAAATGAACTTTAGATTTCAAATTAAATAAGTACTTTAAAAAAGTAGTACTACTTTAATTAAATATTTTCAGCCGTGCTTAATTTCAACGACTAAGCTAGCAAACTGAGTGGAAGTAATAGTCTAAAGTTTCATGAGTTTAAAAAAATCAAAGATGCTGTCTGTCACCAATCTAAGAAAAACACAAAGGACAATGGCCGGTGCGCTCTTCAATATCCATAACATAACACAATTGAACAATAATCATAAAAAGATTTTTTGCAAAACATTTGGGCGACCGGCGACCACCTAGATCACCCCGAAAACATTACGTATACATTTATTACAAGGTTACTTCGTACATTTTTTGTTTTTTTTTTTCGCAAAGGCAAACACATTTTTTAACAATCCGCATTGCAAAAAGTGGTCAATTGTTTTCTGTAGTTTTACATTCTATTTGCGCAAGTTAATTGTCGGCCATTGGTTTCTGTTAATTGTTCTTTATAATGTTTTAGTGTTCGGCCATCTTTTGACGGACCCCAAACTACCACGAAATTATACACTCTCGCGCAGGTTTTCAATAAAAACCCTGCTTGATTAGTCTTTTATTAACTTTAATTTTACAAGTGCATGGCTTATTCACAAGTTTAACGATCAAAATAAACTATGAAATAAAAACACATAAAAATGGACACTATAGATTCTTTCCACAGCGCATCCTCTCGATTATGATCTCGAAAGTATTTATAGCGATTGAATTGAATTTTTTATTTCTAACAAACATAAATATCGCGCGGTCATAGATATATTTCATATTTTAATTGATCAGCAGAACAAGCGTTTAAATGTTTATTTTAATGACCGCGGCAGTTGGCAGGCGCTACATATTAAATTCACAATTGCTACACATTCTGGACACAAAGGATCTAGTTTTTAACGCGACGCATCCAATTACAATCTACTGATAAAGACACTAATTATAATAGAAGTCTCCTGCATGTCCCGCTCATGTCCTAGAGCAAAAAACTAGCCAATATTTCCCGCCAGTTGCCCCAGTATGCACCGGCCGGACAGTGGTCATCCTTGGCTGGGGCAGGCTCCATGCACCTGTCATTGTCCAATTAAACCTGGCGACACATTGCCTTAAATAATTCCTCAAATTGTATGCTCGCATACAACGCGTATCGAAGTATTTTTTATTTAAAAAATACCATTCTTCTCTGTCTTGTGTGTTCATAAATTTAGTTGTTTGGCGCTAGTCGATAACAGATGGCGTTGCGCGTCATGATGCTCTTTTAGTATTCAGTTTCAGTTTACTTATTCTTCTGATGTTTTTTTTATAATTAACATATTACTCATCTCATCTCATTAAAACTAAGTATGGAATCGATTAAAGTTCTCGAATTACGATCGTCATCTCGTGACTGCTCGGATCGTCAACTAGAACACTCAGTACCAGGACTGCAGAGAATACGAAGAGCTTGTATGTTACGTCGCTTAGTTACGTACAGGTAACGCCTTCTTAGCAGTTCTGAATACCGAGTGTAAGTGTAAGTCATATGAAAGGACTGGCAGGTTTGCTCGACCTGCCAAGAATGGGACACTGGGATTTTTCTTATAACCCAATAAAATTATTAATTAATTTAAAAATAATTGTTGTGTGAAGATATTCGTTTTTGCTTGCACTCCTGCTTCAATCAGTATTCATAAACCGAATATTTAAAAAATATATTAAAGTTATTTAATTTTCTTAATCCTTATCTAAAAAAAGAACACGGAAGCTAAAATGCCTTCCTTTATTGTAAGATCAAGAAAAGCGAGTTATCTTCAGCTTATTACGGGGAGACGAGGTACCAGGCTCGCAGAGATTGCGGGAGGCCAACTTGTGACGTACGTTGTAGTTTCAATGTTGTAGTTATATACACAGACGAAGTACGTGAGCACGTTTGGAAGTGTGCGTGAGCGCGTGTAGGCGCGTCACAATCACAGCGCCTGACGACATTTTGACGTATTTTTTTTGTATTTTTTTATAAAAATCGCAAACTTTTAGTCTGGAATAACATGAGATTTGAAAAAATCATTTCAAAACAAACTACTCAAAAAGAAAAATATAGATATAGATTTATATTTTGAGAAAATCGTAATCCTAAAAAAGATGAATTTTAAAATACAGGCGATGCGTCAAGGCGAGGCATAAAGCGACTTTTTTCTAATTCGTAAGGTTGACGCTCTCATGTTCACACGGGGGCAAGCCTTCACACGTTCGTGTTCGTTGGCTCTACGAACTGCCTATGCGGAAACACAACTTTGCTATTAACACGCGTTCCTTTACTATGAGATACTGCCACTTATGCACATACATACATACATAGTATACGTACGAGGAAAGCGTTTTCACTACAACACACAGGCATCCGTCCAAATACAAGCAGAATGAGAGCATGCGCCGTGTACGCATGTAGATTTACACTTGTGTACGATTTTCCACATGTGAAAGTTGCGTTCATGTTGTATTTTCAGATTCGTTCGTGAGCAGTTTCTATGTTTCGGGTACTAGGGACACAGAAGTTCTGAGGAGCTATTCACCCACACGTGCTTGCTTATCTGTTGAAGTGTGCGTTATCTAAACAGCGCTCTTATCTAATAGACATGACAAACACATCAAATTGGTGTTTTGATTAGAATTTAAATTTAAAAATAGTTGGAAAAATTGTGGTACCATTACGTTATTGTTTCGGAATAGTATGTTGGACGGTGTTGATAAGGTGGATGCACTTCAAGAGTTGATTGAACGCCTGCGATCTCATCATATCCTAGTATATTGGCGTTCAGTGCAGTCGTGTCAATGACTTGATCGATGACGAATCCATCAGTAGCCACGTTAGAAAAAAGATACGAGAAAAGCTATCTTCAGTAAATTAAAATGATCATCCACAATTATCTTATAGTGGATCTACAATGTAGATACTGGGTGACATTGGGTGAATAATAATGACTGTCTAATTTTGTATTAATTTATTATTTGAGACGGCAAATGCTTGTAGCTGACCATTGGTTATATTTATTACCTACATATTATGCGCTGTTGTTATTCATTTATTTTTATACTATAGAAGTTATAAAACACGACACACATGGTCATTGTGTAGATTGACTGAATAGATTATATTGTAAAATATACACGAATACCGCGTGGAAAAATAGTACTTAAGTTATAAAATTATGTCCAAGTTTTAAAGATACATCCTATGTAATTCTTGAGAATAAAGTAAATGTGCAATATATAAAAAATGTTGCACGTATTATTTTATTCTCTAGAATTACTTATGATGTATCTTTAAAACTTGGACATAATTTTATAACTTAAGTATTTTTAGTATAATTTGAATATTCATCATTATAATAGAGACTGTATACGCAGTAGATTTTTTATGGACAGGCATTTATAAGCAACCTTGAAGTAAGAACAAACAAAATCGAATAGCTTCAAAAATAAATTGCAATAAAAAAGATAACTAAAAAGAGTAAAAACAGTCCGACCAATTAAATAAAAGTGCAGTTCAAATCGATCAGCGTAAAAAGGAACGTTCACGCGGATATTACGCCAAGCGATGTGTTATGCAAACGCTGATGCAAGTCGACTTGTATTGTAGCGAGTAAGGTTGCAGATAAAATATTTAATTTTAGGTGTCTGTGGCCAATATTTGACCCACTGACTGCATTTACTGACCGCCGGTTTGATGTACATTCGGCACGAGTGCGGTAAATGTCAAATTATAAAGTTAAATTCCTTTCAACTATTTTTGAATTCATTAATAGTATTAGCAACGTCATTGGAATTATATTTTAATAGCGTACTCCCAAGTGTTATTTTTAATGATAATTTTAAAGTTACGTGGTTGTCCTCTTTGAATATAAGGCAAGAAAAGATAAAAATAATATTTTATATGAACTACATAGAGATATAGAAAACAAAGTCTTAGATTCAAAGATTGTAATGACAGGTTACGAACATATCGCATGCAACTATGAAAAGCTTATGTAAGGAAGATAAGCGAATAAACAATGCAGTTTTTTAATTTCCAGATAAGCATAGATTGTGAACTGTTGAAATAAATCAGCTTTCCATATATTGCAACACTATATGTTTCGAATAAACCAGTAGCAACTATTTACAGGTTAAATTAGTGCCTTTAATAATGTCGACCGATCGAAATTGCACATGATAGCACAAGGCTTCGAGGTCATTGTGATTGTGTAATTATTTCACATTTTATTTCAGAATACAGTTCCGACAAACCTTTTGGTTTTTTAAGATGGTTCAAGTGAAAGGATTTGTGTTTGATTCAAGTCGCTAATAAGTAGAGGAAACTGACAAAAATGTGGCACAATTCATGCAAGTAGCACTCAAGGCTACATTCTTTGGCATAGTCACACTTGCAAAAAATCTAGTTCTAGCAACATACCTGCATATTGAGCAACAGGTTAAAAGGTTAAAACTTTAATAAATTAGTTATTTGAAATTAATTTGCATCCGTTATTTAGTCACATACTCGTATTAATATATATATATATATGGAAGCTATGAAATTCAAGGTACATTTATTCACGTATCGTCATTATGTCTCTCCCAAGGAAATTTTTAAAGCTAATAATACCTCAACAAATTCATTGATAACTAATTAAAATTCGTGGATATCTATCGACAATATAGTATTATATTTTTTTTCTAATGTTTGGTCAAAGATGTGTTCAAACAAATAGGAACTGGTTCCTTACAAGTTTATTGACTCCACACAAAACTACCATACATTCCATGTCTCATATTTTTTGATAGAAAATTAAAAACATTGGGTTATTGTACGTGTTTTTTTTCCTTTGCCTCCTCGTGGTTACGTCATTATGTGACTATGTATTCATTATATGCTTCTAGATAATTCTAGAGTTTAGGACTTTAGGTTATGCTTGTTATGTTACCTAAACTTTGGAATGTATCATGTTCGTTTTTTTCCTAGCGATAATGTGTTTTTTTTTAATTTTTGTTTTTTGTGAGACGACAGCTACATCGTTAAGTGACTAAATCTCATTTATTAAGTGTTCAATCTATCTAAAACTCCTTGAAGCAACAAAAGAGACACGCATTGGTGTTATTAATTAATAAATAAACTCGTAATCGAGAATTTGTACAGATAAAAAGCTCGTGTCCGTCTGCAGGAGTCACATAAATTTGAATATGCAAACACCCAGACATCATTTCGAACTGACATAAAAACTATTGTACATATTCAAATGAGCGTTTCGAGCAATTTATCTTACGTGTGCACAAGCAATAATAGCATCGAGACCACATTATTAATGCAAGTAATTTGGCATGTCCCTAAATAATGATTTTATACTTGCATAAACAAGGCGACACCTGCTGCAACGTACAGCGTGGCTTGGCACTGCCCACTTAATTATTTAAACATAAAACCTTTAATTAGACCTACCAGCTGCCATTCGACCTTGTATTGCACCTTTGTAATGCGACAAGCAGTATTTTGCATCGCAAAAAGTATACATTTTTAACTTCAATTCATGTGCTGTTTTTACTTGTTGCAGAAAAAATGGCGATCTCCCGACGTTCTTTGTTGATATTTTAAGAATCGATAACATTATTGGTCTAATTTGCATGTTAAACGGAATAATAAGTTGGTGAAGCGCGTCCATTATTGCATCTGCTTGCAGTCTTCTGTGCGTGTTTGTAGTCTCTTGTCTATTATGTTTTAACGGACACCTGTATGTCAAACTACGCGTTTCGTGTGCTTTTAGGACACATGCTGTGCATTTAGACTAGAATTGATATCTATTTCTGTAGTGAGTTTTACTTTGTAATTTTGTGCTCCATTGATTAGGACATGCGACGGATGTAATATTGGCTTTAACATTTTTGTCGGAATTTTGGGTTACATGCACTTAATTGTGTTAAGTAAAACATTATCTCCCTTTAGTTAAAAAAGCAGTTTGGAACAAGTATCTCAACAAATAACTTACAATCAGTATTTTAAACCACAAATTAACCTCGAACCTTTACGTAAAAGTTCAAAACGCAAACCGGTAATTTTACATTATAACCCTACAATTTGCATATTAAAATATTGTTTGAGTATTTTTCAAATAATGCATTTTATTTCGTCATAACGTTGCAAATTCTTGAGTTGATGTCGTAACATTGATTGTTGAGCATGTGTGTCGTACTTGATTTCATGTTTTTACATAACGTTGTGCAGTCTGTAGCAAATATCTGAGGCAAGTACTTAAAACTTAAATTCATTTTTACTCAAGTGTGTATAAGGTTTTAAGAATTGATTGGTTCAGGTCGTGCGACTTTGTGTAACAACTAATTCCCTGTTCTCAATGACTGTAATTTATGCACACGTAATGTCGGTAAAGGACGCGCAATAAATAGTGTATGGACAGCCACATATCATCGCTCGTGTTATTTTTATCATCTAACCTAATCGTGTAGGCATAGTTTTTGTTTATACCTACCACTGCGATTCTCTATTCACAAACCAAAATTTTAGGGAACTTGTATCCGAGTCTTTAACCTGCCCGTATAACGTGTTTAATGACTCCTACTTGCCCTAAAAAGAGAAATAAAATATCTTTTTCCAACTCAAGTTTTATCACAATCAAATTACGCCACATTAAGTTACGACGCGACCAGTCTTGACTATATTAAGTTACCAAAATAGATGGCATGAGTTTAAATGGACTAACAAAGGAAGAAACCAACGTGCGGAGAATATTATGAGCAAAAAATATGGCGGACTAGGGTGGTAGTGACCTATGATGACGCAATGCCAAAAACAGGCCACACTGCAGCCGACAGAGGCTCGCTGCCGAAGAGGGGTCAAGGAAGTTCATCGCGGAATATTGCTCAATCTCGTACAGACATGTGCGAACCTAAATATCGCATACTCGTGAATTGCCGTGACATCGCTACGACCAATTAAAAACATAAATCAGTTTCTAAACTCAAAGTTTCGAACGCCTTTACGTAACGACTCTTCCGTGGTGTTGCATTTGTCAAAATATCTAGTTCAATGTTGCAATTCTATAAAATGGATATAAAATCTTTTTTTGCGTATTAAATTTGTATTAATGTGGTAAAGTAACGACATTTTTTGATGTCGTCGAGGAGCGTGGTGGAATCGTGTCCGCGTCTATTTTGAACTCCCGATCGGACGTTCGCCCGGTTGTTGAACTGGAATAATTCGGCAAACACAGGCACATTACCCGCTTGATAATCTCATGATATTATGATACGTGTTGGGCCGTGTGCCGATTATAAAATACCTTTCCGCGTACTCGTCTACACACGGTAGGTATCTGTATATACTTTATTACACCTAATGTAATTAACTATGTCTTGAAGGAAGTCGATACTGAAACAATATTAACTACAGATTCCTATCAGATAATTGAATATCGGAGTACCAATAAAGTGTAAAGCCTCGTTTTAAAAGTTGTTTTTTAGGTCCGCGAGTGATATGACACAATAATGATAATTAATTATAGCAACGATTACATTCGCAATACAAATGAGCGGTGTGTTGTGTTTACGCGAAGTGGACGCAAACATGCAGAGATGGGTCGCGGCTGTGTGGGTGCGACACTACATGAGTGTGGGTGTGTAGTCTCTGTGTGTGTACGTGGAAGCGCGCGATGAAATAAAATATGTCCGGTCAATGAACTCGCGGTCGGTGCCATAAAAATCGCGATACTGGCCGAAATTCGGACAGAAAGCCGAATATTCAACCTTATAATTGATTTTAAAATATAAAGTTTTTGGTAGCGTGCGGGCAAAGGGCGTGTTCTAAATTCAAAATGATCTTGTTTCGGTGTCCAAAAAGTCCGAATATGGCGGCCGGGGAAGAGGAAGGATTACAGCTGTGCAACGAACTTTAATATGCAGCGTGCGGCTCTCGTGTCCGCCACGGCGACAGCTGTCCGATTCGCTCTTTGTCTCTCAGCACCCATCACTGAATCCTAATTTTGACCAACCCTTAAAAACGGAGGTGTCTGTCAAATACAAAATGGCCATTCCATTTATGAATTGAAAATTTGACAGGCATCTCCAACAGAAAGAAAGAAGGAAATGTAAAAAAAAAACAATACTCACTTGAATTGAATTTGAGTGTCGTCCGAAATGAAACAGCGTTTTGCAATTTTTTCTCTTCCAAACGTTGATGTTGTTTCTATGGGTGTTCATTTCCGGATTGCACGCGGCGCGCGAGTCAGCTGATTTCCATCCAATGACCTTGCGAACACGTCCTCCCTTCATTTTATTCATAGTATTTACAGGCGATGAGTTGTTTATCGTTCAGTATACTCGGTTTGAGGTGAACCTTCGCTTCCTACAGGAGGAAGTTTCCCCCGGACTGGTGCCTGTGGATATCCTGCGTCTTCCGCAACACATCTTGTCTCATCGGAGTAAGGGGGGGGTTTAGTATATTTCCGTGGGGTCTAAACCGATCATTGTCACTTTAGTATTGTCCAGTAGGATCAAGTACTTTCGTGTCCATTTTTTTAAATAAAGATTCTTATAGGATTCGGACCAATATGGGGTTGTAGAACTTGTAGAAGTTAGTACTGACCGGTGGGGTCCAGAGTGGTGTCCATCTTGGTGGTTGTTTTTTTAATAAAGTCCAGTTGGGTCCAGGGTAAGTATATCCATGTTAGCACAGTCAAGTCAACACAACAGTTCGTTTGGTGCACGGTCGCGAGTTTGGTTCGGGGCACTGTAGTGAGCGCGCGTGCGTCGTGCCGGCCAATGAAACGAGTGCTGCGCCCGCGCGCTTATATGATAGAAGCGCGCTCTGTGGACGACATCTGGCGGCGAGTGGACGAAACGTGGAAATATAGTTTTCCGAACGATTCTTGGGCTTGAGAATTTTCTTTTTAAAAAAGAGAAAATTTCGAGAAAATTATAATTTTATCTAAAATATTTTCTAATCCTCAGAGTGAAGGTCGATGTAGTCTAAGCACTAAAAAGGTTATTGAACTTGCCAGACATCGTATCTATAATTACTTCAACAGGTCCCCTCGAACTAGATCAATGACTCGTTCAACGAATGAAGGGTTAATGATCAAGTTTGGTAAACAGATTGGCATTTGCAGCATGTTGACATTAGAACAAAGGAATTTCCTGAAAATTTTCCCAAAGTACCTAACATGTTTTAAAACCCATCGAGTATATAATTACTGTCCATCTCTTGTTAAAATTATAAACATAGCAAAATATGACCACGAATGTCTGCCTAGCCTTTTCCCAACTATGTTGGGGTCGGCTTCCAGACTATCCGGATGCAGCTGCATATCTGATCTCCACAACTCAGTTAAGTACTGGGTAACACGATAACCCTTGTTAATACTGAAATAAAGAAAGGAAACGAAAAATATGACCACGGATATTAAATATATTATATATAATTTTAATAATAAATTATTATATATAATTAGGTATTGAAAAATAATATTTTTTATCAGTAACTTCCTAACGTCATGGAGTACCGACAAAAAGGAGTCAAAGTTTAAAACAATTGACATAAACCTCACGTGATGTCCCAGATCTTCCTGTGTTTGTTTCCTATCATTCGGGAGAGGTTAAAGTTCGGAAGCAGCTAACGGAAATGACTCGTTACTGTGATTATATTTTATTAAGAAAACACTTTTTTTTACAATAATATAAATAATACTACCATCATAACGTTTATTTTAATTTTTATAGTTTGCCGTTTTACGTTTCCACTGTTGAGACACAGGCTTCCTTTCCAAACAGGGCCCAGGCGGTCGATTCTGTAAAAATCTCATCGTGAAAACTTAGGTGAAGTGAGTTTGTTTTTGCTAGGAATTGACACTATTGACAGCTCACTCCACGCTCACTTCACCTAAGTTTTCACGGTGAGATTTTTACAGAATAGCACCGCAGTGTGGGTTGGTAGATGTCACATGTATTCGAATTTTGATTATAGGACATGCCGTATTCTCACGATGTTTTCCTTCACCGTTTTGAGAACAGTGTGATAAAATAAATTACTCAAAGTAACGCGCCTAACTTGTCGCCTTGTCTGTGTGGTGCCGGACTTTAAGAATAGCACCACCCCATACTTCCCGTGGGTGTCGTAAAAGGTAAGGGGCGTACGGGAGAATGGGCAGCAGCGTTCTCTATTCATTCCACCACCATACCATACTGCGATCGCCAACCCGCCTGCCAAGCGTGGCGATTATGGCAAACCCCCCCTTTTGGGGGAGGCCTATGTCCAGCAGTGGACGTCTTTCGGCTGAAATGATGATGACGATGAACGCGCCTAACTGGGTTTGAACCCACGACGAACAACTCGTAAGTCAGTGTCGTTACTTCTGGGCCACCATTGCTCGCAAATTTATCTTGCTTGAGTCTAAATCTAAACGTTTCATACATAGTATGTTGATTAAGTATTGGATTGAATAAGGATTTTTTCCGGTCTGATCCCCTGAACCCCACTCCACCCCCTCCTCGATTCCCTGCTAGTTCGTTTTCTGTTTTAATCTCTGTCTTATCCACTTTATCTAGGTTACTCTTTTTGACAGGTAAGTACAGTCAAGAGAAAATAAAATAGGTACTTACAACTTTATTGTCTTGCAGAATTACTTACTCTAAAATGTAGAATTGTTACACGATTCTGCTTGCATTTTCATCAAAATTGAATCTTATTTCTTTTAAATTTTCCTCGAACTTACCTTATCTTATTTCTCCACTTAACTTCGTCCTTGACTTCAGTGTTTCAAAGTCTGAGTCAATAAATTGAACAAATAAATGGAATTCAATAAATAAAGGGTTTTTCAACAAGAACTTTGTTTTTTAAAACAAAATAAAACAAAGAATTTAGATGAAAATGATTCAAATTTTTATTGCATTAGAAAGAGTAAGATTTGGCAATTATGAACGAAAAATGATATCGGACAAATGTCACCTCCCTCTTCGAAAATCTGAGCCAAATTGATATCGTCGATTTTTTCCCAGCGTATCGTCCGCTGTCGGTTTTCTCAAAAAAACTGCAACGCGCTCCGATAAATGGAAGATTTATTCTGTTAGATTTTTTGTGGGGATATGTTGAAGACAGAGCCTATATGGAGCCACTCGAATGGATTGCAGCCTCAAAACTCAAAATCTGTGACGATTAACGAAATAGACCCGCCATTTAGCCAAAAAGTGATAAATGTCCACTATCGGACAAATGTCCATCACGAGCGTGGTTGTGGTGCACATTTGTCCGATATCATTTTTCATTCATAATTGCCAAGCCTTACTCTTTCTAATGCAATAAAAATTTGAATCATTTTCATCTAAATTCTTTGTTTTATTTTGTTTTAAAAAACAAAGTTCTTTCTGAAAAACCCTTTAATTTTAATGTAATGTCTGCCTCACATAATATTTAATTACAATAAACTACTTACGGAATGAATGAAACACATACCTAACTTTCAAACCGTCACGTTGGTATAAAATATGGAGACTACAATACGACTATAATGAAAACACTAGCTAATGCGTAGGAGTATTTGAAATCTAACATCGAAATTAAAAAAAGTGATATTTTCGACCAAACTAAATAGTAGTCTTGGGCCGACTGTGGGTTTTGCCGATCAGCTCACTAGCTATAGTGACTAAACTATTATTATATGATTGATTTTTTTATACAGACAGGGAACATCATTAGTTATGCGAAATTTAATTTATTGTCGTTTCCACCTTGTTTAGCCCGTCTGAATATGGTAACTAGGAAACGTGAAGACATATTGGAAATATATTGTCAAATTAGTTTTAGTTAAACGTTGATTTATTGTCGTTTCCACCTTGTTTAGCCCGTCTGAATATGGTAAATAGGAAACGTGTAGACATATTGGAAATGTATTGTCAAATTAGTTAAGTAAATTAAATTAGCACGATTCTTAACGATATTCAAAATCGAGGTCGCATTTAAATATTCCTAAAATTTAGAGGTTGAGGTTTACAGTTTAATCAGATTATTCAATACCGTTTCTCACATATGGAACGACCGTTTTGTTAGAGTATTATGTTATTTTATGATTTTATTTTACTAGTTATCTTCACCAATTTTTATACTGAATATTTTCCAGGCGCTTCGCTTCGTAACTGTATTTTTTTACTCGACTCCTTGATAAAATTATAAAAACCACTTAAAAGAAATCTAATGGCGTAGTGCCATTACATTAATAAACTGAAAAATGCTGTGAAATAAATGACCTACAGGATTTTGACATTGTATTCTATAATATGCCTTAAGCCTTTGAGTTATTTCATCACATCATAGAACACTTATTCGTTAATTAAATCGCTATACTGGTCGTATTTATTATTTTATCGAAACAATCGAATCCGAGATATAGTCACGCATATTTTATTATTCATAATAGTTTAAAACTCAATAATAAATTTAGGCATACCACAAGGCTCAATTCTAAGCCCTTATATCGTTTCCTTTGTTGGGTTGGGAATCAGGTCTTCTCTCTTTTTCTTTTTATTGAGAAAGTGGATTGTAGCCAGTAACCCACATAGACTCAGTGCAGGTTGGCTTATTTAATATTAAAAGCTGTTAAAATCAATGTATGGCGGCAGTTTACAAAACATTTAGACTTACGGCTACCCTATTTTCGTTTAACTACCTTATGAAACTGTGTGGTAATAAAAGGAATAGGTATACCTAAAATAAAATAAAAGTCGACACAAAGTACCCGACACAATTTTGCGGTCAAACAAATTGCGTCAATACTTAATTAGAATTTATTAATTACGCCGTATGTGATCTTGACTCACACGCACGTTTTTGTTAAATATTCAATACCTACTTTAGTTACAAACAAAGGCTTTTGAAATATCATGTCATTTCTATAGCGGGGTATATGAATAAGTTCACGCATCAAAACATGAGTAGGCACGACATCTCTGACCTAATTGGGCTTAAGCGCTAATATTTTTTACAAGTTAAACATTACTTCTTTTGCTTACTTCTGATCTTTGATTATATAAATGTCTAGATGGAGCGTCAAGTGCGCGCAAACGTGTCAAAAAGTGTCAGCCAACTATTAGCTCACAAGTGCTTACCCGTATTTATTTATTTTGTTCGTACGATATTGTGTTACCCAGTAACTGGGTTGTGGAGGTCAGATAGGCAGTCGCTCCATGTAAAGTACTGGTATTCAGCTGCATCCGATTAAACTGGAAGCCAACTCCAACATAGTTGGGAAAATGCTGATGTAGATTGATTCCACTGAAAATATTTTTCAGCATGTTCAGCCTACTAATAATGGAATAAATTAATTTTAATTACTGTAATGTTTACCATTTTATTCATATTTAAATATAAGACTTCATTATCTAGGTAGTTTAATAAAGACAACGTTTTAATAATGAGTCGTGGTCATATGGTGAGTCAACCTTAGAGTTTTTTACTAAAGATTTTTGTATGTCAGAGAACTTTGACTCAAAGTATGCTAAATACCTAATTAGCTAACCATCAGTCGTGTAAAAGTACCTACAACTTAGTTTATTTTAGAATGATGCGAATTACAAAAAAATGCGCCATAGCAAACCAATTCTATTAAAGAATAAAACGCATATATTTTATTTGACAAAAAAACAACATTATCTTTAAAAACACATCTACAGGCTCGACCTGAATGTTTTCAATATACATAAGCAGGTATGTAAGAAAATCATGCATTTGAATTTTCTGATTTCCACATACTTCTAGATTTAGTATTAATTTGAAATTGTCATGTCCTTGAGCACGACGTACGACATAATTACGAAAATTAAAACCATTACCCTTGTTTGCACTCGGGTAATAACTTGGAACAAAACGTAGATTTATTTCAAATTAGATTCATACTATGCCTACTGACCTAAATATAATAAACATCAAATTAACAACAAATTATTTGTATTATTTTGACACAATCACTAAGACGTGATTCATTTACATACGAAAGAGTTCAACGCGCTACGCGCTTTACCAATGAACTTTATTTTGAAAGTGTTAAAGTTGAATTTTGTTTGTGTTTTATTCAGAGCTGTGTTTTGTGGTTTCCCAACCAGTAGGGGTTTTTTAAATGTCGTGAACTTGTGAATGTGAACACACTATGGTTTTATTTGCAACTTCCTTGAACGAATCCTTATAACCACAACGTTATGAAATAAAAAGAACTTTTTAAACAAGATATATGATCGTTACCAGTTCATACAACATTATATTGATAACATTGAGCCTGTATTGGTTGAAGGGATAGCCAGAGGCGCACTACAGAAAGCCTACAATTCTCTAGTAATGTTTAAGTCCCAGTGGGCGAGTAGAGAAATTTTAGATGCAAAACCAAATAACACATTGCTCGACTTTCGGTTCGAACTTAGGACTTCAAGCTTAGCAGTCTCGCTTCAGACCACTAGTCTATCAAGGCAGTCTACTTTAAATATTCTTCATTCATCTTAATGAATTTGAACAAATGAATAAAAAAAAAGTATCTAAATATGTAGAATAATTTTGGAAATGAACCAAGTTAACCATATTTTACGTAGGAATTTATTTTATAAATGGCAAACAAAATATTATCTTATTTATCTAAACGTTGTATGGATCGGCGATGGAAGAAGGTCCTTCATTACAGCATAAAAATAAAAAGACATAGTTTAAATATTTATAACAAATCTCTATACTGTAATTGGAATGTCGGGAAAAAAAGATCCGTACCGCATTGCTAGAGGTATCTAGCTGGTAAGGTGCTAATTACTAGCTTCTAGGTGGTTTTTACTTTTACCTCATATACATATAAGATTCTTACTCACAGGGGGCCTAGGATAGAACCTTGTAACTCTAAAACACCTAGTATCTATCCCTGAATAAACCAATAAAAGGCACCATTGAACATCAAAATATACAAAAAAAAATGATTATATTCGCTCCGAATCAGAAAGTCTGAGAAAATGTTATTGTTTGCGGAACGTTCACATGTTAAAACATCTATTAGGTGACAATGTCTAGAGTGGCAAAACGACTTGCAAGTAAAACGTCCTAAATTCACCCCTTCCAAAGGGTAGTTTCGTATGGAGAAGAATGGGCAAGAAACTCCACCGTTACTCTTTTAAAAAATATTTTAGAATAGTTTATATACATTCATTTTATGTCATAATATTTTTTTGCATAACAGCGTATAGCATAAGCTTCATTTCGCAGAAAATCGTTTGGCATACGCTCATTTATCATACATTCAAAACTTATAATTTTGTAAGAATCATCTTTAGGCATAAATTTCATATTCATAATTATTAAAAAGTAGATCCATCATATCGCAGAAAGTTCACAGTCAGAATCGTCTTTTGGCATACGTGGGTTCGTGCGAAGGGGTCACAGTTATAACCTAACCATTTTTTTTTAATAATAAAAAAGCAATAATAAATAAGAGGCAGTCGACGGAGCACCGCTTCGCGGGGCCCCTATTTCTGTCTACAGGGCTTAAAGGAGCCTAACCTAACCCAAGTCGGGGTGCCCCAAGTCCCGAGGTCGCTTATAGAAACCATTATTTTAATAGTTCATTCAAATACCATAGAAAAAAACACCGAAAATATTCGTTAAAAAATAATTCTACTGTTATCTTCATAGTATGCCAAGTCAAATTACGCCGAATAAATTTCGGAGCATCACTATTCTGCCAGATAGAAGAAGACGACTCGCCTACAATAAAATTACTATACCATATTAGGTAAAAAGAATAAAAAATACATGAATGATGTTGGTAAATTAATTATGTGTTAGAAACATGGTGCTCACATATTTACACATTTTGTAAAAGTAGATGATTTTCCTCTAACAAGTAATAATTGAGTTTGTGCGTTTAAGTAACCACAAAATGTAAATCAATGTCATAAACAAATAATAATTAAATTAGCAACCTGCGGGTTAATTGCGTAACATACTATAAGTAGCAGTGGCTTCCATTTTGGCAGTTCAACAACATCCATTGCGTTTTTTACGTTGTTAAGCAGACAAATTTTTCGAACATATGAAGCAATAGATTAGCAATATCCTTCAAAATTATTTAGATTGATTGTGTGTTACGCGATTAGGGTGCATTTTGATTTTGTCTAAACTCTAGATTGTCCTATGGAGCAGGACCAGCATATGGGGCATTGATATATATACAGTCATATGTTGTTGTGTTCTGCTAATCGTTAGGCTAGTATGGTATGAGGGTCAGCGGGATTGTCCGAAAGGGTTACCGCTGGCCCGGAACATAAAGGGCTAAGGAAGGAACACGGGTGGGTTTTAGTCAGTAAGAGTCTGACACTCCCTTCCGCTCCACCCAGAGCGGGAGGAGTCATTTGATGATTTCCCATCCGCAAAAAAAAAAGGCTATTATGAGGAGGGATGAAACGCATGTGACTAAAAGAGTTATGAATATAAATGTTGATGGAGGGAGAGGACAGCCAAAGAAAACGTAGATGGATTGTGTGAGGAATGGTATAAAAGAAAAGAGTTTGAATGATAGCATGACTATTGACAGGGGAGAATGGAAGAAGAAGACATTTTGAATGGAAGAAGCGAGAATGGTAGAAGAAGGCAAGGACAGGAAGATGATGATGTTTTTTTTAATTTGCACCACGGACTTAAATATCAACGAATACATTTTGAGAAAATCCTTGTTAGTTTTTTTTAGAAAGAGGAATATTGCCTTCAGTTGTGCCTTCAATAAAGCCGGTTTCCATCGTAAACATACGCATAATGAACGTATAATATTCCCACTGCTGGGACACATGCCAGCTTGTTGTGAGAGGGACCGGGCCATAATCCACCACGCGGGCCCAGTGCGGATTGGTGGATGTCATATGTCTTCGAATTTTTGGTTCTAGGATATAAAACCGAAATCTAATCTAAAATATTTGTGGATGCCCAGAATATTAATTGTAGACAAGACGTGCTATGACAGAGGTAAGGCAGATGTGTAGCCATCTTACTGAGACAAAGCTAAAATGTTTCATATGCCTGTTACATTAATTACACCGACACTCATTCCTTGAGGCTTCCATCACCAATAACTGATTTCATTTAGCACTAAACTCAAACTCAAACCATTTATTTCAATTAAACCATTTACAGGCCCTTTTGAACTGTCAAGAAGTCGGTCAGTCAAAAAATATGAAGCTAGTTGCCCATTCCAAAGCGTAGGTACCTATGGAAAAGAACGGGCAAGAAACTCCATGGACACTCTTTTAAATTATATTTTTACAAAAATATTAGTTACATAATTAATTTTTAATTTGCAATTAAATGTGAAACGTACAAGCGGGCCTTTGAGCGCAAGACAGTGACGAAGTCAAGTATTAGGTTGGGGTCGGTGTGGTGACTGTGCGATATGTACAGGTGCCAAGTCGGAAATTGTAATCCCCCCGTAATTGGGCTGAGAAGGTCACAGCGTGGCTTCAGAAAAATAATTACTTCCAGTAACTTTTAGTCAGACACTAGACATCATACACTTTGCTTAGGACTGGGTGCGGAATATAAAAATAACATAAATGAAGGTCATATATTTAATTAAGAACATCAACAGCATAGACATTTAACATTGGCATACAATAGTATTTTGAAAAGGTATAACTGTTAATGTACAGACGCCAGCACATCAAGCTACTACAGTCTGTCAAATTTCTGTAATAGATCAGTTACTTATTCTGAACAAACTATATTCAGATTTCGCATATACCTACTAAAAATAACGTTGTACATAGGCTCATACATAGTTTTGGAGATTGAAAGAAAGAAAGAAAGAATAGATAGATAGATAAAAGGTTTATTCTAATATTGACAGTGAGTAGTACCGAAGTACGCAGTATATATTTATGTTTTGTTTATTTATGTATAAAATACAGAATATAGAATTACCTACTCTGAAATTAGAGAGGAAGCTGAGTTAAATATTATTTAAATTACTGAAGCCATTGTTGATACATATATGAATGAATTGACGTAATAAAGTTTATATTAATAATTTCGATCGCGGAAAACAACTTGGTTTTAGCTCGATGGGTTTTAACAATACTTCAGTAGTAAACATGTCGGTTTGTGACTAATGAACTGTTTACATCGTTAAATAATAATGTTAATTAGAAATTATGCAAACGTTATTTTATGTTTATAAATAAAAAAACCAAAAATACTTACTAGAAATTCATATCTAGTTGAATTTATTTCTCCTTACTAAGAAATTAGCGAATACAAAGAAATAAACATAAATAGGTCTGTGTGGTGCCGGACTTAAAGAATAGCACCACCCCTTACTTCCCGTGGGTGTCGTAAAAGGCGACTAAGGGTCGTACCGGAGAATGGGCAGCAGCGTTCTCTATGTATTCCACCATCATACCATACTGCGATCGCCAACTCGCCTGCCAAGCGTGGCGATTATGGCAAACCCTCCCAAGATTGGGGGAGGCCTATGTCCAGCAGTGGACGTCTATCGGCTGAAATGACGACGAAACATAAATATATTAATAAATACGATTTTGTCAATAGTCGTACACCAGTCGTTAATAATATTCAGTCAATGTGAAAACTGCTTACTAAAATCTTCGTGCACAAATAGGCAAGTAAATCTTCTTTTGCACGTGATTTCATCCACGTGAAATATCCTGCTCCCCCACAGATATAGATATACCTAGATAACGCAAGAGTAACTACTTCGCGTGCCAAAAATTGCACCAACTTATGATTACAAATCGTAAGCCGGCCCTTTCGCGCTCAGTCCTTTGTACTGCTAGCCGGGTAAGTGTGAGCGAGAGCGCGAGCTTGTGACGTCATAGTAGGTAGTCAAAAAATGGCACGCTAGGTTTTCATACAGTTCGTGATACTTGCGTTATCTAGGTATATCTATATCTGTGTGCTCCCCTGACCCACCCGTTGCATCGTATCGTCTGCCCGCGCTAATGCTTCTTTTTCGCTTAGCGATATTTCTTACTTTTTTTCGTTTTGTTCGGCTCCTAGGAGCCCTAGCGTGATGTTATAAATATGCCTATAGCCTTCCTCAAGACATGGGCTATCAAATGCAAAAAGAATTTTTCAAATCCGACTGATAGTTCCAGAGTTTAGTGCGTTCAAACTAACAAACGTTTTAGTGTTAGTATACAGGTTGGAATTGAAAACATGCGACAAACGGAAATGGGAGATTGTACTCATCATTATGAACAACTTTTACTAAGAGACCAAAGCTACAACCGCAAAAAAAATCTGCTGTTCCCTACATTTTGACGAGTTATGCGAACATAAATGTAGGGAACAGCTGATTTTGTTTTGGCGATTTCAGGTTTGGTCCCATAGTAAAAGTTGTTCATAAAGATGAGTACAATCTCCTATTTCGATTTGTCGCATGTTTTCAATTTCACCCTGTATAGACAATTATTTATAGACTAATTCTATATTTACTAATTAATTAATAAAAAAACGTTCTTACTTAAATGTCAGTACTACAACGTGTCGGGGACACGTGTATTATATAGTGATGTCCTTCGATATATTGTAATGTCGATAGATCCGCTTACATAATGTTGTACCTAAACTACAATATCGACAGATGTGCGAAAAATGGAGGGAAACTATAGAAGTAGGGAGACTATAATATATTTATTATTGTTTCTTTTCTTTTATATGCTTTGTTTTTTATTTTGTGAATGTAAGAACGTTGTAGTCCTTGTAGCCTCACAGATGCTTCGATTTTTTATCATTTTCTATTTATTTAAATACAGACGCCTGATGTGCTGGCGTCTGTATTTAAATATCTTCCCGAAACTGTCAAATTTTCCCAATCAACTTTGAACCTTATGCTTTAGCGATAAAGTTGAAAATCTATTAAAGAAATTTGACAGATTGTAGTAAAGCTACTACAATCTGTCAAATTTCTTTAATAGATTAGAAATTCCAGACGGAAAACCCTACTAAGCAGTAGGGTTTTCCGTCTGGAATTTCTCACTAACATACCGGAGTCTGGATTCGTGCCCGGTTGATGGCAATAGGCTCGCCCCCCCTAGGGACTTGAATACAACTGGCGAAATGTGGGTATATTTGTTCACCTACTTTTTCTGTTGACTGTACCTATATACAGTCAACAGAAAAAGTAGGTGAACAAAATCAGAAATTCAATACTAATAAACGGAGTTCGCGTCAAAACTGTGTGGCATCGAAGTAATTCAAACCACTCAACGCCACATCAACGCCACACAGAAATCACTTCGTCGCCACACAGTTCTTATGCGGACTCCGTTCATTAGTATTGAATTTCTGATTTTATCATCTACTTTTGCTGTTGACTGTACACCTCTCTTACCCTTTTTTTTTTTTGCGGATGGGAAATCATCAAATGACCCCTCCCGCTCTGGGTGGAGCGGAAGGGAGTGTCAGACTCTTACTGACTAAAACCCACCCGTGTTCCTTCCTTAGCCCTTTATTTTCCGGGCCAGCGGTAACCCTTTCGGACAATCCCGCTGACCACCTCTGAAGATTAAAAGCGTGAAGTTGTTTACATAGTTTGCTTTTGTCCCACTATAATTTAGTTTCACAGCCACCCTACATGCCGGCAGCTATCAGCCGGGTCGTCCGCGACGTTTCCTTTTCCCTGTGCGAGTGAAAACTGCTTTCTTATCTGACGATATCCAATACGTAGGTACAGACGTACACGTAACCTTAAGAAATTCTATACTTAGGTGCATATTACGAACGATCGCGGACTTAAAATGTTTACCTCCTTATTTGTAAATGTTTTCGGTTCGTAACTGTACATGCATTCGAAGTTACGTTGTAATCTATGAAATAATCAAGTCTGTAGTCTATGAATCGGTCTAGGAACTGATATTATCAGGAATTTTATTAATAAAGTTGGATGATATCATTTTACTTACCTAAACTCACTCTCACTAAATCCCAAAGTTTTGTTTCACAATACCGGATTTTTGCTTTAAACGTTTTGTAATATGATTTCCCGTTTAAGTTTGTGTCCGGGATGCTCACGGATGATAAAAAACTGGCCAATTGCGAGTCGAACTCGCACACGAAGGGTTCCGTACCACAAGGCAAAAACGCCGAAAAAAACACGTTTGTTGTATGGGAGAAACCTTAAATATGTATTTTATTCTGTTTTTATAGTATATATTTGTTGTTATAGCGGCAAGAGAAATACATCATTTGTGAAAATTTCAACTGTCTAGCTATCGCGGTTCTTGACATATAGCCTGGTGACAGACAGGCGGACGGACAGTCAGACGGACAGACAGCGAAGTCTTGGTAATAGGGTCCCGTTTTTACCCTTTGGGTACGGAACCCTAATAAAATAATACCTAGTCTGTTTATCTGAATAAAATTTTGAAGTTGACTGTTCTGCACCACTATACTAAAACTATGTCCGTCTTTCTCTAACATACAAAACAAGAATGAGACGAAAGTTTTGAGCTGTCACAGACGATAAACTATAGACATATTCTGCTACACTTGACTAAAACAACTATTACATCATCATTCATCATACTTCTCCAGTAGTCGTCATCTCGGCAGTCACCCCCTTTCTGACCATATCATCATTCACCAGTTCATTCATCGTTTCTTTGGTCTTCCCCTACTCTTATAGCCATCGACGTTCAAACTCAAAACTTTACTCACGACATTTTCTTCGGTGCCACAAGTATAGTAACATATTTAGCTTATTTTAGTTTAGCCTTGTTTGACTGCTTTATTTTTATCAGATTGAATTTATACACCTAATTAGTTATTTATTATCTGCAAGTATTTTTAGTTGATGAGGGGGGCTCTATAAAATAAGAGCTGCAAGGATCGATCGAATACTTGGTTGTCCGTGAATGGGTGACCAGCTTTAGGAACCTCCCCTCCGTGCCTCGGAAAGCACGTTAAGCCGTTGGTCGCGGCTGTCATTCGTAGATCTTTGACAGTCGTTACGGGTTGTCAGAAGCCCGAAAGTCTGACAACCAGTCTCAACAAGGGCTATCGTGTTGTCGGTCAGATATTCAGTCGCTCCATGTAAAATACTGGTATTCAGCTGCATCCGATTAGATTGGTAGCCGACCCCAACGGAGATGGAAAAACAAGGCTTTTTTTTGTGTGGGAAATCATCAAATGACCCCTCCCGCTGTGAGGCCCCCGCCGTGAGATCCGAAGCCAGCCGGACCAGCGGGATTGTCCGAAAGGGTTACCGCTGGCTCGGAACATAAAGGGCTAAGGAAGGAACACGGGTGGGTTTTAGTCAGTAAGAGTCTGACACTCCCTTCCGCTCCACCCAGAGCGGGAAAAATCATTTGAGAGGGAGGAGGCGGGAGGAATCATTTGATGATTTCCAAAAAACCCCTCCAACTCTAGGCGGAGCAGAAGGCAGTGTCAGACTCTTACTGGAAAACCCACCCGTGTTCCTTCCTTAGCCCTTTATGTACCGGGCCAGCGGTAACCCTTTCGGACAATCCCGCTGACCCGGCAGGTGTCGGCCCTAAGGGGCCCCTCAATTTATGCTGGACAACAAGGCTTGGCAGATTGATTTGATTCAAGAAAGTCAAGGCAACTAATCTATTTGTATTGCATGCAAGAGGGTGAATAAACAAATGGTCATTTGCTTCGTGTGACGTCAGTCTGTCACGAATTCACGATTTCGAGAATAAATCTGAATGATGCATCCCTGTTTTCGGCATATTTGTATACCTACTTCAATGAAATGCTAAAATGTTACAAGTCAATGTCACTTGATCCCCCCTAAAGTGGAGGTTAGTCCATTGATTATCCTAGCATGGTTTTATTTTAAAAGCGGCACCATACTGCGCTGGGTGGCTGGTAGCAGCTGGATGAGAGTTGACGAGAATCAAGCTGAATGGCGTCCTATTGGAGAGACATATGTTCAACTATGGACTGATGTCGGCAGATGACGCATGCCTATAATGATCCCACTTGTGGGACACAGGTCTCCTCTCTGTGAGGGGGAGTGGGCCGTAATCCACCACGCGGGTCCAATGAGGGTTGGTAGATGTCACATGTCTTCGAATTTATGGTTCTAGAATATCTTCACGATGTTTTCCGTCACTGTTTTGAGAACAGAAATTAAAAAAAGGAAAAATAAAAACGAAAAAACAAAAAGAAATAAACGAAAAACAAAAATTTAGGTTTGTTTGTCTCAGAAAAAGAAAAGACTTCATGATGCAATGATGATCATTTTGTCTATAGTGTTAGTCAAGGTTCTAAGACTGAATGAAACAACAATGAAGAAACACCACGTAATAATTACAAAATGCACGAGATATATAAGACGCGTGTTTTTGTCGACATGTTCCATTCCAACGCTATACATTGTGTCACATTACGACATAGCAGGGAATACCTTGATGTCTGTTAGTCATTGTATAGGTAAACATCTTCTGATTAATTGCAAATTGTATTGACTTCGAGATTACGATGATTTTATGTAAGTGTTGTGTTTGTTTCATTATTAATCAGTAAGTTACTGGTTAAAAAGAAAAGAAAGAAAGAAAATGCGTTTATTAGCGCCAAACTGACGCAGAGAAAGAACACAAACCCAAAAAAAAGGAGGGGTATGCCCAGCTGTGGGATGGTAGATGCTGATTATGATGATGATGATGATGGTGTTAGCACTTCTTAGTTTGGGCTAGACATCGGACATTCATTTTTAGGGCCAGTCTGAGAGGAGTTATTTTTGCTAACAGGAAAAATTTAAACAAGGTCACATTTGTATGCATTACTTAATGTTTTTAGCGGCATAATTTGAAAATTGCTTGTGTCTGCGGCTTCGCCCGAGTGGGTGTCGGGAATTAACCCACGAGAACGTGCTACCGGGACAAAAAGTAGCCTATGTCCTTCCTCAGGGTGCCATCTATCTACCTATATCCTCGACAAATTTTATCGAAATCCGTTCAGTGGTTTAGGTGTAAAAAGGTAACATATAAACAGAGTTACTTTCGATTTTTTTATTTGTTAAGTATGGCTGTTAATTGACCTTTAGTAGAACCTAATTTGACAGCTTAACGTATTTTTATTTATTTATTTTACTTGGGGCTGATTTTGCCAACGCCAGAGAATTTTATGGGAGGAATAATTTTTGACAGTTCTTCCTTACAAAACCTGTCTGACGTCACATTTATTCCACGAATAAAAATTATCTGTCGATTGAAAAATCTGCCCTTAGTAATTTATGTACACACATATATATGTAACCAACAAGAAAAAAAAGAACAGAAAAATTGATACAAAGGTGATGTTTATTTCTTATTTTATTTGCAAGAAAAGGACACCAAAATTCATAGTATACAGCTTATTCGAAGCTAATTATACCCGGAGCCACAATTTTATAAGCTAAACCAACTCGAACACATGTCTACTTGAGCGTACACCTGTTATTAGAAAACAAGTATATATACTATAACTTAGATTTCTAGTTCCTAGTTTTCTAATCTATAAAATGCGCCTTTTTATGGTGTCCTCACTTGAACTAAGCTTATTAGGAATGCCGTAACGTGTTAATTGTAAAATTAGTAGAGATGCTTCGTTTCCCTGATTGCTAATTTATGGTAATACTATTGGTAAAAGGTGTTTATATCAGATTTACATGGACAAAATGTACAATTGCGGACACAATTCAGAGAAGCGTCTGCATTTTTATGTGTATAAAGTAGTGGTGGTTTGCAGATTTTAGGAGTAGCTTTTTAAGCAAATACGGCAAATAATTTAAGAGCGTTACGGGTTCAAAATTTAGCACAAAAAGTGTTGAGTATCAGTAAAACATTAACAACCTCTTCAGAGGTCATTGTACTCATTATTATGAACAACTTTTACTATGGGACCAAACCTGAAATCGCGAAAAAAAAATCAGCTGTTCCCTACATTTATGTTAGTTTATCGCGTCAAAATGTAGGGAACAACAGATATTTTTTTCGCGTTTTCCAGTTTAGTCCCATAGTAAAAGTTGTTCATAATGATGAGTACAATGACTTCTTAAGAGGTTGTTAATGTTTTACCAATAACCCCGTGTACACTGCTGGGCAAAGCCTAGATACTGCCTTTTTTTTTTTTTTTGGTGCTGGGAAATCATCGAATGACCCCTCCCGCTCTGGGTGGAGCGGAAGGGAGTGTCAGACTCTTACTGACTAAAACCCATCCATGTTCCTTCCTTAGCCCTTTATGTTCCGGGGTAGCGGTGACCCTTTCGGACAATCCCGTTGACCCGGCAGGCTTCGGCTCTAACGGGCTCCTTCACTATTGCTGACATCTCTTTGAGGCGCGAGTGGAACACGTACGCGCCGTCCGGCACGGGCCTGGTCCTGATCGGACGGTGAGCTACCCTTTATTTTCCTTCCGCGTAGATACTGCCTCCATCAGTCTTATTGTTCGTGTCTGACAATCTTGCCGGTGCTCTTTGTCTTGAGTGCGGTTTCCTTCCACCCGGACCAGCCGGTCGATTCTGTAAAAATATCACCTTAGCTGATGTGAATTTGTTTTTGCTAGGAATTGATACTGACAGCTCACTCCACGCTCACTTCACCTAAGTTTTCACGGAGAGATGAGTGAGATTGAGCGGTGCTATTCTGTACAAATCTCACCGTGAAAACTTAGGTGAAGTGAGCGTGGAGTGAGCTGCCAATAGTGTCAATATCTAGCAAAAACAAACTCACTTCACCTAAGTTTTCACAGTGAGATTTTTACAGAATCGACCGGCTGAATCGCACTGCAGTAATGCTATTCTGTAAAAATCTCACCGTGAAAACTTAGGTGATGTGAATTAGTTTTTGCTAGGAATTGACACTATTGACAGCTCACTCCACGCTCACTTCACCTAAGTTTTCACGGTGAGATGGTTACAGAATCGCACTGCTGTATTGTAAGCCTTGCCAGACCATCACCCTAATTGCGTAACACACTATCAACCTCAATCTGAATAATTTTGAAGGATATTGCTGATCCATTGCTTCATATGTTCGTAAAATGTGTCTGCTCAACAACATAAACAACGCATTGAATGTTGTTGGACTGTCAAAATGAAATCCATTACTACTGATAGTACCTATTTTACGCAATCACCCCGCATGATCAGTTCAATCAAAGGTTGTTTGTAAAAGATTGTGATTCCTTTTTACTTTCAAAAGTTATCTTCTTATTTGTTACTAGCTGCGCCCCGCGGTTTCACCCGCATAAGTTTTGATCCCGTGGGAATATCGGGATAAAAAGTAGCCTATATGTTAATCCAGGGTGTCAGCTACCTCCATGCAAAATTTTATCAAAATTGGTCCAGCCGTTTGAGCGTGAAGAAGTAACAAACATATAAACACACTCACACACATACACTCACTCACACACTCACAAACTTTCGCATTTATAATATTAGTGTGACTAGCTTCTGCCCGCGACTTCGTCCGCCTAAAATTTCTCGTTCCCCCGACTCACCCCATGTAACATTACAAATAACCGGATGGGCTATTTGTAATTTACATGGTTTAAAAAGGGTTGGGCGCCAAACTGTGTGCAGTTTTGCTGTAGCAAAATACCACACGTCGCAACTTATCGTCTGCCCGCGCTATTACTTCGTTTGTGCTTAGCGTTCTTTCTGACTCTTTTTCTTTTTGCTCGGCTCCTAAGGGTCATAGCGTGATGTTAAATAGCTTATAGCCTTCCTCAAGAATTGGGCTATCAAATACAAAAAGGTTTTTCCAAATCCGACTGGTAGTTCCAGAGATTACTCCCTACATACAAACTTACAAACTTTACCTCTTTATAATATTAGTATAGATAGATGGTGTAAAGACTAAAGAGTATCAGTAGGTATATACCTTAGTAGGTCCTGAAGAATACTAATTTGTATGATTACTTATCAATATTTTGCGTGATCGTTGATAGTCATCGTTATACTGAACTGCTTACGATGATGCAATTATTGCTTTGATTAGGCAATGTGGAAAATGATTTTCCTGGTGCAAATTCTTGACTTAGAATAAACAGCAAAAACAAGCAAAGAGTTTGGAACCTGCATGATACTGACGAACCACTTTAGGTGAAAGCACAGCTTTAAGGTGAAGACAAGCACGGTGTTTATGGACCTTTTCCGATGCTCAGTAGGTTCAGACGCCAGCAAGCTACTACAATCTGTCAAATTTCTTTAATAGATTTTCAACTTCATTGCAATAGCATTAAGGTTCAAAATTGATTGGGAAAATTTGACAGTTTCGGGTAGCTTGATGTGCTTTTTTTTTTGCTGATGGGAATTCATCGAATGACTCCTCCCGCTCTGGGTGGAGCGGAAGGGAGTGTCAGTCTCTTACTGACTAAAATCCACCCGTGTTCCTTCCTTAGCCTTTTATGTTCCGGGCCAGCGGGATTGTCCGAAAGGGTTACCGCGGCAGGCTTCGGCCCTAAGGGGGCCCCTCCACGATGCTGACATCTCTTTGAGGCGCGCGTGGAACACGTACGCGCCGTCCGGCACGGGCCTGGTCCTGATCGGACGGTGAGCTACCCATTACTCTCCGCCCGCAGGCCCGCGCAGCTTGATGTGCTGACGTCAGTACATAAATATATTTTTGAAAAGAAAAGAAAATTCTACTTATTCCTTAATACAAACTACAGTCGCAAGATAATACGGTAAACAAGGTGTCAATACGTTATATAGTTCGGTAGCTATTAGCGTGGCGGCACATAAGCGGTGAGTTTTCACCGCAGTGCGTACGCGCATGTAATAGTAATGCACCCGTTTAGCTATGCACTCCGCGTCCCTACGCCTGTGCAATGTTCTGATATCCTCCATTTTACAATTACGATAGATTCACCACGACTTTTTTTCGTATAATTATTTTAATTTTTTTTTTTATGTGGTTTGTATAATTTATTTGTCACGTGCGGGATTTGTACTGCGTTCACGTGAGGATAATTTTACGTAGAGCGGCACTTTTAGAGCTGTGTGTATCGTATAAAGTGTCGAGACGGCTCTAGCTAGAGGTTTTCGCTAAAGTCTATGTAAATTCGCTGAAACAGCGACGCAAACGTAACTTTTGGCGATAGACACACAAGACAATGACCTCTTACGAGGTTTTCGGCAGCCTGTGTCTGCGTTTAGAAACCGGGTTTTGTAGGATAGATAACTTCTATGTATTGTATACTAGCTGACTCGGCAAACGTTGTTTTGCCGTATAAATTATTTCTAGCTGCCCGGCGCTACCTCGTTAGCGTTGTGCCTACCCCTTACCCTACCCTACTCTTATCCTACTCCTAGCCTACTCCTACCCTATACTGCTAACCTACTCCTGCACTACTCCTACCCTACTCTTAAAAGTAAAAAAAAACGGATAATAAGTATACTTTGTCCATCTCCTGGTTCTAAGCTACCTCCCCACCAATTTTCAGCTAAATCGGTTCAGCCGTTCTTGAGTTATAAATAGTGTAACTAACACGACTTTCTTTTATATTTATAGATGATAGGAGGCTAATTTAGTTTTTTTTTTTTTAATCGAAAAAGTTGTCTGCTTATTAACGTCAATAACGCAAAGAATATTGTTGAACTGTCAAAATGAAAGCCATTGCTACTGTTAGTGTGTTACGCAATTACCCCGCGGTACTCTAATAGATGTACAGACGCCAGCACATCAACCTACTACAATCCGTCAAATTAATTTAATAGATTTTCAACTTTATTCCTAAAGCATAAGGTTCAAAATTGATTGGGAAAATTTGACAGTTTCGGGTAGCTTGATATGCTGGCGTCTGTACTTGCCATCACTAAGCATTTGCTTAGTAATCGCAAGTACATCTATTAAAGTACCGCCGCCGTCGCACAGTCACCTATTGAGGCGAAGGACTATAAGCTCTAGACCTAGACTAGATCTAGGCCTAGACATCACAGGTTCCTCTAGTGACGTCGAGGCCAACGAAAAGGACACAAAGGGCTTTAAAGATCCGTGTACCTACTATCGCGCCATTTTGAAAATGGCGGCCACGCATGCGACCTATTTATTTATTATGTATTTATTTCAGGCGTCGCAGGCCCATATAGTATAAATACCTTAACCTAAACATACATATTTTTATTATAAAACTAGCTGACCCGGCAAACGTTGTCTTGCCGTATAAATTATCTCTAGCTGCCCGGCGCTACTTCGTTCGCGTGGTGTCCTACCCCTTACCCTACCCTACTCCTACACTACTCCTACCCTACTCCTACCCTACTCCTACCCTACTCTTACCCTACTCCTACACTACTCTTACCCTACTCCTACACTACTCCTATAATAAATAAAAAAGTTAAAAAGTTAAAAATCCTATGTCCGTCTCCTGGTTCTAAGCTACCTCCGCACCAATTTTCAGCCAAATCGGTTTAGCCGTTCTTGAGTTATAAATAGTGTAACTAACACGTCTTTCTTTTTCTTTAGATAGCACTTCACTAGTTTGTTCTTGTGCTGCTCTGTGGTACTTGTCCGCGAACACAGAAAACATAAGAAGACCAAACCCCGTAAACTGGCACGTTTCCATGATATGATAATGTTTAAAGTTGATCACGTGACTCAATCATCAACTTAGAACGTTTTCTGTTTGCGTTGATGTTCGATCTATTTAGGTCTTGTGCGTGGTCGCCATTTTCAAAATGGCGCGACTTTAGATATGCCAGACTCTATATAAAAATCTTCAAACCCTTTTACATCACCATGATAATTATTATCTATTATTTATATTGTCGATAGTTCATAGTAAACATGACAGGTGACAGCAGTTACGTGAATATATTATGTATTAGCATTTACCTCTGTGTTTAGCAGTTCATTAAGTTATACTAGAATAGCCTCAGGCTTGAATAGCTTGGCATTATTAATTTGAAGAATTAATCATGTTCTATGGTCAAAAACTAGTTTTAAAGTATTAGAATATCATTATAAGTGTTCTTTTGCGACATTAATAAGTAATTATTTACTTTTTAATGTCGCAAACACATCACTTACTTAAAGTTACACTCACACAGAAAACTTAAAAAATCCGGCCAAAACCCAAGTTACAAGGCAAAAAACGACAAAAAATGCTATTCTTGTATGGAGACAGACCCCTTTAATTTTTATTAACTTTATTTTATTTTTATAATGTGTTTGTTGTTATAGCGCAATAGAAAAACAATCTGTGAAAATTTCAACTGTCTACGTTTTAAGGTTCATGAGATACAGCCCGCTGACAGACAGACGGACGGCCAGACAGCGGAGGCTTAGTAATTGGGTTGCGTTGGCACCCTTTGGGTATGGAACTCTAAAAACGACGCTCTATCTACTTTGATAGACCGTTTTTTTTTTATTTAGCATCTTGCAGGTCAACCTATGAGGTTGTCGGCTGCAGAATCGGGCTATCCTGTATATGCCTTAATAAATAAAGGCCTCTAGCCAGGGGATAGACCTTCCAAGAGTGATACTTAAATAGGTCCTACGTTCGTTTCACCTTAAACTATTACTTTCTTTGGTGACGGGCTCATCTCTTTTAACTGAATTATATTTGCTTAGGTATAGCTTGCGCCTAGACTAGAAAAAGCAGAGATCTTCAGGAGTGGGTTTTTGATAAATAGGCCCTCTTACACCACAAATCACTAACTGCATTTAGCGCTAAACGAATTTAAAACATTGTTCTATTTCTGTGAACCGTGTGAAAATGCCATACAATGCTTCTGACTTCTGAGAGCCGGTGATTCGATCTGGTCGGTGCAGAACTGTGCTTTTTCGCGCTTCCTTTTTTTCTTCTCCATCTTGCTAAGCCTTGATCTTATAGTGGTAGTCATTAGTTCATATCATAAAATGATGTTTTAAATGTTTAGCACTAAACGCATTTATTGATTTGTGGTAAGATGTGTTCCTTCGTTGATCACATTAACACTTATCTTCATGTAAAACTTAGCTATTGGGTAGTCTATGGTAGTTTTTTTTTTTTTTTTTGAAAATCCTCCTGGGAATACGTCATGCTTGTTATTTATGTATGTTCCTTCTGGCAGCCAACTTGTAGCCTCTGCCAATAGAAAAAAGTCGTGAGCAATCGATACATATTGAACTTTCTTGGAAAGTATTGCGTAGTTAGTTTATTGCAGGCAAATGGTTAAACCAGCTTTTTGATAATTTACCTAGGATTCCGTAAAAAGATTTTTTAAATGGATGCTTTTCAGTTAACCATTTTTTCTTCACTCTTATCAGTCAAACAGCATAGTGCTTGCGTAGCTACGATCATTTAAGTATCAGCTCTCGTGAAGGTTCTATTTCAATGCCCCCATATTACCATAAACACAACTCTTCTTAGTTGAGCAATGATGGCCCTATTGTAGTTCCCTGTAGCAGTCCCATCTCCTTTTGTAGATGTTTTAAAGGAATACTCAGTTATTAAATCAAGATGATAAGCAGCAGTTTCCTGTTGTCTGCTAATTACAACGCACTGTGATGATGAACTCAAGCATTTTCTTCAAAGATTAAGACATTTTCTTCTTTGTTAAATTATTGATCGTTGGAGTCATATGCCGTTCCTTGATCTGCACTTAAACTTAATACCTAAATCTACGGTAGGTTTGTGTGTCAGTTCTTAAGCAGTGCCCGGTTATACAGAATTACGTGTGTTTATTTGTTAACTTTTTAATGGTTTAAATTGACAAGTAAAGCTTTAGCTTTATTGAATATGTCAAAGATCAAAATCGTGAAAATATGTAGGTATGTTTACAAATAAATAGATGACCTGTTACGAGAATTTCTTGAACCTTGTTAGATGTAATTTCATATGAAATCTTTGCTTTCAGTAGCTTTCTAGAGCTAGGAAATATAAATCCATCACACATCCTAGTTTCGTTGGTAAATTATGACTCGATGTAGATTTAAGGTAATTGTGTTAAGCTCTGCTAAGCTGTTAGTCTATGAAAATTTAATGTTTTAGGAATCTGTTTTCCAAAAACATTGCATGGAAAATCTGAGCGTGAATGTTAATTTTCTAAATGTGAACAAGTGTAGTACACAGATTGTATAACGAGTGGAGACAACCTACCCGTGCGAAGCAGGGGCGGGTCACCAGTACCTAATAAAAATAGAAATAAAATATTCCTATGTGCGACAGCTTTCGCTGCGACAAAAAAGTCGTGTCGACTGCAACTATCATTCGCTTCTGAGAATGTTTACTAATATAGATTTGACGTAAGCGCTCAAGTAATAGCGACGGTGGCGTTAAGGAGAGAGTTCAAAGTAGTCACTTAAGATGCGCCACCTAACTTTGTTTAGATGCATTTTTGCATAGAGGAAACTGTGGAGTCGGAAGTTTTGTAAAAAAAAAGTATTTGAAAAAAAAATGTGCTGCTTATTAATTGTACGGTTAAAGATGAATGAACAAAAAAAAATGTAATGCCCCCATTATTCGTCAGAGTTAAAACAAAAGTTTTCTAACAAACATTATTTGAATTTTAGCCATTGTGGCTATTAACCAAAAACTAGGCCAGGACGATAAATATTTGGAGAATCCCATAATATATAATATGATGATAATTTGTATTGAGGAAAATAGTAATTACAATGAATGTGATATATGTCTATTACAAATCATTGGCCTTTCCGGTCATGCATCGTCGTTTCAGCCGATAGACGTCCACTGCTGGTCATAGGCCTCCCCCAATTTTGGGAGGGTTTGCCATAATCGCCACGCTTGGCAGGCGGGTTGGCGATCGCAGTATGGTATGATGGTGGAATACATAGAGAACGCTGCTGCCCATTCTCCGGTACGATCCTTAGTCGCCTTTTACGACACCCACGGGAAGTAAGGGTTGGTGGTATTCTTTAAGTCACCACACAGACCGGTCATGCATGCATTATGTTATTAATCAAAGTTTCATACTAAATGAAAAATTCCCGTAGGAAAATAGAAATAATACTACAATTATAGAGGAATCCCCGAATAATAAAACAACTGAAAGTGTTTGTGGCCCTAATACCGTCCAGCATCTTAATTGCGTAACACACTATCAATCTATACATTTAAAAAAAGAATCTTTATTTAATTTCGTTAATCATGAAACTTTTAATTTCTTTTGACTGTTTACCTGTCATAAAGAGTAAACTTACATAATGTGGATAAGACAAAGATTAAAACAGAAGACATTCCAGGAGGGGATCGAGGTGGGGGGTGGAGGGGGGGGGGGTTCAGGGGATCAGACCGGAATAACTCGACTGATTGATATTGTTAATCTATTGCTTCATATGTTTGAAAACTTTGTCTGCTCAACTACGTAAATAACGCAATGAATGTTACTGAACTGTCAAAATGAAAGCAATTGCTACTGATAGTATGTTACCTAATTACCTTGCTGGGTAGTATTTGGCACTCTTTGAATTTTTTTTTTATGTTGAGGGCAAGAGGTGGAAAAGGCCCAGTGATTGCAGCTTCAATTACTATTATCAGGACTTATATTTTGTTCCAAGGTAGTAAATAATCGATGGAGGTGTCCATCGATTGTAAAAATCTGTTTTTGTAAAAATGTAAGTAATTAAGTACATTTTTACATATTAGTACTTAATTAATAATTAATGAATTAGTAATAAAAACAAAATTTAAGTAATTAAGTACCATAGTACTTAATTACTTACATTTTGTTTTTATTAAATTACAACACCACTGGCTTTTTAGATGTCTACAGAAAAACTGATTTTTCAAGATTTGTACCAAGGACAGTAAAGACCTATTTTCCTTAAAAATAGTCCCTCTTTGTCAATTCATAAAAAATACCTTTATTTAAATAAAAAAAAAAACTGCCACGAAGCTCGCAAGCTAAGCGACTCAGTCTTACCGTGCGCTAAAAGTGGGTTAGCGCAAGAAAGCGTCGTCGCGTCGCACCGCGCATGCTCGAACTGCCCACCTGCGCGTGCGACGCATCCACACTTTTTACTATTTTATTTTATGAATTTGTAGGTCTGTACTAGCTAGTTTGAATATAGTATGTTGTTTTATGCGCCAGTAATTATTATCGTTTTTAACGCACTATAAGACTGATGAATATAAATGTTGATGGATGGAGTGGGAAAGGAAGGCCAAAGAAAAGATGGATGGATTGTGTGAGGAATTATATGAAAGAGAAGGGAGTGAACGATAGCGTAACTGTTCATAGGGGAAAATGGAAGAAGAAAACGTGTTGTGCCGACCTCGATGAACATTGGACAAAGGCAGGAAGGTGATGAATTAAAAAACATTTGAAATAGAGGATAGTCTTTTTTTTAAAGCTTTGCACACGACACAAAATGTTATACACTCTCTGTGTAATTTAGTATGCCGTGATGATGCAAGATAAGTTTTGGTGTGATGATGCAGTGTCACTAGGTCAGGTAGGAAGTCGCTCCTTGTACAGTACTGGTATTCAGCTGCATCTGGTAAGACTGGAAGCTGAGTTGGAAAAGGCTATATAGATGACGATGTCATCCGGAAAAATAATTAAATAAAATATTCTTAAAGTGGGCGGTGGAAATAATAAGGTTGAGAACATATAGGCAGATGAAGATGTCATTCGGGCCTTAAAAACGAATCAATTGACACCAAAAATTGACATCAAAATTGGATGATTAGTTTAGACGCTACGGTGGAACATACGTAGAAACAAACAAACATGCTTACATAAACTACTAAAAACATAACTCTTCCTTTTGGCTTCACCGTACTCGGGTAAAAAGGATAGGTAACCTACAAGGGTTAAGTCACGCCTATGAACCCGCCCATAGTGACGTTAGTCCTATTGTTTATAATAAGTAGCGGGTTTCCAGTGGTTTACTTCAAGTTATGTATTTATTGCGCAGTTTAGGTATCCTAGCCTGAAAACTACGTAACTAAACCGCAGACATTAAATCATTAGGTATTTCAATTTTACGGAGAAATGTTATTGTTTTTGACGTTTTTGCATATTCAATTAGTGTAAAAGTGGTTTGACGTTACGTTAGTGGGAACTTATTGGAAGGTAAGGAAGGAAGGGAGGTTTGTTGACGTATTTCTAATTCTTGGTAAAGAATGGTCTTAATTATAGGGTTATATTTATTGATTATAATGATGTGGTTGTATTTCAAAGTGTTTATTTAGGTATATATTCCTAAAAATATTTAATTTAAATAAATAAACTAAATATTAATTACGAAAGAAAGAAAAAGGGAAAAAGAAAGAAAGAAAGAATAAGGAAGAAAGAAAGAAAGACAGAAAATATATTTATTTGATCCAGGTTAAGGCACACAATATTCACACAAAAAAAAAACTTAAAATAGTGTTGTGTGCCTCTTTACTTATCTGTTTAAAATTTTTAAAAGCAAGTTTGTGATAGAAGCTATTCATGGATAAATTAATGTTTGCAATTAAAATGGCCAAGCCTTTAGTTTTTTTTTCTAATATCTCCTAATATATTTAAAGGCTCGCCATGTATTACATGGGACTTAAACATAACTGGCGAAATGTGGGTGTACTATAAGTACATCTCTGTCTAACCTTTCGGGGAAACAAGTCGTGATGTTATTTTATTTTATTTTTTCTGAAAAACAAACAATTACACATTATACAACATTATTTTTAGTATATGCGAAACCCGAAACACGTGTCTAGTATTTTTATGTAAATACTACAGTTTTGAAATTTTGTGATTTTTCATGATACATCATGAAAAATCACAAACTTATAAGCTTGTTAATTTACCTGTTTGTCCGTACAAAAACATGCTCACCCAAGCCGCTCGGTCTTGCGCTCATTGATAATAGTACCTAGGTACCTAACCGTGGAGATTGGATAACCTACTTAGTGTCGCTCGGTATCCAACTTTTAACCTTTTTTAAATAATATTGGGACAAAATATAACATGGGGGAAAAATTATTGGAATCGATTCAGTTACTTATTCTGAACAAACTATATCATATATACTCTATCTATATATACACGGTTTCGCATATACTAAAAATAATGTTGTATATTATCAGTAAATAGAACATAAGGAGTTATACAAATGTGCAAGCAACAACGTTCTCCACAGATACACAAAAAGACAAAGACAATGTTGATAAAGTTAAAGTCGGACAGAATAGTTAAGTACCTACATGAAATAAGATACACTTAAATTACATCTACTAAGGAACACTAAAGACTCAATATTCTTCACATATTTTTTTTATAGTGTCAAGCAATGTGTTTCTATAATATGTTATGTTTACCTCTATAAGGTTTGCTTCTATTCCATGACTTCTAATTCAAATTCCAAGCAATTTTATAATAGAATCTATAGCTTCGCTATATGCAAGTGCTGGTAAATAGGACATGGTAATATGGGTTTCTGGCACGAAGCCTTGAGGCACTGGACGTGCCAGTCACACGTAAAGACCCAACATAATATATCATGGTACAATAACATAAATATAAGTTAAAACTTTTATGGGCTATAAATTGTCATACTTTTAATATTGTGCGCAACAAAATGTAGTGCTTCAGTTGTATCAAAAACAGGACTTCGCGAGTGAATTATTTTGGCGTTGGTTATTTTTATCCTTATTCTTCAATCAGTCTCCTTCTTATAACCTAATTTATTTGGGGTCCGCGCAACTTGTTTTTTTCTTCCATACTTCTCTATTAGTCGTCATCTCGGTAGTCACATATCATCATTCACACAGTCCATCCATCGTTTCTTTGGCATTCCCCTACTCTTATAGCTATTGCATCCTTTTTTTTTCAGTCCAGGACCTAAATTTATTTAAGTCCACATTAAAAGAAACTCTTTTCGGATGATAGATTGACGGCTGACAGGGAAGAATGGAATAGGAAAAAAAATTGCACCCCAAGACTAAGAAACTTGGGACAAAGCATGTAGAAGAAGGAGAAAGGTGAAATTCTCAGGTCTATGTAGCTATGATAAGTACAGTCAACTGCGTGTCCATATTGTCCTTGGTAACAATTTCACTTTGAATAATCAGCCTTAACGTTCCCAGTGCTGGGATACAGGCCTCCTCTTTATGAGAGGGAGTGAGCAATGCGAGCCCAGTGTGAATTGGCGGAATGTCAAATGTCTTCGAATTGGGATACTACCGTTTTGACAAAATTATTTTGTCAAAATTTCATTATCCAAACAAATTTTAGCAACCTTTTTTATACCAATGCAATATTTGGAATGATTTTATGAAATGAGAGCGAGAGATTTGGGAATGGTACTCAAATTTGGGAGTGGCATGTGTCGGAGGAGGTTGCAGTTGCTTCCGTCGTCGTCGCGTATCGCTCGTTTGTATGCACACTTATATACTCCTTTTGCATTTTTTAAGTTCATACTAGTCGAGTTTCTCCAAGTTCTAGAAATTTCTATATATGCATTTAAAAAGGTCCGACTGATTCGACTGTAAGAAAATGATTAATGTCCAACGCAGTCATTCAACTACCACTTCGATGTTAACTTTCTAATTATAATTGAATCAAACGTGATTCTTGTCTCTTGACAATAAAACCAAACACTAAAAACAAGCTGCAATTATCAAGGCGAGAAAGTACTTCATCTTTAACTACACATACATTACTTGTCGCTTATGTATCAAACTAGATTCTGCCCGCGACTTCGTCCGCGTGAAATTTGTTGTTCTTCCGACCGCACCGCATCGCTTGCCCTCGCTATTACTTCGATTTCGCTTAGCGTTCTTTCTGCCTTTTATCATTTTGCTCGGCTTCTAAGAGTCCAAGCGTGATGTTAAATAGCATATAGCCTTCCACGAGAATTGGGTTATCAAACGCAAAATTATATTTTCAAATACCACCGATAGTAGTTCCAGAGGCTACTCCCTTTCTTCTAGTAAAATTGTTTGTCCGAAAATCATTATCCATATCACGTTTGCTATAAACTTCAGTAACCATAATATTCAAAAATTCGAAATTGGTTTTACATAAAATTACCTTTACTTCTAAAACTATTATGTCATAATATCGAGTACTATAATAATTGAATCTCCTTATTTTGCATGAAATAAAGTCATATGTCCTAAGTATTGAATTATATAATGTGTATTATTCCGAATGTTGATTATAAGTTTTTTTTTAAACTGCAATATATCTAAAAAAATCAAATTTGTTTAAGAGCGACGCCATTGCTCAGAGGGGCAATTCTACTAATTTTAAGAACGTTCACAGTCTGAACTCAGACTCCATCTGTCAAAAAATCCTCTAATTTCCTTACATATTTGACAATTTTGTACGTTTTTAATTTAGAGAATTGGCCTTCAGAGCGAATGTTGTATAAAGTCTAAGATGACAACAATAAATGTTACTATTATACCTATGGCGATAATTATAAACTATCGAATAAAAATAAAATACATGCATATTCTCTATTGACTGCTGGCAAAACATTAGCAAAACAACATCGTTATCTAACTTTGTTATTTAATTAAACGACAAACAAATACGGTTACAAAACCTTCATACGGCTATCATTTGAATCATTCGATTTTTTTCCCAACAATCATTACCAATTGGGAACGATTTTATAGATACTGGATGGTCAACATGGAATAATAGCAATTTTCATACATTTTTCGGGGATAAACCTAATTACATAATATGTATGGTGATGCTTATCGAGTACAGTTGACATTAAATTACTAGGAAAATCACACTATGGACAATAATAGTAGGTATGTCACATAATATTTGGAATTCCATCTGGAATTTCTCAGTAGAAGCGAGTCATTGCTGGGACACATGCCTCCTCTCTGTGAGAGGGAGTGGGCCATAAACCACCACGCAGGCCCAGTGCGGTGGATGTCATATGTCTTCAAATTTTTGTAAGTAGTTTCCTCACGATGTTTTCCTTTTATAACAGTGGTGATGAAATTAAACACACAAAGTAAAGTGGCTGCCTGGGTTCGAACTCACGACCAACAACTCGTAAGTCGGGGACGATACCACTGGGCCATCATTGCTCAGATTTGTGACCGGATGAAAAAAAAAAAATAGTGACGTAAATGGTAGCAATAAGCTTACATGGAACCTCTGTTAGATAGGATTTAAACATAACTGCCTGGCCAAATATGGGTGTACTCTAGGTCTGCCCCGACTCTTGCTCGAGCCAGCCCGCGCCGGTGAGCCTGTAGTTTAAAGTTCGTCCCTAAATAATTCCGAACCAGCCTGCCCCTTGATGCCCTCTCCCAGCGACGCCCTAAGCCGAGGTCCGTACCCCACAGGGGGTGCCCTTAGCGTGTAGTCGCTTAGTTTTAAGTTTTTTAAGCCCTGGCTGGAGGCCTTCAGTTATTGAGGCATCCACAGACAAGCCCGGTTAAGCAGACGACAATCTCATAGGTTGAACTGCGAGACGCCATTAAAAAAAAAGAAAAAAAAGGTGTAGGTACTCTAGGTGTACCTCTGCCTTATTCCTCGGGGAATACAGACGAGATGTTATGTAATGTAATACGATATTAGGGTACTTTATAAAAACCCACAAAATCCATAGTGATTAAAACAGAAGACGATCTAGGAGGGGATCGAGGCGGGGGGGGGGGGGGGGGGTTCAGGGGATCAGAACGGAATAATTCCCATATATTGTAGGGGAGGTAAGCCTAAAACGGGTAGCCCGCCTAAAACGGGTATGCTTTTTAAATTGCGCACCGTTATTGCTAATTAGAATGTGTGCGTGCAGTGCGCGAACCCTGCCGCTCGCCAATCACAGGGAGTCGGCGCGCTTCTCTGGCGGACACGAGTTCACGGTAAGATAAGAAAGAAGTTTTTTGCTATTTCCACTAAAAAAAATTGAGTTACATTACTTTTGAATACTCGAAAATGGTTTACAATATGTTCTTACTAGTTTTGTGTTATTATTTTGCAATAAATAGACGTTTTATTTGTGTAATAGGTTGGCGTTTATTATTTAGGTTTTAAGGATATGAGTCGATTGAAAAAAATACATGCTTGTGGGCAAAAAGGGTAGGGGTAAAGCGGGTGCCCGTTTTGCCCATACCCGATTTGCCTTGTATAATTTCATTGACTGCTTATTAGTTCTTTTATTTTTGCAGATGGTTAATAAATGCAAAAGAAATACTGCAAATACATCGTGGGATGAGGGAGTTATGAAGCTTGCGATAGAAGAAGCTCTCAAATCTTCCGTCAATGGTGCAGCAAAAAAATATTGCATCAACTTTTCGACTTTACAGATACATGTAAAGAAAGGATGTCAAAAAAAATCTAGGAAGATTCACAACAGTTTTTACAGCAGCTCAAGAATTAGAGCTAGTTGAGTATCTATTTCATATGGATTATCTGTTTACGTTGCCAACTCATTACGTTGTCTACAAAGTGCCGTAACCATTCCAAGAATACTGGTCCATTGATCCAACCATTATCACTGCAAGTAGCTGATGATCCTGGTGGAGCTCCATCTGAGTTATGATTGTTAAGAAACAGTTTTAGTCATTGATTGACGTTGACCTAATGTAATTCAGCCCCTACCCGCTTTGCCCAAAAGCCCTACCTGCTTTAGGCCCCCCCTACGGGCAAAACGGGTAATTCGAATGGTAAAGATTTTTGTTATTTTTTTATTCTTAATGTACAAAACTACTAAATATGTCATTTATTTTATAGTCCTTGATAACTAAACATTTCAAAAAGTACAAATAAATGTTCAATTTGTATCTATAAACTGTTTTTATTTATCATCAACCTTAGCTTACCCGTTTTGGGCTACTCTCCCCTATACTGTTTCACGCCTAAACCGCTGAACGGATTTGGCAAGGAGAGGGGTCCGTGGCTAAATAATAACAGCCGCACTGGTCGAAACCTGGACACCTTAATGCCAACTACTGCTAAATTAGTTATGTACGAGTAACGTGTTGATTCATCCCCTGCAATGTGTTCTACTGACGTATGATGTGCGTATCGGAAATTTGGATGGGAAAACAATAAAAAATAACATAGTAGCTATATTTACATCATGTTACCTCAAAGGTAAACTGTGACCACAGATTAAAAAGCTGTGGTTTGACGTACGACAGACGTAGAAGTGGTCCTTGTAAAAGAGTTCATTCGGGGAAGAACTATCATTAGGTTTTAGGTATTTCTGACACCAATCAACGTTGTGTGTTGGTTGGGTGCCGGGAAAATTACAGCCATGAGATACCCACCGCCGACGAGGAAGCGACAGGCTTGTAACTATTTTTCTCGCTCAAGAAACGTACAAAAGTTTTCGCCAGCCATTGTGATCAGTCAAATCAGTTACTACATTACCTACTAAATGCTAGTTGATACCAAATTAGTTTTTTAGTTATTAAAATGTGCGTAGGGACGACTTTTTTGATCCAGTATTGCCAGCTAGGTATTCGGAGTTTTATGCCCGAACACCTAATCAAATCAGACACACCAGAGTGCCTCTAGCGTTCAAGGCATAGACAAGTAATAAGGTTACGTCTGGCGCAGATTATAAAATTAATTTATTTTATTATTTGCTAATATTTTACTTAAGTAGTTATTTATTTATGTTTCTGTAATTGCCCGTGACATCACAGCGGGCCCTATCAGAATACCAGCGCTGAGACATTTATTTTTTTTAAATGTCGCAGCATCATGCTGAGATAGGAGCCTTTTGGCCTCGTATAGGACTTCATGTTTCATTTTCATTTTATTATTTATTTTTATATAACTTGGTTTTTATTTTTTATTTTAATGTGTTTAGTTTAGTTTGTGATCTTCCTGTTCGAGTCGCAATAAATACTTTTTCTTTCTTTCTTTCTTTCTTTCTTAATAGTCGGACTTTTAATTAGCTGCAGTAAAATGACACTTCTTAACTCATTTCGGACTGAGTTTAGAGATATGCATGTCGAAAAAATTTTTTTTTGTATTCTGTACTAGAAAAACAAGATTTGGTGGATGACCCTGAAAAAACAAAAAGACGCCAATTTCAGTCATTTAAGTAACACATAAGCTGTCATTTTACTGCAGCTAATTAAAAGTCGGAGTGTAGTGTCTGTGGCGACACGAGTTAGGGTACGAGTTTACACTTTGATGCCCATATACCGTGATATAAATCGTAACCGGTAACAAAGTTGGTAGAAAGGACGACAGAAAATTGCGTTTATTGGCACAAAAAAAAAACACTCCAATATTTCAGGAATCTTAAATTCACTGACAAGCAACGCACAGCATAAACCACTGCGTCTAGAAGCATGAAATTTTGCACAAGAGTCCCTTTTACAACAAAAGTGAGCAAAAGGAAGGCTTTGTGAAAAATCATCCCTTGATGGATACATATAGTTCATAATCATCTGCCTAACCTTTTCCAAACAATGTTGGGGTCCGCTTCCAGTATAACCGGATGCAAGCTGAGTACTAGTACTTTACATGGAGCGACAGCCTATCTGACCTCCACAACCCAGTTACTGGGTAATACGAAACCACTTGGTAAGACTGGTTGTCAGACTTTCGGGCACATGGATATGTAGGTTAATTGGTAAAACATTAACAACCTCTTAAGAGGTCATTGAACTCATCACTATGAACAACTTTTACTATGGGACCAAACCTGAAATCGTGAAAAAAAAATCAGCTGTTCTCTACAGTTTGACAAGTTATACGTACATACGCGGGCCAGTTGCGGGTTGGTAGATGTCGATGCCGATTTCCTCACGATGTTTTCCATCACCGTTTTGAGAGCAGTGCTGACGAAATTATTTACACAAAGTAAAGCGCCTGTCTGGGTTCGAACCCACGACGTACAACTCGTAAGTCGGGACCGTTACCACTGGGCTAGCACTGCTCTAACGTTGTACTGATGAGGACAAATCTGACGCTGCGATGAAGAAGCTAAATTAATATTCAAAATATTCTTCCTTCCTCGAGCATTGCCTCTTAAACTGCAATAATGACGCTCTCTCGTATTTCCCTCTCTGACGTATACTGACTATTATACAACAATAAAGAAACAATCGTTTTCCTTCACCGTTATGCAGCCATCTTCATAATAATAAAACCTATTTTAATTAATAATTTATTGACTGTATGTTGTTTACTTCCTCGAGAGATCCGTTGAGGGTTTTATACAAATATGACGTGTTTTTAATACTGGCCATTCATAAAGATTTATACATACATAGCAATACGCCTTGTTTTCCTGAAGGGTTGAGTTGATGTCTACCTACAGGATACCCACATTTTGTCAGTTATGTTTCATCATGTTGTCGGCACGGTTGGCGCAGTGGTTAAGCGATTGACTGCTGCGCTGCGTGTCGCGGGTTCGATTCCTGCACGGAACAAATGTTTGTATGCTACAAGTAGTTGTTCCGGGTCTGGCTGTTTGTGTACAGGAGAAATACCTAGTGTGGAGCAACGTTAAAAAAAAAATATGATCATCATTTCAGCCGAAAGACGTCCACTGCTGGACATAGGCCTCCCCCCAAGCGCAGCCATTTTGACCGTTTTTGTGCTTCCCGCATCCAGCGGATTCCTGCGGCTTTCATCAGGTCAATTCCAGATAGAAAAACCCTAATAACACTTTTGCACGACCTGGAAATCGAGCCCAGGACCTCGTGCTTCAGCAGTAGCCTTTTCGACCACTAGACCAACGAGGCAGTCGTAGCAATAAACAATAATAGAAGGTAGATATCCCATCGCATAGCATCGCATAGGTGGATATAACGCAGCGACGGCGACCTCTCGCGCCCGGCTCTGGTGCAAGTCATGGTCCGGGGCGAGACGGAGTGGGAGGCAGTCATCTCCTTCTGCGAAGCAGTCATGCTAACAAAGAAGGTGGCGGGACGGCTCTGGGAAAGAGCCTCCCGTCCCAGCCGCCGCGGGAGACGCTCCGGGTGTCGGGAGCCGCGTGACGACTCCCGGCCACCGTAGGCGCGGGCCTGCGGGCGGAGAGTAATGGGTAGCTCACCGTCCGATCAGGACCAGGCCCGTGCCGGACGGCGCGTATGTGTTCCACGCGCACCTCAAAGAGATGTCAGCATAAATTGAGGGGCCCCTTAGGGCCGAAGCCTGGCGGTCATCGGGAATGTCCGAAAGGGTTACCGCTGGCCCGGAACATAAAGGGCTAAGAAAGGAACACGGGTGGGTTTTAGTCAGTAAGAGTCTGACCCTCCCTTCCGTTCCGCCCAGAGCGGGAGGAGTCATTTGCTGATTTCCCATCCCTTATTATGAAGTGGCAATAGCCCATTGGTTCAGTTGTTGGATGAAGAGTCGTGAGTTCGGAACCAAGCTGTCGCATTATGAACGCGAACTCCTGGCATTAAGACTGATGCGCTAAGATAGTCCGCGAAGCTAAAATTTTAGCTTCGCAACAACATAATACAACCAAACACTGACCTGCAAATTTGCAGGTCAGTATTTGGTTGTATGTTGAATAAAATATGATTGGCGACTGTAATAAATATGCCTTTACAGAATTATAATGATTAGAATCAGCCATACAACTCCTTAAGTTAGAATTGGCCTCAAATGTCATGATTTCATGAAATAGTCATTGAATGGGGTAATATGAACTTAGAAGTATTGATGATTTTTGTAATTATAATTCAATAAATAAAATTTGCAAAAATCGTAAGAAAATTTTAATTTCGAGGACTACCCTGACGCTTTTGCCTGAAGTATTTTTAATACGTTTGTATAAAAATATAAATTAAGATTGCTTATAATAAAATTACTTAAAAGAAAATTTTTGCTAAATGGGCCAGCTCTTGACCTTGATCACACCTGATGGAAATCGCTGGATGAGGTCTATGATGGAACGAGCGTGCCCAGAAGTGGCCTGCTAAAGTGCTAGTTTACTCGTATAGGTTTAACTCTACCGAACCATCATGATAACGAGGCGTAGGATTATATAGATTGATTAATTTTGCTAGCGTTTTTGATCACTTCTCCGAATAGCTAACATCATCGTGATTTAATCGTCTTAACACAGTTACAGGGAATTTTACAATACAAATGGGGACTAGTTTCTCGTTCGGCTATCCTGTTCACAATTCACCACGTGTTTCTTATTAGCGAGTCGATGGCAATCTAAATTATTGTGTAAGCCCTAAGAGTCAGCGGAGGTCAGCGGGATTTTCCGAAAGGGTTACCGCTGTCCCGGAACATAAAGGGCTAAAGAAGGAACACGAGTGGGTTTTAGTCACTAAGAGTCTGACACTCCCGCTCCGCCCAGAGCGGGAGGAGTCATTTGATGATTTCCCATAAAGATAAAAGCCCTGAGGCACAATTCCATATTTAAGAACGATCCCATTCTAATCTCAGTCTCTTCAGCATTTCAGCCAAAATACGTCCCTTCCTGGACATAGGCCTCCCTCAAGCACCTCCACTTCGACCGGTTCTGTGCTTCTCGCATCCAGCGGGTTCCTGCGGCCTTCATCACGTAATCGGTCCACCTTGTTGGGAAGCCTTCCAAAAATCTATTAAAAACACCAAACAAGTAGCCGAATTCTGGGCCGAGTACATTTAGATTGCTATCGACACGCTAAGAAGAAGAAGAAGACCTACTACCGGGATAACATAATCTACCTAAGTAATATTTCTGAAAAGTTTTTGACAGTTTTTGTCGCTGAGATGACATAACGTCTGGATTTTGAACGTTATTAAGGAAACTGGCCTTCAGCACTTAGCTAGAGCTGTGGTGGCTTATTGGTGACGACCGCGACTTACGAGTTGTAGGTCGTAGGTTCGAACCCAGTCAGGTGATATGTGACATCCAGCAACCCACACTGGGCTCGCGAGGTAGCCCACTCCCTCTCAAAGAGAGGAGGTCTGTCCGAGCAGTGGGGATATTTTAGGCTTATTTTGCTAGCAATAAGATTAGGCCCATTCCTGGACCATTTTGTTTGGCTGCACATCGAATCAATTATTCATCATCATCTGCCTAGCTTTTTTCTAACAATGTTGGGGTCGGCTTCCAATCTAACCGGATGCAGCTGACTACCAGTATTTTACATGGAGCGACTGCCTATCTGATCTTCACAACCCAGTCACTGGGTATTACGATACCCCTTGGTAAGACTGGTTGTCAGACTTTCGGGCTTCTGACTACCCGTAACGACTGTCAAAGATCCACGAATGACAGCCGGGATCACCAGCTTAACGTGCTTTCAAAGATGGTCACCCATCGACAGACCAACCGCGGCAAGCGTAGCTTTTCATGTAAAATGTTGCCAAGACGAGACCATATGGCTCGCACTGTCAAAAAGTTATCAGATCTCATGTAGAGCCAAGCATCTAACTCCACACGCCTTAACTCTACATGCCCTAACTTCACAAACTCTACACCTAAGTCAAAATATTAGGCTTGGCCGTTTTAACGGCTCCTTGGCAATTCAAAATGCCAGTAAACGGCTTAGTTGAAATACATGCTTTGAGTTTGAGTTTAAATACCTTTACTCTTTAAAAATATTGTAAAACAAAAGAGTAACTTCTTGTTTCTTGTCCATTGTCCAGTGTCTGTGTAGTTTCTTGCCATTCCCAAAAATAAATTAAAAACTTATTGTAGGTCCAGTGCTTCTAAAAAGAGTTATTAGTAAGTTTCCTGCAAATATACAATTTTAGTTACTAAAGGCTTCGATAAGGAATAATTTTATTTATTGTTTTGTTTTTTTTTTTGAGCCATTCGAAACTGCATCTTGGAAGAGACTACTAGAATAAATTCTATTTTTTTTGTTTGTAAATTTTAACGTTCAAAAGTGGCTTTTAAAGGATCCTTCAAACAGGCGCGACACGCCATAAAATCGCGCGCGCCACAAAGGCACCTTAAGTCGCGCACCGAGTGGTGCCTTTGTGTCGAGCGCGATTATATCGCATGTTGCGCCTGTTTGTAGGAGCTTTAAGTGTTGCTACCTAAAAACAAAGTTCAAATGGTCTCATATATGCATTTTTATCACAGTAACCAGTTTTTGTCTTTTTTTTTTTGTTCCCCTGACCCACCCTGCCACATCGCGTCACCAGCCCGCGCTATACTTCATTTTTGCTTAGCGTTATTTCAGTTTTGTTTCTTTTTGCTCAGCTCCTAGGTACCTAGCGTGATGTAAAATAGCCTATAGCCTTCTTCAGAAATCGGGTTATCAATAGCAAAAATAATTTTTCAAATCCGACTGGTAGTTCCAGAGATTAGCGCGTTTAAACAAACAAACTCTTCTGCTTTATTATTAGTGTAGACAACAACACCAACTTGTCAATTCGTGTTTTTTTGTGTGTGTGTTCTTTTTATGCGTCATGTTTACCGCAAATAAAACTATTTTCTTTCTTTCATAGATAGAAGATGTATGAATGAAAAAAAAGAAAAATGAATGAATGAATGATGAATGTTTGGTGACAGAACCAAGTTTGATAATAGAGTTTACCCGGATGAGCCCTTTCACAAAGAGGTTTACCATAACTCAATTTTATGGTTATTGAGGTAATTGTGTAAACACGGCACTATTGTGTCAATATTAATTAAATTGGCCTCCGAGCTGTTAACTGTGCAGTAAAACGAACGTATGGCTCAGTTACATGGATACAGTTCCTCGCCTCAAATAGACGATTATCGAAGAGAAATTGACATGTGGACTCGTGTAAACTGCTGGGGAGTTTGTTACGCCACTTCTTCTTCCCAGATACAGGCGCGACACGCGATATTATCGCGCGCGACACAAAGGCATCGCTCGTTGCGCGACTTGACTTGCCGTGCCTTTGTGTCGCGCGCGATTTTATCGCATGTCGCGCCTGTTTGAAGGAGCCTTAAAGCATTAAGAAGTGGTGAAGGGCGGGCGTTTTGGGGGACGGTCTCATGTAACTTTGACGCTCAAAAAGTACAGATTCTGAGCCTAGTTTGAATAAATGACTTTAGATTTTGATTTAGAAAAAAAATCTCTAAAGAATCTATTTATATATGCCCAGTTTGGTAGTAAAAAATGCTACCATTGGTAAGCAAAACGATTTATTTTTGTTTATAGGCACCCAGCCTTAGTTATTGAAGTCAAGTATGTTTGAGAAAATCGACTTATTTGTCAATTCGCAAGAATTTACTCGCCCGAAATGGGCGAATTGACACTTTTAAGTAATATAATTTTTCTATAGGCGACTCGTACGAAGTTAATTTACTTGCGGCCAAGTCGACAACTCCAGAAATATCTATTAGGCAATTGGCACATTTTGAATTTTATGCAATGAAGTTATCTATATATTTTAAACTCGTGCTAATCGGCCAAAAAGCCAGAAAATCGCCAGGCGAGTCACGGATCGACTTCTCGCCCGTCAGCAGAGAAACTGTCCTCGTATGAACGAGCCTTTATTCTCAGAAAACACACCCACATTTGATAGCCGGTACTGGCTCGCGGATACAGTAACTGGTGTCCATCAAGGCCCTTCACATTAACTTGGGGCTATGTAATAGATGCCACCGCGCCTCCGGTTGGCGCCTTGCGGTCTGTTCCGTAAAGGTGACCTCTTCGTAAAATTGAAGTCGGTATGTAAATTCGAATATCGGTCGGTGTTATCAAGGCCGCAGAAACGATGCAGGTCGTAATATTAAGTCGTTTAGTCCATTTAAAACTAATCATGACAAAAAGAACATTAAGACTTGGACGGCGTCGTCATCGAGAACAGGGATTAGGTACTAGGAGGGTAGGAGAGGGAGGGTAGTGGAAGGACAGGGATATATCAAGTAGTCAGATCTTGAGACAAACTTTACAATTTCTATGCAGTGTCTCGGAGAACCCTTTTCTCCATGTAATTCAGCCTCACATTATTATTGTAATCCTAATTATTTTAGAGCATTGATTTATTGATCAAAATAAAACACTGGTATTCAGCTGCATCCGGTTAGACTGGAAGCCGACCCCAACACAGTTGGGAAAAGGCTAGGCAGATGATGATGAGATTTATTGATCAAAATCCATACTAATATTTTAAATTCGAAAGTAACTGTCTGCCTGTGTTTCTGTCTGTCTGTATGTTACCTTTTCACGCCAAAACCACTGAACGGATTTCGAAAAAATTGGGCAAAGAGATAGATTGCATTCCGGGGAAGGACATGGGATAGTTTTTATCCCGATATTCTCACGGGATCGACACTCATGCGGGTGAAACCGCGGGATGCTGTTATTAAATATATATATTTTTTTTTTTTACCAACTCAGCCTATCGCAGTCCACTGCTGGACATAAGTCTCTCCCAGACTGCGCCAGAACAGTCTGTCCCAACCACCTTTTTAAGGACGTCGGTCCATCTAGCTGGGGGTCCATGAGCTGACCGACATAGGCTTCTCAACCTTCCGCATCCAGTGTCGCAGAATTTATTAAAATATACAGATATAGGGATTCAAAAGTCCGTACTTGGAGTCTGCCAACGGGCTATGGAACGAAGTATACTCACGTGTCAAACTCACAGACCGCATTAACAACTCAATACTTCGTTCCAAAACACAAATAGCGGACGCTGGCCGCACAGCTGCTGGACTAAAGTGGAAATGGGCTGGCCATATCTGTCGCATGTCGGAGCAGCAATATGCAAAAGCCACCACTCAGTGGATCCCCAAAGGCAGAAAACGCCTGCGCGGCAGGCCCAGACAGAGATGGCGGGATGAGCTGGACTCCTTCTTAAAGGATTGGCCCACAATCGCAGTAGACCGGGAAAAGTGGGAAGAGGGAAGGGAGGTCTTTGCCCAGCAGTGGGACAACACAGGCTCATAATAATAATAAATAATAATAGGGATTCAAAAACACTACATACTCGTTTAGAGTGGATTTTGGTGTTTCATTAATTCAATCATGAATTCGAATAATGTAAAAATATGCATAGTTTTTTTTTTTGCTTGCTTAATGTTGTTTTATTTATACTATATTGTAGTTACATAATTAAAAAAGCTAACAGTCTCAAAATAATTAACAATAATTATGTACAAGTATATAAAAAGGAGTGGAAATAATCAAAGGGCATCAAAAAATTCGTCCGCATCGCTGTCAATAGGAAACGTACCCAAAAGGCTGGCAGCATTGCCACCTACCTTCATACATCTCTCTTCTCTTCTTCTTGCGTTTACCCGCAGCGTCTGTGTGGTGTCGGACTTAAAGAATAGCACCACCCCATACTTCCCGTGGGTGTCGTAAAAGGCGACTAAGGGTCGTACCGGAGAATGGGCAGCAGCGTTCTCTATGCATTCCACCACCATACTATACTGCGATCGCCAACCCGCCTGCCAAGCGTGGCGATTATGGCAAACCCCCCCCTTTTGGGGGAGGCCTATGTCCAGCAGTGGACGTCTTTCGGCTGAAATGATGATGATGATGATGACCCGCAGCATCACCCGCAGCCACGTGAAGGTCGGACATTATCCCACTATCAATATATCCTTTATACTTACTACAGGGATAAAAAGTATCCTATGTCCTTATCCGTGTGCAGTCCAAATCCGTTTAGCCATTATGGAGGTGACGGGGCCTGCGAGGAATGTGAAAAATAGGTATTTGAAGAAACTATTGTCGTCGCCTTACCTCAAGTCTGCTCCCGTAGTGTGTGATAGGGATAGCTGCAGCTCAGACCGAAATTATCACAAAAATTTTGACGAGATCGACGTATTCCCATTTTTCTCCTCGAAAACTGAGCCGATTCAATTATTATTTACATTAACATTTTAAGAAAGAGTATGTTTGGGTTCCTATCATTTTTAGGGTTCCGTACCAAAATGGTAAAACGGAACCCTTATGGTGAGACTCAGTCTGTCTGTCTGTCACAGCTGGATATCTCAAGAACTACTACTGCTATCATCTTGTTTGGAATAGTTTTAGATGACGTTTGCCCAACTATTTTGCAAATAAGAAAGAAATAATAATATATATGTATATATTTATTTTGCAACAAAGACTGAAAGGGGGTCTGAAAAATTCGAAGTGGGGCAAATTAGCATGTGTGACATGTAAAAAAAATACCGTTCCCCCCCCTTATCTCCGAAGTTTGCAAAGGGAAAAATCTGAAATAATTCTATGTGATAGAAGTTTTTGTAAAGTAGTGTAAAAGGAAAAATAAAACGATGTCTCTAAATAGTACACTTTTTCAGAAATCATCATCAAAAGTTACACTAGTTCCACTATCGGTCAACAGATGGCGCTGACCTAAAACTGCAATATTCTACACCGCAGTGCGCAGTGTTAAAATTCTCTAACGAATATAGGCCTCGCCGATGAAAATTTCAAAACATACGACAGTACGGAACCTTCGGTGCGCGAGTCCGACTCGCTCTTGCCCGGAAATCGCGAAAAAAAAAAATCAGCTGTTCACTACATTTTGACGTGTTATACGAACATAAATTTAGGGAACAGCTGATTTATTTTTCCTGATTTCAGGTTTGGTTCCATAGTAAAAGATATTCATAATGATGAGTACAATGACCTCTTAAGAGGTTGTTAATGTTTTACCAATAATCCTGTAGATATTATTGTGTTGCGAGACCGATGAGCATACTTACTGTTTAGGGCTAGGCGGTGTATCTAATTTCTTCTTTTTTACTTTTTAATTACTAACATTAGTTATAAGCTAAATTCTTGTTACTATCAACCTTGCCTTGCTTATGAACTTTTTTGTCTGAAATAAAATGATTTTTATTTTATTTATTATTGTCCAATACCATTGAGACTTCAATTTCATTACAAAGAATAAGAAAGAATGAATGAATAAAGAAGAAGGAAAGAATGAATAAGCATTGCCATCCAACGTGGTAATGCTGCCAGCCTTTTGATGCGGACGAATTTTCTGATGCCCAATGAGCTCCTGCCTTTTTCTTTATTACAAACATAATACAATTAGAACTGTGTCATAGTTCCCGCATTTATAAATGAACACTTTCAAATAACAATAAGAATGAGATCAGTGCTAGGAACGTTCACATATTCAATATAAATTGTTGTCAACATGTTTATTGAGTGTTCTAGAATTTATAGGTATGTGGACTATGACGTAGCTTCTGCCTTCGGTCATTAACTTATAAACAGTGTTTAATGTTTTTAAATCATCATCTCATCATCTGCCGAGTCTTTTCCCAACTATGTTGGGGTCAGCTTCTAGTCTAACCGGATGGATACCAGTATTTTAAGTGGAGCAGCTGCCTATCTGACCTCCACAACCCAGTCACTGGGTAACATTATACTCCTTGTTAAGTATGATGCCTATCGTTCTTCTGACGACCCTTATACGTACTGACACACATGCTCATTACTAGCATGCTCAAACCAATCGGAGCACGCGAAAATCAAACTCACGTGAGTTGCGCGTGCTCCGATTGGTTTGAGCAGGCTAGTAATGAGCATGTGTGTCAGTACTTTAACGACTCTCAAAGATCTACGAATGACAGTCGGGACTATCTAACGGCTTAGCGTGATTTCCGAGACACGGAGGAGTCTTGGTATGTAAATATGGTCATCCATCCACGGACCAACCTCGGGAAGCTTAGCGTAACCTGATGTTTCGACCCGTACCTACGGCTGTTGTTAATTAGCCACGGGCTCTTCTATTTTATTGCACAAATATGACCTCATAAATGTGAATGAACTTATTAGCGTAAGACGCTTTAAATGCAATACTAATTTATATTTCCATTTGCATTTTTACTTCAGAAAAGTAATTTAATTTGCATTTCCTAAAATAAAATTCCAAAAGAGAGTAGGTATCAACCAGTCATTTGAATACGTGAAGGACTTTTCGCTTTTCAGCCCCACGTTCCAGGTCCTCCCATACAGCATCATCATTATCATTTCAGCCGAAAGCCGTCCACTGCTGGACATAGGCCTCCCCCAAGCATCTCCACTTCGACCGGTTCTGTGCTTCTCCCATACATAATCAGCCTAAAATGTTCCCATTGCTGGGACACAGGCCTCCGAGTCCCAGCAATGGTCCGAGTCCGAGGTCTTCGAGAGGGAATAGGCTGTAATTCCCCACGCTGGCCCAGCACGGATTGGTAGATGTCACATGTCTTCGATTTTTTGGTTTTAGGACAAGCCGGTTTCCTTGACCGTTTTGAGAGCAGTGGTGATGAAATTATTTACACAAAATAAAGGCCTGTCTGGGTGTGAACCCACGACCTACGGAACCGTTACCACTGGGCCACCACTGCCCTTTCACGATAACTTATATTAGGTTAAATTCGCTTAGAAAATTAATTACTTATTATAATTAACCAGCAGCGCCCCGCGGTTTCACCCGCGTAAGTTTCGATCCCGTGGGAATATCGGGATAAAAAGTATCCTATCTGTTGATCCAAGAAATGGTCTATCTATGTGCCAATTTTCATAAAAATCTGTTCAACGGTTTACGCATGATTGAGTAACAAACATCCAAACATCTTTACAAAATTTCACAAATTTTATAATATTAGTAGGATAGTTGGATATTATTTTTATAAAGGTCGCATCGACTGTCAACGACTCCACGTGTCTTCATTTTGTTGACAGTGACTTGACATTGATGTCATACATAATAGTAATAATTTGGTTAAATTAGCGCAATAATCTATAGAAGAATATATAGTAGGTAACTTAAATACCAACTATCTACTCAACCTATTGAAGGACACTAAACAAGACTTATTAGAAGTTTTACTCGTATTGTTATTACGTTATCCAAACTAATATTAAATTCGAAAGTAACTCTGTCTCTGTATGTTACCTTTTCACGCCTAAACCACTGAACAGATTTCGATAAAATTTGGCAGAGAGATAGATTGCATCCCGGGGAAGGATATAGGATAGTTTTTATCGACATACTTTGCGGGCGAAGCCGCGGGCGGAAGCTAGTAAGACATAAAAGTCTAGCAGGAAGCTCCAGGTAACCCGCGAAATGCAATTTTCTAAGGTCTTTTATAATTTGCAGGTTCCAATTGCCGTAATTAAAAGCGTTAAAAATCTATTCGTAATCTCATCTCACCGACAATCAATATCAAAAACTAGTTGTAATCTCATCTCAGCGACAATCAATATCAAAAACTTGTCAAAAATGTAGGGAAATTAGAGGTATTTTTGACAGATTGAGACTGAGATCAGACTGTGAACGATCTTAAAATTACGAGAACTGTCTTTCTGGTTGTATGTTGAACAAAATATGATTCGCGACCGTAACAAGTATGTATTTACATCTTTAAAATCATCAATACAACCCTCTAAGTTCATAGAAAGGCTCCTTCAAACAGGCGCGACACGCGATAAAATCGCGCGCGATTTTATCGCGTGTCGCGATAAAGATAAATCGCGATAGAAAAAAAAATATCGCGATAAAGGCACAAGTCGCCCAACGAGCGGTACCTTTGAGTCGCGCGCGATTATATCGCGTGTCGCGCCTGTTTGTAGAAGCCTTAACTCTATTTATTTTTACGTTTCTTTTTTGTTCAACATACAACCTGACACAGACCTGCAATTGCAAAAAACGTAAGAAAATTTGAATATCGCGGACTACCCTCGCCCTTAAGTAGCTTTGATGGATACCTACACGATGGACACATGATACTAAAATCTGCCAAAATGTAAATCCCATAGCAAATTATGTTTAGTATCAGTCACCTACAAAAGTCGATTAACACTTCAGTTTTTTTAATCAGATGAGATTAAAAAAACTGAAGTGTTAATCGACTTTTGTTGCTGACCGTACAAGTAGGTCCGTGCTAGCTACTCGCCCCTGCATTACATGGTTTTTACGACTTGACAAAACCTCGGGGCTTTTTCTTTATGTACAGTCACGAGCACTAATATGTCAACACTTGGTAACTTTAAATTGCGATTTTTTCACGAAATAACGAATCATCATCATCATCATCAACCCCTCCCTTTTGGGGGAGGCCTATGTCCAGCAGTGGACGTCTTTCGGCTGAAAAAACGAATGCAACGTTGAAATACGAGACTTTACATAAACCTATGGTTTCGAAAATACTATGTTCCTAATAATATAAAGTTTCATTCAAAACTAAAGGAGAAAATCGCCTTTGAATAAAGCCACGATACTTATGCTCGTGACTAGTAGATAATAGTTTGTTTGTTTGAAGGCGTTAATCTCGGGAACTACCAGTCGGATTTGAAAAAATCATTTTGCATTTGATAGACCAATTCTTCAGAAAGGTTTGGCTATTTAAACTCCAGCTACGATCCTTAAGAGCCGAGCAAATAACAAAAGTCAGAAAGACCGCTAAGTGAAAACAAAGTAATAACGCGGGCAGACGATGCGATGCGACGGGGAGGTCGGGCGAATAACAAGTTAGCACTAATAATAAAGCTGAAGAGTGTGTTTGTTTGTTGGTTTGAACGCACTAATCTCTGGAACCACGTCGTATTTGAAAAAAATCTTATTGCACTTCATAGCCCAATTCTTGAGAAAGGCTATTATGGGCTATTGAACATCACGCTTGGACCCTTAGGAACCGAGCAAAAGTCAGAAAGAACACTAATCGAAAACGAAGTATAGCGCGAGCAGGCGATGCGATATGCCGGGGAGGACGGAGACAGAGACGGGGAGACGGACGAAGTCGCGGCAAAAAATTAGCGTATTATATAGCACATAAATCTTTCGGAACAAACCATTTAAATTATGGTGAAAACTGCATCAAAATCCGTTGAGCAGTTTAGGAGAACTCAGCGGTCGCACAGCAGACTACACGAAAAGCGACTTTAATTTGTAATATGTAATTGTGGCGAAGGGTGAATTTATGACAGAGGTAAGCCGGAGCCAAAAAAGGCATGTTGGTATTTTGCAATGTTTTAATTTTATGGTGTATTAAATACCTACAGTATCATCATCATCATCATTTCAGCCGAAAGACGTCCACAGCTGGACATATGCCTCCTCCAAAAGGGGGGGGGGGATTTGCCATAATCGCCATGCTTGGCAGGCGGGTTGGCGATCGCAGTATGGTATGGTGGTGGAATGCATAGAGAACGCTGCTGCCCATTCTCCGGTACGCCCCTTAGTCGCCTTTTACGACACCCACGGGAAGTATGGGGTGGTGCTTTAAGTCCGGCACCACACAGAATAGACCACATAGAAGACCTACAGTATGATAAGATGATATTTCAATGATGAACTGACCATAAATAATCATTTTATCATCATTCTGTATTTCGAAGGGAAGCCGGTGGGAATCGAGTTGTATGGTACCTTCGCCACTGTATGGATACAGAAGTATTTTATATTAGCAATATCCACGTAAAGTCCGCAATGGGCCACTATTCGTTTGACCTCGTCCAATGTCATGATTTATATTTAATTATCCGAAACTGGTCAGTGGCCTTGGTAGCGATTTAATAATACCATGTGTAAAAAATCATAGCCATTTCTGATAGGATTACGTATTGTATCATTGGTGTTTTTGTAGCATCATGCTTGCTCTTGCTGTTGTTAAGGGTCAATCAAGTCTTCGGTCAGTGAGGATCGGTGTTTCTTGCCCGTTCTTCTCTAAACGAATTCTCTTTGGAATGGGCAACTAGCTTCATCCAAGCCAAGTTCGACGTTCTAAAATCTTAGATTGTTGAGCCTTCCGTGAATTTTCACATCGTCGGCGAGGCCGGCCCAGAAAGAGAACGCGAGATGACCTGGACGCGTACCGCGAAGGCTGGTTCGAGGTGGCGCGGGAAAACAGTTCCTGGAAGGATTTGGGGGAGACCTTTGCCCAGCAGTGGGACAGTAACAAAAAATAAAACCACTTGCACACTGAACTCAAAAACACTTAGATTGAACGAGATGTAAGTTAAAATCGTGTAAGTAGCCACGCCTTAGTATTTCCTAGTCACTGTACTTATTCATAATTATCCTTATTTAGTGAACTAGACCCTCCCACAATATACTCAACTAAACTCTATTCTTTATGTGCGTTGTCCAGCTAAATTGTTTCAATACAAAATAAAGATAAGCCTAAAGTATATTTACGTTAATATTTAAGATAAGATGGTATCTTTCCGTGTTAAGTATCAAATTGCCACCGTAAGTTAGCCGATTGATTTGGGAATTGTAACAAATTAAATCATTTGTAAAATATTTAAGTGTTTCCTTTCTACATTGTTGATTGTATATTACTTGTGTATTAAAATAACCAAAAACTACCTCGTTGGTCTATTGGTCGCAAAACGCCACTGCTGGGCATGAGGTCCTGGGTCCGGTTCTCAGGTCGGGCAAACTGACCAGACCTGAAGACATGCTTCCTACCATACATTAGTTTTATTATTTAAAGAAAGAAGAAATGAGGAAGACCTTGGAAATCATGGATGGATTGTATGAAAAAGATATGGCAAGAAAGGGGTAACTACTGAGATGATGGCTGATAGAGAAGTATGAAAGAAGAAGATACTTATGCTGCGCCGACCAAAAATATACAGGGTTTCAGGAACATTGACGCGCACCACAGATTGCTACCATAGATTCAGTAGATACATGATTCTGAACCCAGTGCATTGAAATTTAACGTCGGTTATTAAAAAAAAATTGACTCTCCATTCATTTTGACAGCGTAGGTATTGCTCTTTTCTATGAAAGAGCAGATTTTTTTATGATAAGGGACGAAAAATTTCTACGCTAGAGGTCTAGAACCATGTGCTGAATTCATGGGTACTGCACACATATATATGTATGTTTCTGGCCAGCGCAGCATGTCTGTCATCTTCAATACATCTCAAACTCAAACTCAAAGCATTTCTTTCAATTAAACTATTAACAGGCACTTTTGAATTGTCAAGAAGTCGGTCAGTCAGAAAATATGAAGCTAGTTACTCATTCCAAAGCGTAGGTACCTATGGAGAAGAACGGGCAAGAAATTCCATGGAAATTCCAAGAAATTCCAAAAGTTAATCTTTTAAAATTATATTTTCCAAAAATATTAGTAATATATAAATATTAGTTACATCATTACTTTTGAGTTTATAATTATATAATGTGAGAATGATGTAAAAAATAAAAAGACGTACGCGTTAAAAGCATTGTTATCTCTATTGGTGATCATCTCAGTAGTCACCCCATTAGATATTTATTCTCAAAAAAAGACACAAAGTCATATAAAGTAAAATTCATCACAGACGTCATGATAGCAATAAAATTATGATACACCCATCCAATGCATTCAGCTTTTAGGAAGGGTATTATTTGTGATGAAATGTGCAGCTAATTGAGTTTTGAATGCAATGAATGAGTGCAATTTTCTTATACATGTATTTTGTTATATAATTGTGCTCCTTCAAAAGTTAATTTTTTTTTGCCAAATTTAGTACTCATCTTCGGTAAAATCAGAAAACTAGCTCGGCGACTGTTACGTTTGCATTCTAGCCATACATATCATCTTTCACACAATCCATCCATGGTCTCTTAGATATTCCCCTACTCTTGGCTTCTTTTACACCTTTCCTTGTATTAGAAGCAGGAGGATGATGACGGAAAACAAAAAAAAGATATAGCAGGGTTTGCTATTGTTAGTATATATTCTTAAATACCATTTCGTGCAGTTGACACCACATGATCCCTCCTCCATGAGCACCAAATCGCTTTCATTACAATGTATTAATGTCCGTCCCGTCCTCATGTGTCATTTGATAGCGCAATGTAGGTATACATGCAAATACACTGAATTCAAGCTGACCTAGGAATTAAGTACGACAAAGTTGGTATATTGATATATTTTGATGATACATTATTCAGAACACGTTGACTTTAATGCGGGATTTGGAACGTGGATAGGTTCGTGGGTTGGTATTATAGAGAGGCAGGTCAAATACTATAGTCGGATTGTTAATTAGCTGCAGTAAAATGGACAGCTTATGTGTTACCACTTTTTAACGAAATTTAAATAGTGATGTGTCAAAATAATCGATTAATCCAATTAATATTCAGTTCAAAAATTTTATAAAAGAGGATAAATTTTATAAAAGTTAAAGTTAAATTTTATAAAAGAGGATAATATTATTAGTGGTTGATATTTATAATTTAATTAAGTTTACAATAAAAAAAATGAGCAAGGACAATTATTGTTTTGTCATCACATCAGTCATCGGATTGGATTTATAAAACGCATTAATTCTAATCACAAACACTTCTTTTAAATATTCTTATTTTTGAGGTTTTTGGCGTTTTGCAAATAACTCTGTATACTTGTATAGTAAACGTTATTCCTAAAGAAAACTTTAATTGATTTCTTAGATCGATAATTTTGTTTAATTTTTACTCTAAAAAGTCCTACTAATTTAGAGTAAAAATTAAACAAAATTATCTTTAGTAAACTATGTATCTACACTGATTGGAAACTACAACACATTATATTTTGATCCTACAATACAAAGAATATTATTTGTTAATAATATTTGTTTATGGTTAAATCAAAAATGTCTGTGTGGTGCCGGACTTAAAGAATACCACCACCCCTTACTTCCCGTGGGTGTCGTAAAAGGCGACTAAGGATCGTACCGGAGAATGGGCAGCAGCGTTCTCTATGTATTCCACCATCATACCATACTGCGATCGCCAACCCGCCTGCCAAGCGTGGCGATTATGGCAAACCCTCCCAAAATTGGGAGAGGCCTATGTCCAGCAGTGGACGTCTATCGGCTGAAACGACGAAATCAAAATTGGTAAATTTCTAATATCTAAATTAAAACAATATTTCATTTCGTTTTAATTACATCACTAGTAGTATAGTGTGGCAACATTTATTAACGAATTGACGGTAATAATAATGTCATTTTACTGCAGCTAATTAAAAGTCCGATCATAGATGGATTGTTCTTGACGTTCAGAGATTTTGTGACAGCTGTCATGGCTGCAAATAATAGCTGTCAATATAATCATGCACAGGACGACATTGGAAGAATCATCTATAAATCGATGGAGCCATTACTATAAAATTAGAATTGGAATACACGGGACAAAGAGAAGTGGATCAGCCACCTTCTAGAATGTTATAGAATCCTGGTACTTATGTCTACTCTAAGGACCTAGAATGATCAGTCGGAATTCTAGATGTTGCCTGTAAAATATCGACTAGTACTAAGTTTGTATTCGAAGCGATGGATGGATGGTGTGAAAGACGATATGGCTTAAAAGAGGATGACTATGGAGATGACGACTAATAGAGAAGAAAAAGATATGTTGCAATGACCCCAAATAAATTAGAATAAGGGCAAGAGAATGCTGATTTATGGCCGATTTCTATAATTTAGGTACGGACCGTTATTGGTTAAAATTAAGACTCTTGTGTCTTCACCAATAATGAAGCAAATACTTTATATATATACGCTTTGCATAGCAGACCCTCCCATATGGAAGTAGCTATCACAGGTAAAATTACCTTACGAATATATTTAAATGTGCAGTTTGGCATAAAAAATGATACCTACCATTGGTAAGCAACGAGTCGTTTTTGTTTATAGGAACCGAGCATAAGTAGGTACTTCACGTCAAACTTGTAAGCCTCATACTCGTACTTCCAAATATTTTCCGATGTTTCTTGGAGATCAAGAAAAGACTTAAAGGATAAAACAAATACAAACCCGCTCAGCAATTTATACGAACATTACAGACGAATATTATTCCTGCCATGTGTATAGCACATGTCACTTCGTTCGCTAGTGCATTCTACACCTGTTGGGCCGTTCATTGTATTAATAATTGCTATATATTGTTTAAACTAATCAGTATTTATGAGCAGTCAGAACTTCTAGGAAGTCTAAAGACTAGAAGCGACAACCTGGGACCTACGGCAGTGTATTCTCCAGGTATATAGGACTGTTTACTCAAATTCTGTAAATTCCAGGAAATTCATTGCGCACCCTACGTCATTGGGGAATACGCTTTAAACGAACCCATATGAGTATGAGGTAGGTACCTACCTACTATATCTTACGGTGTTCCCACTACATTTGACCGAGTAGCGCTTGCGTTGTAGTCTCAAGGCAGGTGTTGGTCCACTGTCTGTAATTGAGTCCCTACTAAGTTTTTTTTCGGTATGACTTGTCGCAGGTCATCCTAGGAGGTAGTCGGCTGTTTAACCGGCACCCTAACTGCATAACACACTTTCAATGACAATCGAAATAATTTTGTACAGGACATTACTAATCCATTTCTTCATAAATGTTCGAATTTATCTGCTCAACATATGACATATGTTGTTGAACTGCAAAAATGAAAACCATTGCTACTGTTACTTTGTTACGCAATCATCCAGCTGGTAATCCTGTAATGCCTAAATGAATTAAAGCCGGCCAGGGCAATCCCTGTTTGGCCTTTGTCTATCTAGATAATTGGAGATACAACAAGTTTGGCGGTATTTTGAAGATGTAGGAAATGATTGTAAAGCTTCGATAGCATTTGCAACGCTCATTGAGGTGTTCAATTGTCCATTGCTATTATCATTTACAAGGCGTCTATCGAAATAGGAGAAGTGGTGGCCAAGTGGTAACGGCCCTGACTTCGAACCCGGAGTGACGCTTTACTTTGTCTAAATTATTTCATCAACATTGCTCTCAAAACGGTGAAGGAAAACATCGTGAGGAAACTGGCATGTCCTAAACCACTGCCTACGTAGTAGACTATGTTCGAAATAAACCACTTTTTAAAGAGACCAACTTGGCAATATACTGTAGATACTTACCTAAGTGTCTAAATACCCGTGAACTTCCTTCTCTGCGTACCTTTCTTTAGTATGAACTGATGTAATGTTATTATTTTGTTGCGCGAGAATGTTTTCTACGGTGTCATTAACAAGGTTGAATTTCGAAACTTTCAAAATTCTTGTTTATATTAGGGTGCAGTCGACAGTTGTTTGATCTGAGTTTTATTTTTATAATTAAAAGTTGTGTTTTGGTTTAGTACTTTTTTGTAATTTAGGGTACCTATTATTTATTTATTTATTAAATGGACAAACTTCTAAGTCTAAATAAACTAACAAACTATTAAAATAATTATATATACATTTTTGATTACTGTTTTTTACTGGTTTTAATTCAGTGAAGTTTTTATTACTTTTTATCTTTTAAAAATTATTGTAAGTATTTACTGTATGACTTTATACATTTTATCGAAATGGTAGTACTTTGTGTCATTTATAATTCAGTGGCAAACTCAATGACGATCACTTATTGAGGACCAACATTCTCCAAGATGTGGTGGCATTGCTTGCAATCGCCTGGCTGATGCAACTTGAACCAAGTTCTTGTAATAAATTACATAAATGTTACTTATTTCACATTTTGTATTATTATAAAATAATTTTTTAAAGATTTGATGACATGTGTTATGTCAAAATGTGTAAGGATTTTTATTGTTAATCAGTCACAGGCAATCAAAAATGCAACTCTGCTTTTGTGTTTATAATCAATCTAAATTATCTTCTCACGAATTTTAAAACTTATCAATAATAAGTTTTGAAATTCATGAGAAAATTATTTAAGTAAAATCAATGTTTCATAATTTATGTTTTAAAAATTATGAATATTTTGTTTTTAGGGAAATAGTGTGCGAGGGTTTCGTATAAATATAAACAACAGTTTCAAAAAATTTCAAATGTATATTCTACATTTTTCAATGCTTAATCAGCAACATTTAGCTAGAGTATTCATCTAACAGTCTTATTATTTTACAAGAGTATAAAATCACTGCCACAGTCGAAAAGAAATGCAATGGGTACATAGAAATGCTAGAAATACCATTCAGTTTGGTTGACAACGAAGAATTTCACAAGCATAACATACATGATAACACAGAGTTGTCACACCAACTCTAGATATTTCAACTAAATTATTCTACTTACCTATTGTTAGTCAATAAATAATCACTTACTCTAAGGTAACTTCAATAAATTAAAGAACATTCGTTCTTAGTCTTCGACCAGACTTTAAAACATTCAGTTTATCAGCAGATAGGCAGTAACAGTCTTTGGTTCCCTACTTACATAATTACAAAGTTATATTGACTTTGAAATGAAATAATTTCCTTTTCTTCCTATTTGATGAAAATGCAGTTCTGCTGAATGATATTAATTTGTGGCGGATTGACGAACATATTACTGACATTTTATTAAAATGAAATGAATTAAATTATTTGATATGAAATGGGATGCGACATGTCCCTAACCTAACTAATAAACTCCCGTAGGATCTAAACCCAAAGCCATTTTGAAGGAGTAATTAATAATAAGACGAAAATAGAAACAAAAATTAAATCTAGTACACATTAGTGGGGTCGAGCGCGACCATTTTGTTTGTTAATTAATAACACTTATTAACACTAAAACAGTTTTTTAGTACACTCCGGTGGGATCCAAGCCCAACATTTTGAAGCACAAATTGAATTCTTCACACGAAACAAAAAATCTTCAGTACACTCCCGTGGGATCGAGCACGAACATTTTGATGAACAGAGTGCAGAAACTCCAAAAAAGTAACTCAGGATATTTGAGATTGAGATTAATATCCCAAATCAGTAGACACCAGTAGGATCCAGGACGAACATCTTGAACACTTGAATAATTTTCTTGAAAAATATTAAAAATCTTCCGAAAATCAATAAACTCCAGTGGGGTCCAAGCTGAACATTTTCGCTGGTTTTTCTCTAAATATCAAATATTCTCAACTTGTTTGATGATTTTTGGGATCTTCAATAGATGCCAGTGGGATCCAAAACTTTGATATCCATATTAAATTATTCTTGAACTTGAAAATATCGATCTTATTTACGATGTAGGAGCGCGCGCGGAATAGAGTGACGTGCGTTCGCTTCCGTGGATGTCTCACGACTGTGGCAACGCGACCACGTGCCTTGCTTTTATAATGCGCTCTCGTGCGCGCACTCGCGCATTTTTTTTGCGATTCGAATTTGGAAGCTTTCAGCCGGGTGGGCGTCGATGCGCCCCCGCCCTTACAATATTTTTTTTGCAATATTTTTTTAATGCCACGTTGCTAGTTAGCACATGCCCTAGCAGATAATGCACAATTTAAATATTCATTAGTTACTAATCTGATGGATGTTGGATTTAACCAAAAATTTATTGATTTATAATCAAAACTTTCTGTAATAACTATGTTTGTTAACTTTTGGTTTTAATTTAGTTTTCAGGTTTTAATAATTTATTCAATCCATTTATCCTGTTGTGTCTAAAAGTCAATAATAAATCATTCTATGGCCGATAACTGGTTCACATATCCCAGTTTCAAAATCCTTAAAAATAACACGTAACTAAAATATTAAATAATTTTACTTAAATAAAGTTAAGTTAGGCAGTCGCTCCATGTAAAATACTGGTATTCAACTGCATCCGGTTAGACTGGAAGACGACCTCAACATAGTTAGGAAAAGGCATGGCAGATGATGATGATTTTTAAAAAAGTTTTTTTTAAATAATTAACTAAGTCAAGTAAAATATTGTCACGGCTTGCATTAAAATAATTAGAATCAATATAAGTAAAATAATCTGCTTTGTAGAGTGTTTAACAATGCTGTTATTTAAAATACGTGATAAATTAATACAGTGTAAACAGACTTATTGTTTTGATTAATCAACATTATGATTAAATTCTATCACAGATTGCAGAAGTGCAGACATTAATAATTATTTGTTTGTGAGACATGTTAGCAATTTGTTTACAAGAAAGTTATTCGTTTTTAATTAATCATCTATTCTTGTTTAGTGTTTATCAAATAATTTTTGTAATCCATGATTAAATTGTCATAATAAATGAATGAACTAAGTACATTTATTTTGATGTTAGATGATTATTTTAAGTTAAAATTTAAATGAATATTATGAAATATGTACTTCTTGGATAATAAAAGGCTTAAATAGTAATAGGTGCCTATACTTATTGATTTTAATTTTTAACAATTTTATAATTTATGTTATCCGCCGCTACCTCGAGAAACAAGTTATAAAATAAATAATACCTACTTGCAAAATATTACTTTATTACTAAAATCGTTGTTTATTTAATTAAAGTTATTTATTTATTTAATTTAGCATTGTAAGTGCATAATTATACATATTACATATTAATTAAGCATTGCATTGCTAAACTTAATTAGTTAATACGTATTTATTGTATCCAATTAATATAAAATGTTAATAAATTGCGATAGTGGGTTTTCCATACGATACAGTTATTACGCTAGTGTCATACACAACATTGTATGTATGTATCATGCATATTGTTTGTTGTTTTGCATTGCCATACGAATATTTTGATAGCCTTTAAAAGCATGTATGAGAGGTTCATTGAGGAAACTTTATGAATGAAACTTGTTTACTACTACAATTTAAATAATTATTACGTACACCACTAACGCACGCATTCAAAATGTTATTTAATATAATATTATTTTATTAATGAATATTTGTTAAAAAAAAGTAATATTTAAAAAATAAAGAGGACATTATTTATTTCGTACCCAAAAATTAAAGTGTGTTGTTGTAATAAGTAAGTAAAATATGTTTGGGATGTTATAATCAATAAAATTAAAAGTTTGTATATTTTTAAAATGTTATGTTCTAAATACTAACTTGTTATAAAAATATGATATTTGGCATTTTCATTCTCAAATAGCAGCCAGGGGGTTAATTGTAGAGTTTCACTGTAATAGTAAAAAATACTCAAGATGTTTTTCCCATAAGAAAACAGTAATTTTTTTTTTCTGGCACATTGGTTTTTGGGTATAAAATTTCGACACTTGAAAAAAAATAACAATAATATTTTAATAAAATACTTCGACCTGTTAAAACGTAAGGTGCTCAAAAATTTTTATGAGGATAAATTGAATCAAATTTTTTTTTTAAATATACTCGGAAGTGACACATACGATCTTTCACACTTGTCGCGTCTCCGATTGTCGAGAACTCGAGATGATCGCTCTCTGGGACTTTGAACTTGTGTCGAGAGAAATCGTTCAGTCGTGATATCTCAATATTAGCCATTGCCGATAATTCGCTACTACCTTTTAAGATCGTAGTGACATACTTTTGCTGTATGAGCATTAGCAAGTCTGACTCAAATTCTATCTAATCTTTCTATTTAGTAAGGCACAATAAAGTGTTTTAGAATTCATTATTCTTGTTTCTAGTAACTAAAATAAAAGTATATTCCGCATATCTTGCAACTCGTTCAAAATAAACCCATCCATTAGTATAATCCTGTAAACGCTACCGCTTTTGTTTTACAAATAACCGTAATTTTGCTAACTAAAATAATAAAAGTAAAACAATTATTTTAAAGTGAAATATATATTGCGGGATTAAAATTTTGGATTTTTTTAATCCTTCTACGGATTAAGATAGTCTTTAGTGGGATTGAAATCGGCAAAGTATTAAAAGATAACATAATAGGCCCTAGCCTATTATGTTATTTTGTTAAGCTCCTAAGCTTAACAAAATATTAGATGTTTGATGACAATGTTGATGTTCCGACGGACTAATTTTTAATCCCTTTCGGCGCTTTTTAGGGTATGCGGGTGGTTATAAAGTTAAGAACAAGCCCACGAAAATTGGAATAACTAAAGAGGATTATAAATGAAGGAACTTTTTGTTGTCACCCGGTGCTGCCGCCATTTTGGGTGTAGGTAAGCTTGAAACATTTTTGCATTTGTTTAGTATTAAGTTGGTAGGTATATTATTTAGGGTAAAATGACGCAGTATTATTACCTCTCTATGTAAATGCTGACCTAAATTTGTTGCTTGAATCGCTCTTCTATAATATAACACATGATTTCAACCCTGCATGGTTAGGGATTTTTGTTGTACATTGCAATTTTAATTTATATTGTCAGTGTTTTTGTTGTTGTGTCTGTATTTCTTTTTGTCATATTCATTTAATTTATTATTTCTTATATTTTTTAGAAATTGCTTGCCTAATAATGAGTCTATTGTTACTTGACGGCGAGTAAAAAAATATACATATACTGTTATATTGTTATACCTATCATCGTCACCATTGGGACTATTTCTTATATCAAAGTAAAAATTACCTATAATTACATTCATGAAATAATGATGTAGGTAGTAATACCAATATATTACTGACCTAGTTCCGGTTTTTGACGTAAAATACACTATAATGAGAAATACTAATTGGTCATCAATTTGTGGTTATTACTGCACGTTCTTGTTTGAAACAATGCATCGATAAAATGTTTTGAAACTGTTTACTTGATTCTGTTACTTACGTATCTCCTTTGTGGTATTGTCATGTGTACCAACGTTATTTAGATTAATTTATTTAGGGGATTTTTTCAGGACATATGAATTGATTTCGTCATTATTATTTATTAACATGATATGGACTTTGTTTGACGAAAATCAATTAGATGCAACATGCTGTACGATCTAATGTTGGACTTTATGTGATTAAACTTGATTGGGTTCTCGTTAAATATTATTTTAAATGTACTTAACGTGACATTACGCCTGTAGGTAATCCCCGAATGGTTAGGCAATGTGGGTGAACTATACTACACCCAAATTTCGCCATAATGTATCGTAACAAATACATTAAAAACAGGTAGGACTTAATTGTGGGTTTATTTCAAGGGTTTCGGTAAAATTCTACTATCCCAATTAACTCCCTAAGTTATAATTATCATTATAAATGAGAAAGTAAGTTTGTTTGTTTGTTTGTTACATTTTCACGCCTAAACCACTGAACCAATCATTCAAAAATTTTGCATATACGTTGTCAGGTGTACAGAAACGGACATAGGGGTACCCTATGTCCGTTTTATCCCGAAAAAAACTGCTGTTCCCGAGGAAAACAATAATAACGTTATTATGATAATAGATGGTGCTACGTGTCTTTCGAATCAAAAACAGGACACCGTCTGTCGGGTCAGCTCATCATCATCTGCCTAGCCTTTTTCCAACTATGTTGGGGTCGGCTTCCAGTCTAACCGGATGCAGCTGAATACCAGTATTTTACATGGAGCGACTGCCTATCTGACCTCCACAACCCAGTTACTGGGAAATACGATACCCCTTGGTAAGACTGGTTGTCAGACTTTCGGGCTTCTGACTACCCGTAACGACTGATAAAGATCCACGAATAACAGCTGGGACCAACGGCTTATCGTGCTTTCCGAGGCACAGAGGGGTCACGGTATGTAAAGATGGTCACCCATCTACAGACCAACCGCGGCAAGCGTAGCTTAACCTGATCGATCGACCTGTGCGGCTGTTATTATTTAGCCACGGGCCCCTCCGTCTCGTCTGTCGGGTCAGCTAGTAGGTACCTACTAATATTATAAACGCGAAAGTTTGTGAGGATGGATGGATGGATGATGTTTGTTACTCTTTCACGCAAAAACTACTGAATGGATTTTGATAAAACTTTACAGTAATATAGCTTATACATCAGAATAACACATACGATACTTTTTACCCGATATTCCCACGGGATCGACACATGCGTGTGCGAAACCGCGGGGTAGGTACTGCTAGTATTGTTATACGTAGTACGTATAACAATAACAATATATATACTACTATACACGATAGGTAGTACGTATGTCGTAAATAGGTACCTACGCTTTGGAATGGGCAACTAGCTTCATATTTTCTGACTGACCGACTTCTTGACGATTCAAAAGTGCCTGTTAATGGTTTAATTCAAATAAATGCTTTGAGTTTGAGTTTGAAAAACGTAGAGACGTAGAATAATCTAAATAATTATTTTTCATCATCATCTCATCGTCTTTCCTTCTCCCATGCTATTTGGGGTTCCTCAGCTCTCTTTTGTTTCTAATCCTTCCTTACACAATACATCAATCGTTATATTCTTCATTTCCAATACAGATTAATAATGTCAGGTTACACAAAATCACACCATATTTTAAAAAAAAACTTCCAAATTACCCCATCAGCATTTTTCAAAAACCACACAAAACTTTTAACCACGTCTTCTAAAAGCAATTAAATGACAAGTTACTATTAAAATGGCCGCAAGTCATTGGCTATGTTGTTTCAACGTTGCTCGAGCATTAAACAAGTATCTTAATGACTTTATTAATTGTTAAGTAAATAAGAAAGTAATTACTATCAACATTTAAATGTAGATACAAGTTGTTATCAAGACATTCCGATTATATAATTGGACCTTCGGTTACTAACTATTAGGTATAAATATGGTGGTTGCAATATAAAGTACTTAGATTCTACAGAAAAGACCAGTCCCTTCTGTAGTACTTACAGGGGGTTATAAAAACGATGATTAAAGTTAAGTGACGTTTAAAAATGTATGGTTAAACAGTGGCTAATCAGTACTTAAGAGCGTTTACGCCGTACGACATTTCATACAAACTTTCAAACCCTTATTTTTCGAAATTAATGAACCGATTTGAATGAAACTTCATACGTATAATAATAATAATAATAATTTATTTCATAAAAAAAGTGGTACAGTCTGTTACAAAGTAGATGACATCTTAGGAATAGTTTAAATCTGAGATGAGTACGTAACAATACAATTTTATGATCTGATGGCCTAGCTAGGTTACTTAGTAGCCTGTATTAAGGACAAACAGCCCTCATTTCCCGAAAATAGGACAAGAGTATTTCTTAGACTGTTACTTAATTATTATTAACAACATTTTGAACAAATTTTGAACAAATAACGCATAAGTAGGATACAAAGGTCTAAAAAGTTAGTAGAGAACATTTTCGAAATGTCTTATTTAAAAAAAGATAACTGGAAATCTCTGTTTCCATGGAAATATTAAAATCTGTCTAATTTGGCTGTAACACTGTTTTTCGAAAATGTTCTTTACTAACTTTTTAGACCTTTGTATCCTGCTTATGCGTCTAAAGTTTCATTAAAATCGGTCCATTCATTTAAAAAAATAAGGACTTGAAAGTTTGTATGAAATGCTGTACGGCGTAAACGCTCTTAACCAAGCAAACTTTATGAATAAAGTGGTCATTATGTTACTTCTTCTAACTATTCTAAATCCAGATTTACATTACGAAACTAGTCGCCCAATGACAGTTTCACGTGCAAAAAGATAATTATTTACACGTGGAACTCTCAATGAATAATTAAGTTTGCGCAATTAGTTTAGTAATGCAAATCCGGCTTTAGAGCCAATTTAACCAATGAAACTGAACTCGATCATGTAAGAAAAAGATCGTTCAATAGCTGTCAGTGACAAATACAATAAATAATAACAAAAATGATGTTGGTATCGTACCTATAGTAAATAGAATACAATATGCATCGGTACGTACGACATATCAAGCTATAATTTCCAGTATAAGCTGACTTCTTATTATACGAAAAGCCTGAACAATGCGAGGTCAGCTAAAACTGGAAATGTAGGTATAAGTAGTTTGATGTGTCATCGTGTGTACCAATTATTTTTCTTTTTTTAGCCTGTATTGTGTCTTACTGCTGGGCAAAGGCCTCCTCTTTTCCTTCCAATCCTGTCTGTCTTGTGCGACCTCTGTACATGTTGGTACCGCCAAAAAAAACACATAATATTAAAAAAAAACCATCATTCAAAATTTCGAAAATAGGAATATTTTACAGAAACAACATTTAGACCTTAGGACGGCTTAGAAGATATCACTATGGCGTCAACCAAAAAAGTTCCTACAATTGACGCAAAAAAACTCTCAAAAAGGTTGCAACTATTTGCACAATAGCACACACAAAGAATATTTGTATTTTTTTATTGGCAATAAAAAGCAATAAAAAATTCGTTGTTGCCAACAATTCAAATATCCAAAATGGTGGCCTTCAAAACATTTGCACCAAGGTACCTATAGGGTTATAAAACTATTAAAAAACGTGCAAAGAATGACGCAAAAGTGCAATACTATCAGGAGGTATAAACAGTAATAAAATCTTTGTTTTTTGGTATACTTACAAAATATATAAATTTGCGCAAGTTTGTAACTCATAAAAAAGTTAATGGGTACTGTAAACCTTTTAAAAACCTTTCTAAATATCTACGATGAAGGCCTACCTGCTTATCTCTCAAAGTCCAGTACCTACCCGTTCGTGATGACGAATGTTTTAATGCTAGATTGAATTATTGATTAAATACAAATACAATACACAAAAAAAACCGTCAAATCATCAAAATTCGGTACACGGCGCATTTTATTATATTTTTCTTAGAAATTTTGCCGTTGACATTTCTTAGGAATGCAGGTTAGACATAAAAAACATATTTTGTGGACATGACAGTGTCCGCGTGTAATTTAGCAATTTGGCATCAAAGCAAGTACGGTAGCCAACTCGATAGTTCACGTCAAAAAAGAAACATGATAAATCTTGTATCAAAGGAGTTTTTATTCGAACCTATAACCTAAGTACTTCTTATTATAGACTACTGTCAAATGTAAACAAATGATTACAGCCGATTAAGACTATAATCTCTGTCAGTGTCATTTTCCATAACAATGGTCAATGATGACAGAATCTATAGGTAGGTATTCTATTTACTATAGGTACGATACCAACATCATTTTTGTTATTATTTATCGTATTTGTAACTAAGTATCCTGTTTTTATAGTAATGTTGACGTAGATAATTTTACAGAATAAAAAGAAAATACGCACGGACAAACGTAGGATCCATACGTCATCGGTAATCAAATAAATACCACGTTTTACAGCATCTTCCTTCCTGTAGCATCTTAGTGAGGTAATTTAAGATGAATGAGACATAACGCTGATAAAAAAAAATACTATGATTATTTTTAGCAACATATATGACATATACCTACTATTATTAAACATAACCACAGATGATTTAATAGATCTGACGTGACGTCTTCCCATCTACGCACTCAGAATGTGATTAATTTTTTTTTTCCATTTTTCCTCATAGCTATATCCCAAAATATATCGTCACGGCTTATAGTTTTTGTATCAACGTTTATTACAATTTACACTCTAGCGGGGTAATGGATTAGCAATATCCTTCAAAATGATTCAGATTGTGATTTATAGTGTGATACGCAATTAGGGGGACTCATAAATCGAGACTTTGCACTTAATAAGTTTATACCTTTTTGAATGGTTGTGAATTCAAATTTGGAACAATGATAACACCAAAATGATGGCCAGTATGTCGGCTTCAAAACTGCATCAAAACTTTTACTTTGAGTTATCAATTTAAAGTGTGTTACGCAATAAGACGCCTCATAAATCGAGACTTTGTACTTAATAAGTTCTATACCTTTTTGAATGGTTGTGAATTCAAATTTGGAACTAAATGACACCAAAATGATGGCCAGTATGTCGGCTTCAAAACTGCAACAAAACTTTTTCTTTGACTTATCAATATTTCGATGGCCTTTAACATGGAAATTCATTGACGCTTGATTGGATAGTTCGGGAGTGAATCATTAACAAATAGTAAAAACAATTATTAATCCGACCCACCCCGTCCCTTGCTGCCCTCCCTAGCTCACCTAGATGCCATTTATAAAAAGAATTGAAAAAAATAACAATTAGGTAATTCATTTATTATCCATTCAGCCAGTAGTCAGTATCGAGAGCGTCATATAAATTGACCACTGCGCGCGCGTCTTTACCCCTCTCTCTGCGCCACCCTCCCTTTTACGACCTGTTTTTAGTTGTTCTATTTACTTTCTGTTACATTTCTATGGCTCAATTATTAAACAATCTGTCTGTTCAACTACTGGGTCGATTGTTTTAAATAATATAAGCCTCTCTGAATGCCCCAATTGTTAGCTTTAGCTACCGAAAGGTAACAATAAGGTGATTTGCTTGCGATTTTTTGCAAATTTTGGTGACCAACGCTGGTGGTTTGTATTGTTTTGTCTCTATTTGTAATGTTTTCGAAATCTCCAACTTTTGAATGTTAATTTTTTGATTATTTCAAACACCTGCTGAGAAGTTTTTTGCATTTTTTATTAAAATATATTGATCGATTTCATTAAATCGATAAAAATTGCGTTGCATTATCATAATGCAACAAATTAAATGTTTATATCTATGCTTGGCACACAAGAATCGAATAATATTTTCTTAATCGATTGAATCCGATTAATCAAAAGTTTCGCTGTCTATACCCGTTGACAATATGTCATAAATCGATAGCATTATTGATGAAAAATTGAAAAAGCTACCTGTGAACATAATCTAAATGTCTGCTAACTTAATATACAATTATTGGTTTCACTACGGACAAATTTGAATAAAAGAAAGCAGACGTGAACTCGGTTGGAGAACGTTTTTCGCGGATAATCCTAGTGAATTACGTAGCACCCAATTTTGTATGAGAAGTACGAAAATACCTGCCTTCAAAATTTTGGCGGGTTATGCGAGACCTAAATTAGAAATGTCAAAGTCAATGAACTGAGACCACCATGCGACTAGGGTCACAGATTAAATAATTTGCTATTAGGTTATCTGTGGGAGAAAATGTTTGTTTAGAAACTAGCATTTGCTTGAGAATCTGCCAACTATTTTTATACCAAAAGTGTGGGTTTAAGCTCTACTAATAATGGCTAAATAACATAAGTCTCTCACAGAGAGGAGGCCTGTGTCCCAGCAGTGGGAACGTGATAGGCTGATTATGGTTATGGCAAACATAAGTCTAATTCTAATTTGGGACCTGTTAAAAATCTCGTTCTTCTTGCCGATTTTTCCGCCATTTTTGAAAAGAGAAACGGTTGGTTCTCTATGGGCTATCAACCTGATATTGGACTACTGCGATCGTTAAACCCGACACGTTGCTTGCATGTGGCTTCGAGCGGCCAACGCACCTATTGCTGGGTACCTCTTGAAAGCAGGTCACCCCACAACAGATGAAAGGATGAAGATAAATTAGAAAATTATTCGAGTAACAATAAACCGGTTTATGGAACAGAAATAACCTCCATCCCTCGAGTACCTTAAAATGTGTTAAAATGAAAAGAAAATTACATTTAGGGCAGGTTAAAATTATCCAACAATACTCCGAACAATATTTATAAAAACTGCAATCGCATAACCCTTTAAAAAGAACAAAAACTTATATAAACAAAAAAAAAAAACATTCAACCAAAGTACTAGGGCGGTAGAAATCATGAGAAGGTTGTTCAAATTTCCGAGACCAAAAAATTCGCGCGTGAAAAAGGCACTGTTTTTGTCGAGTTCAAAGTACGGGGAAAATTGGAGCGCATCATTTTCCCGTATCTTGAACTCTTGGGTGGCTAACAAGGAACAATGCCCCACAACTAGCCGTATAGATAAATGTGTCTGCGAACTGATTATTAAAACTTGTTTTTGAACTGGTGAAAATTGTAATTTTTGCTTCATCTGATTTATTAAACACAAGCTTCCGCCCGCGGCTTCGCCCGCGAGGTATGTCGATAAAAACTATCCTATGTCCTTCCCCGGGATGCAATCTACACACATCAAAAGTGTCTAGGGATCAACATATATTTTTGCAATAACTTTTCTCCTGATTGATATTAATTAAAATTTTGTTTAAGGATTCATCAAATAAAGTGTTTTCGTTTGTCACAGTAACGATAAACCAAGTCACCTTTGCATTAATAAAGAAAATTGCCATTTTCCTAATAAAGGGATTTTTGACATTTGAACCACTAACACAAAAGTTCGAAAAAAAGACTGAAATAACAGTTTTCTTTAAAATTTTATTGGGTAACTTAAACAATTAATAATCCGTGTTTCTACCGCGAACACTAACAACACAAGAACATCGGTTTGGCATACTCAAAATGAGTTCATCCAAATCACGCTGTGGAATGGCCGCCCATGTTCGTTGCAACAACAAAAAAAGGTCTTCTTGCGACTGGATACCCTCCATATTCGGCAGAGCTCTTCTCTGTAGCATATCCCATGCATGCTCAATCGGGTTCAAGTCTGGCGACTGAGCAGGCCAGGGCAGGACATTGATGTTAGCTGCGGCGAGAGTCTGTCTTACAACTCTTGCGGTGTGCGGTCGTGCATTATCATGCATTAACTGAAATAAGGGACCGATTTGCACTTGTAGAGGAACGATGACGTCTGATACAATCGTCTCAGCATAAATTTGAGCGTTGAGGTTGCCTCTGATCCAAATCAACTCAGTTCTTCCGCCGATCCAAATACCCGCCCATACCATGATGGTTCCACCACTATAAGGATGGACTTCCTGGCAGGATTTTAATCGCTGTTGGCGTCCAGGGGTTCTCCAGTGTCGTATACGTCTTGTATCCGGTCTCATACCAAAACGAGACTCATCAGAAAAGCACACGAAACGCCATTGTTCTTCTGCCCAATTTCTGTGTTCAAGAGCCCATTGATATCGAATCCTACGATTGTGCATTGCTATAGGTGGTACCCGTAGCGGTCTTCGGGAATGAAGGTTCACTTCATGCAAGCGGTTTCTGACTGTTTGGTCGCTAATTAAGTTCCCTGAAGAGTGATGAAGCCTCACGGCTAACATCATGGCGGTTATTGTTGGAGCTCTTCGAGTTAAGATTTGAATGTATCGGTCTTGTCTCCGTGTAGTGCAGCGATACCGTCCTCCATGGCGCTCAGCCACGGTACCAGTGCTTCGGTAACGTGTCCAAAGTCGACTGATAACACTCTGACTTGTATTCAGAGCTAAAGCTACAGTACGTTGCCGGGAACCAGCTTCTATCATTCCCACGGCTCTGAGCATTTCTTCCCTGCTTAAATGACGTCGCCGCTCCATAATAACGTTGGTTTTAATCAGTAGTAGGGAAACAGTAGCACTAATAATGTCTTCAATGCGTTGTATGTTTTTATAGGGAAAATATTGACAGCTGATTTTCATCTTTTACTCGAATTTGATTCACAGTTCCTGATTCAAATTATGAAATGCACCAAAAAGGATCCATATAAATTTATAAAATCATAAATTTATTACAAAGCCACATCTCAATCTCAAGAAATCCGCATAAAAATGCTTGATCCCTAGACACTTTTGATGTGTGTATTTCTCTGCCAAATTTTATCGAAATCCGTTCAGTGGTTTAGTCGTGAAAGGGTAACATACAGACAGACAGAGTTACTTTCGAATTTATAATATTAGTATGGATTTAACTAAAGTTTTGTTGTGAAAGTTAATATGGCTAGAAACGGGAAGAATATACCAAGGTGACGACTAATAGAAAAATACATGTTGCGTCGACCCCAAGTAAATCAGAATAAGGGCATCCTCTGGGCACGCTCGTTCCATCATACCTCATTCATAGCTTTCCATGAGGCGTGAACGAGGTTAAGAGCAGGACCGCAGGACCATCCATACTAATATACTAATAATATTATAAATTTGTAATATTATAAATTCGAAAGTAAGTCTGTCTGTCTGTCTCTATGTTAGCTTTTCACGCCTAAACCACTGAACGGATTTCGATAAAATTTGGCGGAGAGATAGGTTGCATCCCGGGGAATGACATAGGATAGTTTTATCCCGATATTTCCACGGGATCGACACTTAAGCGGGTGAAACAACGGGGCGCTGCTAGTGTAGGTATATATTTAATAGAAATTACACATTTTAGGATATCTCGTCTGGGTTATGACCGCGTTCATCAAATTCATAAAGGGTAACTTGTGTTCCCAATTCATGAAATAAATAAACGTAACTATATTACGATATTTTATCTCACCATTTAATTTAAATTTGCGTCATCCAGCTTTCGACTTAGCAACAAAATCAATCCAGGAAAATTCGGACTATGTTCATTTAATAATTAATTTAAATTTCTTATCCATTGTTAATTATTAATATTGCGCGGGCATACCCACCGTAGAATAAGTTCAATATAATTAAAATGATAACAAAATGGAATAATTTAACTGTGCATTTTTATTCGGGGAAGACCAGACCGCAGTCGAAACGAGTAATAATTATTTGAGAGCATTAATTAAAGTTTTATTTAAATAATAATAATTATTATGTCAGAGGAAATTGCATGGTAATATTCCGGTAATAAGATAAATAAAGAGCAGTGGCATCCCAGTGGTAATGGCCGCGACTTACGAGTTGTAAGTCGTAGGTACGAACCCAGACAGGCGTTTTACTCTGTGTAAATTGTTTCATCACCACTGCTCTGAAAACAGTGAAGGAAAACATCGTGAGGAAACCGGCATGTCCTAGAACCAAAAATTCGAAGACATGTGACATCTACCATCCCGCACTGGGCCCGCGTGGCCTGCGGCCCATTCCATCTCACAGAGAGGAGGCCTGTGTCCCAGCAGACCGGATTCCATAATCAGCGTGTAATGTCCCCAACATTATAGGCTGATTATGGAATCCGGCAATTAAGTTAAAACGGTCCGATATTTGGTGACGAAGCAAGAAAGACAGTGGAATACATCTTAGCGACGATCTTCGATATAAAGCCCATCACAGACGTACCTATAATCTACAGGGTAGAATGACATCGACGCACAAACTGTAACCTTGTATTTAGTACATGATTCTGGAATTTTTCATCAACAATAAAAAAAAAATGTTTCTTATACAATAAAATTGTAAGAAATAAGTAGATAGCATTGAAAATATATCGTATTATGCGTATAGCTATGATTTATACAGGGTGGCAATGGTGGCATGGACACTGGCGTGCAACTTGAAAGCCTGAAACCATGAATTTAGCACATGATTCGAGACTATAACGTAGAAATTGTTCGTCGGTTATATCTTATCGTTAATCAGCTGTTACATAGAAAAGTATGTATTGCACATAAGCGGTCAAAATGTGTATACCTAACAGCTTTTTTTCTTAATAACCTACGAAATTTTTCAACGCCGGGGGGGGGGGGGGGTCAGCCTGCCATAGCATGGATGCATGGTGCAGCCTGTATATTATAGCACAGCATATCCATAGGTACTAATTTTATGAATTCGAAAGTAACTCTGTCTGTCTGTCTGTATATTACCTTTTCACGCCTAAACCACTGAACGGATTTCGATAAAATTTGGCAGAGAGATAGATTGCATCCCGGGGAAGGACATAGGATAGTTTTTATCTCGATATTCCCACGGGATCGACACTTATGCGGGTGAAACCGCGAGCGCTGCTAGTCTATTCATATATAATATATTACAGCTATGTCTGTGATGGGCTTGAAGCAAAAGAGAGTTAAAGCAGAGTATAACGGCCGGCCATTATACATTATGGTGCCAATAAATCACCAATCTAATCTCATAAAAGCTACCGCTGAAAGACCATTTCGGTACAAGATTTCCAAGAGTTTTAAAACAATAGTAATCTTTTGGAAATCACTAGCAGATGGATAATGAAGTAGCCATTCAGCCGAGGATTATTTTATGCTTCTCGGTCACGGATTACTAATTGAATAATGGGCTTTAAGACAGATTAACAAATTAAATTACCCTTTGACGACAACTGCGGCAGACACGGAGATAGCTACCGAAAGAATGACAACATTTTGTTTTGTCATAATTTTAAGAAGGACATTCTATGTTTTGGGTTATCAGTACTGTGCAAAAAATTGTGTTCTTTGCGATTTTTTGCATGTTTCGACTTGTTTAAGCTCTTTTATTTTTCGTGGGAAGTTTCAAGGGGACAGAACTCTTAAGAACTTTCTATTTTGTTTTTTTTTTCTCTGAAGGGCATCTCGCTGGTCAACATAGGTTGTTAGCTGCATTCTGCGAGAGCCTTATACACACATCAAAAGTGTCTAGGGATCAACATATATTTTTGCAATAACTTTTCTCCTGATTGATATTAATTAAAATTTTCTTTAAGGATTCATCAAATAAAGTGTTTTCGTTTGTCACAGTAACGATAAACCAAGTCACCTTTGCATTAATAAAGAAATTTGCCATTTTCCTAATAAAGGGATTTTTGACATTTGAACCACTAACACAAAAGTTCGAAAAAAAGACTGAAATAACAGTTTTCTTTAAAATTTTATTGGGTAACTTAAACAATTAATAATCCGTGTTTCTACCGCGAACACTAACAACACAAGAACATCGGTTTGGCATACTCAAAATGAGTTCATCCAAATCACGCTGTGGAATGGCCGCCCATGTTCGTTGCAACAACAAAAAAAGGTCTTCATGCGACTGGATACCCTCCATATTCGGCAGAGCTCTTCTCTGTAGCATATCCCATGCATGCTCAATCGGGTTCAAGTCTGGCGACTGAGCAGGCCAGGGCAGGACATTGATGTTAGCTGCGGCGAGAGTCTGTCTTACAACTCTTGCGGTGTGCGGTCGTGCATTATCATGCATTAACTGAAATAAGGGACCGATTTGCACTTGTAGAGGAACGATGACGTCTGATACAATCGTCTCAGCATAAATTTGAGCGGTGAGGTTGCCTCTGATCCAAATCAACTCAGTTCTTCCGCCGATCCAAATACCCGCCCATACCATGATGGTTCCACCACTATAAGGATGGACTTCCTGGCAGGATTTTAATCGCTGTTGGCGTCCAGGGGTTCTCCAGTGTCGTATACGTCTTGTATCCGGTCTCATACCAAAACGAGACTCATCAGAAAAGCACACGAAACGCCATTGTTCTTCTGCCCAATTTCTGTGTTCAAGAGCCCATTGATATCGAATCCTACGATTGTGCATTGCTATAGGTGGTACCCGTAGCGGTCTTCGGGAATGAAGGTTCACTTCATGCAAGCGGTTTCTGACTGTTTGGTCGCTAATTAAGTTCCCTGAAGAGTGATGAAGCCTCACGGCTAACATCATGGCGGTTATTGTTGGAGCTCTTCGAGTTAAGATTTGAATGTATCGGTCTTGTCTCCGTGTGGTGCAGCGATACCGTCCTCCATGGCGCTCAGCCACGGTACCAGTGCTTCGGTAACGTGTCCAAAGTCGACTGATAACACTCTGACTTGTATTCAGAGCTAAAGCCACAGTACGTTGCCGGGAACCAGCTTCTATCATTCCCACGGCTCTGAGCATTTCTTCCCTGCTTAAATGACGTCGCCGCTCCATAATAACGTTGGTTTTAATCAGTAGTAGGGAAACAGTAGCACTAATAATGTCTTCAATGCGTTGTATGTTTTTATAGGGAAAATATTGACAGCTGATTTTCATCTTTTACTCGAATTTGATTCACAGTTCCTGATTCAAATTATGAAATGCACCAAAAAGGATCCATATAAATTTATAAAACCATAAATTTATTACAAAGCCACATCTCAATCTCAAGAAATCCGCATAAAAATGCTTGATCCCTAGACACTTTTGATGTGTGTAGATAAGGCCGGCAGCCAGGAACTTTCTATCAGTAGATATACTTAACACACCTACTGCTTTTATTTATTTACTACCCGTTGCCTGCGATTTCGTCTGCCATCCAGGATGAAAAGTAGTCTTTGTCCTTCTCCAGGTCATGGTCTACTCATGTGCCAAATTTCATTCAAATCCGTCCAGCCGTTTTAGCTTGAAAGCATATATAATATTAAGTTAGAATTTATTCTTCAGAAAGCTTACAGTCTTAGGCCTGAGTTCATCAACATTCAAACCACCGGTTAGGTATTTAAACAGTTGGTTTATGTCAAATTTCCTAAGGAAATTTTAATTATAGAACTGATTAAATATTTAATCAGTTGAATTAAATGTTGGCGAACACAAGGCATTAGCTTTCATTGCGTAGAAAATATGTTTTCTCTACGACGCACCGTTTTAAAGATATTAGCGAAAAACTCAAAAGTGGGAACTTTTATCCCTCGCCCCACTCCGGCTTACCTCCCAGACGCGGGTACTTTTAGTATGTTATCTCCCTAAGCACTCTGTACAACTTTCTGAAGAAATCGTTTAGGGCCCAGCTCACGCACTCTACACCTCCTTTTGGGTCATTCGTTGAGTGGACGATAAATAATCTACAATTAGCGTTTACAGTTGCCATTACAAGCTTTCACAAATTCAGGCATTTGCATCAACCCGTAAGGTTGGATCGAGGTGGCGCTAGGAAAGGATGCATGGCAGGATTTGGGGGAGGCCTTTGCTCAGCAGTGGGGCAGTGTGGGCTAAATAAAAAATGCATCAACCCTTAGTATAACCGCCTGAGAAAAGCTACTTAAAGTGTTAAAGTGTAGGTAGCAAACACACTTGGCTATTAGACATTACCCGTTAGTTCGGGTAAATTGTACCTAATTACCTATAACGGTTACAATGCAAAACCATTTTTAACCTGTATACTTTGAAAGGTATGTACGTGTTTTTTTTTTATGTTTTAGTGTTTTTATGACATCCGCAGTTTCCGTTTTTTTTACAGCCAGATACAAAAAATACGAAGCATTGCTAAAATTGCAACCTTTAGGAATATTTTTATGATTACAAAGTGTGTAAGGGCAGAGCCTTTCTGTTGTTTTAAAAGGCGTTTATTTCATTTTTAGCATTTGTTTGCATCTTGGGTCCCATACAAAACTGCAATACCAATGCATGGGACGGCCGATTATTTATTTGCGATTACAATGATGGTCCCATGGAGAAAGTTGTTCAGTTTGATGATCTGTATTATAGAGGTGTGAGGAACAGGGTATAAGGGTCACTCATTCTCCATAGGAAAGGGAGGATCCTCCGACCAGACGAGTGTTGTTTCTGTCGGGCAACTGCCCGATGATTCATGTCATGTCAAACTCTGCTTGCGAGATGCAGGATTTTGCGTGACGTCAGTATGACGCGTTGTTCTGTTGGCTTTGTAAATACCGCTTCAGTATCACGCCCTTAAATATGACGACACCTTCCTGATACACGTTGTATGTGGGTATATAGTGTGGCGGTTAGGTTATCAAATTAATTGAAACCACGAACTCTACATTACGTATTTTAAACACACAAAATAATTAATAACAATTAACATTCTAGCCGTACTGGGATTTTTTTCGTTTGAGTATTTAACAACATTAAAAACTTGATTTGTGATTATTTGGTATCAATACCATAAAGTTTGTGTTGAATTGTTGATACTATCGCCCCGCGCGTGTCTCCCAATTTTTAAGCTATAAATTTTTTAATAAGTATTTCTTTTAACAGACTGATAACAACTCGCTTACAACCGCTGTAAAATATTTAATGTGATAACATAATCGCCACTCTCAAAGAGCTTGTATCACAAAAGTGTACCTAGTCAAATGTTTACTCATCTCTTGTTCGCAAGTTTACCTATATATAACTCATATTTTTAGAACTTTAAACCACTCACCACTTCTTCTCTGTCATATTTTTGTATTGTATATTGTACTTTTTACAACTAAACACAAAATGTGGGTACTAAAACAAAAAATTAAACTTTGTCACGTACTAACAGGAAATGGACAAACAACCCTTTACTCCAATTTAGTCAATTAACCATGCTACTAAACAAACCAACAACAAAAAACTAAAATTGGATCGTCTCACCAAAAATTCAAGGACAGTAGTTTAAAACGATGTAACTAAATATTTAATTGTTATGCAAACACAATAATTACAATATGAATAAAAGTAACTATTTTTATTTTTTGTAGTTACTTTGCGCGTTTTTTATCAATCTTTGGCGGTGTTTTAACAATTTTTATTGCGGTCCGAAGGGATGCTTTTTTACCTATAATGGCGGACATTACTACATAATGTTAAACACCACGACTTAAGTATTTTTACTCGTTCATAAAATAATTTTGAAATGATAGTTAGTAAATCGATTAATGTTTACAATACTTATAAAAATATTGTAAACATTAATCGATTTTGAATGCACAATTTCAGAAGACACCTTTTAGAGTAAAACATAAACACATAATTTAACGGAACAGTATACCTACTGGAATACCTACTTTCTTACTAAAGTTTAGGTCAAGTTTCGCGGCTGAAATATTGGAAAAACAAATTCTACATTATTATTTTCTACTATCCCAGTAGATATAATACTGGCCTCATTGAATTTTTTATTTTCAGCAAGGAAAACAAATGAATCGTTGTGTTTCTTTCTTAATTTTGTTTACAGTCGAGTGCGATGCGGATTAATTTTTCGACGCTATTTTTTAGTTTCTGTATGGTTTTAGTTAAGTAAGGATTTCATTTTGTTATTTTTAGTTTGTATGGATCTTTATTATATTTATTTGTATCACTGTTACCAAAAATAAAAGGAATATTGCCATCCATTTCGGAAGTCGGTGTGATTTTGTTTTATTACGTCTCAAAGTAAACTAATAATAACGTTTATTTATAAAGATGTGGTTTGTATGGTCCCCCATCCACAGACCAACCGCGGCAAGCGTAGCTTAACCTGATCGACCGACCTGTGCGGCTGTTATTATTTAGTCATGGGCCCTTCGTATTATTAGTATTCCTAAGAACTATGATACAAATTATGTAAGTGAGTAGACCGCTAAAACACATCCAAATCAAATGACTTCTACTTTAGACTAAAGAAGGAGGTTAGTCTAAACAAACATAGAAAAACCAAGTTAGGATAGAAACTCGGTTATTTTAATCTCTCTTATAACGATAATGTATGAGTAAAAAATTGCACGAAATTAAGATTACTCAGCATCCGATGAATGCAAGTAGCAATGATAGAGATGCTAATACCATGGAACTACTTTCTAATTTCTCCGTATTGTTTCGTCGGTGCGTTTGACCCATGCTGGGATACTCAGAAAAGCTTCATCATTGATACTTGTAACTTAACGAAAGATATGTTAAGGCTCGCGAGCACATTCGCAAGAAGCTGGCAGTATCATCACAACGGTAATATTTTCTCATTGTTTGTCTTATTTCTTTTTAGTAAGTATATTCATGTATTTATGTATATTTATTTGTTCTTATATTTATATGTAATTAGGTATATATTATATTCATAGTTTTAATAGGTATACTTATGCGTATTTTTATATTTAAAATATTTATTCCTCAATGTTCTTGATTGCACCTACCACTCTTTGTCTCTGCATCACCCAAAGGTTGACTGGTAGAAAATGCCTATGGCATTAAGTCCGCCTCTGTACATTTATGTGCTTGAAGTATTAAATAAATAAATAAATATGTTCAGAAAATGACTAATTTCGAAGAACAGCGCAGACACGAAAAGTGACTTTAATTAATAATAATACTATGTATGTATACTATAGAAATAAGAGAGGCTTGTAGCTAAGTAAAACCAGCCGCACGGGTCGATTGGCCAGATTAAGCTGCGCTTGCCGCGGTTGGTCCGTGGATAGGTGACCATCTTTACATATCAAGACTTCTCCGTACCTCGGAACGCACGTTAAGCCGTTGGTCCCGGCTGTCATTTGTAGATCTTTGACAGTCGTTACGGGTCGTCAGAAGCCCGAAAGTCTGACAACCAGTCTTACCAAGGGGTATCGTATTACCCAGTAACTGGGTTGTGGAGGTCAGATAGGCAGTCGCTCCATGTAAGATACTGGTATTCAGCTGCATCTGGTTAGACAGGAAACCGACCCCAACATAGTTGGGAAAAGGCTAGGCAGAAGATGATGTTGTATACTATAGATAAAGTTTTTCAGCATAGGTTTTAATTTATCTAAGGGCTGATTTTTCAATCGACAGATAGTTTTTATTCGTGGAATAAAATTGACGTCTGACAGATTTTGAATGGAAGAACTGTCAAAAATTCAAAATTGTTCCTCGGATTAAATTATCTGGCGTTAGAAAATAAAACCCTCTACCAGAATCTCATGGCAAAAAAAAAAACATTGTGATTTTCATACATATGGCAATGTCAATCCATATGAAAATCACTTTTTTTTTTTGCCATGAGATTCTGGTAGACGTATAGATGGTTGCATGATTATAGTTTATCGCAAAAAGTGACAACAATTTGATAGGTACAGTTTACAAAGTAAATTAACTTATTAAGTACATCACCTCTCATCATGATCACCCAAGACATTTTTCCAGACATTTCAGACTTGCACAGAATGCACAGTGCACACAAAACAGTTATTTAACTAAAAACCAAAAATATGGCTTACCAGTAAAAACCCTTTATCTCAAAAACGATTACTACAAAATATAACCCTTCAAATGCGTTAGTTTTATACTGTACTGTAAAATTTATTTCTCCAAATACAGTATAAAATTTGGCCGCGGTACCGTTGCACCCTTTCTCCATGATTTACGATTTTATTGCCAACCCTGTGCTTTTACAATGGTTGGCTCCGTTATTTTGTGAAAGGGTTTGATTATAAAATTCATAGGACAAGAAACTTTTTTGTTTTTCTCTAGTCGTGTGAATACTTGGCTACTGAGAGCTATTGTCAATTGTTTTTGTGACTGGCTGGTTGGTCCAATTCTTTGTTATTTACTGTTTGTACTGCTACTGTGAGAGATAGTTTGATTTAGTTGAAGACCGCTTGAAAGTTGTCGAAGGTTCGACCAGAATAGATTGGAACAATTTTTTTGGAAAGTGTTTGTAACACCTATTTACAGAAATAAATATCATTTGAGGAGGTGAAGAACAAATCCTCACTTTTCCACTTTTTCTAATTTTGGAGAAAACAGTCAAATGTAAATAACTAACTGACACAACATCTGCATTTTATTTTAGTTGTGTCGTGTTGTCCGTATTTCAGTCAATCTGATGTACCAAATGGCTGATAAAAATGATAAGAATCTTAGCTAATATTTTGAAATGTGATGTTTTGATTAAACATTTTTGGAAAAGTGTGGTTTTGGAAAAAAATATTTATGAAAAGAAGTGTTTTTGATAAGGTTTTAAATATTTGCTTTAATCAATTAAAAAAAAAAAATCACATAAACTAAAAACAAGTTTTTTTTATGGCAAAGTGAGGTTTTGTTCTTCACATCCTCATTTGTCAATAGAGTTTCCTGAATTAATTAATTTTAAACATTGAAGAGACAAGATGAATTTAGCCATAAATAAAGCGTTGTGCTCTAACTAGTGTGAATCCAGAAGGTCTTTGAGGGGCGTTATCGATACTAATATTATAAATTCGAAAGTAACTCTGTCTGTCTGTCTGTATGTTACCTTTTCACGCCTAAACCACTGAACGGATTTCGATAAAATTTGGCTGAGAGTTAGATTGCATCCCGGGGAAGGACATAGAATAGTTTTTATTGACATTCCTCGCGGGCGAAGCCGCGGTTGGAAGCTAGTTTACAATAATTTAAAGGTTATATGGAATACAAGTACAAGGAATACAAGAAAGCATTGCTAGTCAAGACCGATCTGCCCAGCCTTTTCCACACCATGTTGGGGTCGTCATCTAGTCTAACCGGATATACCTAGTTACTAAGTAAGACGAGACCCCTTGGGAAGACTGGTTGTCAGACTTTGGGCTTGCTTCTCATTTTAGACATAGTTGTTAGGACAGAAAGTATAATAAAAGTTAAATGGAATATCGGGATAAAAAGTATCTTATGTCTTATTCTGATGTTTGAGCTATAATACTGTAAAGGTTCATCTAAATCCGTTTAGTAGCTTTTGTGTGAAAAATTAACAGACATCCATCCATCCTCACAAACTTTCGCGTTTATAATGGGTATTATTATTATTATTAGTAAGAAGTCACACGTATCTTATACAATTTTACATGTCGTGTGTTCTAAACCGGCACTTAAGTCACGCTTTTCTGTGTAAAAATGGACTACATAAGTCACAGAAAAGCGTGACTTAACTGCGGGTTTAGGTCACGCAGTGCTATAATATAATTATTTGATGCTAGGTAAAGTCTGGAGCCAAACTTCACACTCTCCGCGTAGTACGTACCTACTCGTAGACGAATGAAGTCTGATATTATGTCCAAAGTATAATCACTTTATTAGTAAAGGAAATAACAGCGAAATAATATGGTACATTTGACACACATGCAGTCATATTAAAAAGAAATTACGTGACTCACCGTATTGCAACTTAATCGTGTTTGTTACTAAAAGATTGTCACAATAGGTGACAACAAAGCCTATCCGACGGAATAGCCTGTTGACTTGACCAAATGACAAATGATCGACCACAACAATTGTGTTTAAACCACGCATTATTCTAAAACATCTCTTATGCCAAACAGGTATAGTTTAAAATCGTCTGAGATAAGTTTTACAGGCAGCATTTGAAAGACAAATGCAACGTCATCAACTCAAGGGAACAGTCGCCAAAAAAAAAAACCCAAGTACAGTTTTACAAACTTTCCCGTTCATTATATTTTTGTTTAATTTACGATGCTGCGGGCCCACTGTGCCAACGGTATCTCAAACAACACCGCTTTAGAACAGTGGTCTAAACGGCGCTCGTAGTAGAAAAAAGCTTTTTGTCGACTTTTTCGTAAAACAACGAGAATCTTTGGAAACTTTTATTGCATGAAATTTTAACGGTGGCCATTTCTGAAAACTCTATTGAAATTTTTGAATATCATTATCCTTTATTTAAAGTAGCTGGGAGCGCTATATCATAACACAACTGTCACAAAAAATGTCGCCGCACAATGGGTGCAGATATGAATTAGAAAAAGACAATAAATAATATTATTTTGTTCACGCCATTTTTGCTTGGGAAAAAGTCGTGAGTCTCTGAGGAGACTCTCTTTCTAGACTCTACTCTGATGTACAGTCACGAGCACTAATATGTCAACACTTGGCAACTTTAAATTGCGATTTTTTCACGAAATAACGAATGCAACTTTAAAATACGACACTTTACATAAACCTATGGGTTCGAAAATAATATGTTCCTAATAATGTATAAAATTTCATTCAAAAATAAAGGAGAAAATCGCCTTTGACTAAAGCCAAATGTATACATACTTATGCTCGTGACTGTACTTGCATCGGTTTTCAAGCTTACTACTTTTTTTTAATTAGCTGCAGTAAAATGACAGCTTATGTGTTACGTACCTACTTGACTGAAATTGGCGTCTTTTTGTTTTTTCGCGGCCATCAACCAAATCTTGTTTTTCTTGTACAGAATAGTTTAACAAACAAAACTTATTGGACATGCATATCTCTAAACTCAGTCCGAAATGAGTTATTAAGAAGTGTCATTTTACTGCAGCTAAATAATTAAAAGTCGAACTATAGTAAGTACTTACTACCTACTGGTACCTTACCTACTGTTATTGCCCCTACGAAAAATAGTAACACACTACCAAATAGTCGGTACTTGTCTAAAAAAGTACATTTTAATGACACCAGTGGAACTTAGCTTAAAAGTTTATAGAAAATAATAAAATGCGGTTTTTATAATTAAAAATAATTATGTCACTGTTTACATATTTTATAAATAAACTCAATTTTATTCTTCGTTTTTATTTAATTTTAAACTTACACTGAATTGAACGTAACTAATTTGAATGGTTTGTTAATTAATTATCACATTAGTGATTTATGATAATAATGTGATTTCCTGTAGGATTACGAAACAGCTAAGCAAAAAATGTGTTGTGTGATAAATCTAAAAACGATGACATCTAAGTCATCGTTTTTAGATTTATTACACAACACATTTTTTCCCGCTGCTAAATTTTTAATTGTTTTCTTATAAGAGTGTTACCATTAATAATTTCTAACTAGACTACATACTTACTCGTACTACTAGAACTTATTATTGCACCAACGATACCCCATTTTATGTCCAGGCAAATCACTGTCCATTCCAAGGTTGCCTGGAAAAGAACACAGAAAGCGATAGGTATATTTTGTAGTGTTATTTTTATTATGCATTTTAGGGCTGATTTTTCAATCAACGGGTAATTTTTGTATTCGTGGAATAAAATTGTCGTCTGACAGATTTTGTATGGAAGAACTGTCAAAAATTCAAAATTTATCCTCGGATAAAATTATCTGACGTTGGAAAAATCAGCCCTTAATGGTGTGCAATAAAGTAAGTATATAATAAATAAATAAATATATGTTCTTATGTCTCAGAAAATATGCACAAGTATTGAAAAATCGTGAACAATCAAATTAGGTACTTGATTATGGATTAGAAAATAACAACAACAAAAGACGCTTCGCGAAACGCCGAAAGCATGAACACTATAAGCGACTTGTACCTACTTACATACTTAGGCATTATGTCGAAGTCTTTACCAGCGATTACCATTGGTAAGTATCAAACGACATCTGAATACCAACATAACATGGTTCAAGGAACGGCTATTTCAGTTTAATACAAGTAAATTATGACATTATTGACTTCGAAATGATCGGTTGCGTAAGTGCGGGGCATTTATTTGAATATTTTTTAGAACAGTTGCGTTTGGCGCGGTTTTTTTTCCCTTTACATAGATTAAGGTTGTTGAAAACAGTATTTATATGTTGCTCAGGAATTTCGTTTCAGCCGATAGACGTCTGCTGGACATAGGCCTCCCCCAATTTTGGGGGGGGTTTGCCATAATCGCCACGCTTGGCAGGCGGGTTGGCGATCGCAGTATGGTATGATGGTGGAATAAATAGAGAACGCTGCTGCCCATTCTCCGGTAAGACCCTTAGTCGCCTTTTACGACACCCACGGGAATTAAGGGGTGGTGCAATTCTTTAAGTCCGGCACCACACAGACATCCGGCACCTCACAGACAGGAATTTAATAAAAGAATATTGTTTTTTTTCTGTTAGAAAAAAATATCTTTAAACAACGCGTTCGTATTAAAAAGCTTTCGTGCATTGGAATCTAAATAATTAATGGGAAAGAGCAGTTTATAGTGTTGTGATCAGAAACTCGTAAACACGAATTTGAACAGGCATGGGATTCAAGCCGTTTACAATTATTAAAACGTTTAAGTATATAAATAATATCAGATATACAAAATATTTTAAAGCTTTAGGGTAAATCTTAGTAATACTTTTTTCAAGCCTAAATAACCAATGGTAAGTAGTAAGTACATAAGCTTTGCTTGAACAAGGGGTTTATTTAAATTCATCTTCCCATCCGGTGAATGAAATCTCCATCGCTAACGACCTTACCATTGTGAAAAATCGATTTATAATCTCCAAAGTATCTTGCATCTCTTTCACACCAGTTAATATAGACCAAAGTGAGAACGGGAGACAATTAAAAGATTCCGTCACGTAATGTACTTCGCATAACTAGCCAAAAGTGTGGATGCACTCGCGTGGGGTCAATGATCTGAATTGCAAACTTGGATTTTTTAAATAAGACCCCTCTTATTTAAAAAATCGGAGTTCGTGTTGGTGTGTTCAGATAAAGAGTTAGAAACTGATAAAATGGTATATATTTGTTTATTTTATATAATCTATGTTTTTTTTTAAACAATTGGTTTAAAAAAACCATAGATAAAAAAACAGATTAACCATTGCATTGCCAGAGAAAATATAGAATCTCTTTTAGGCATACTTTATTTCTTTCTTTTTTTTAAGCCCCCCTGGAGTTATCCCCTGTTTTTGAAAGTTGATTTTAATTTTATTTTTTAATGATTTTTCAATAGTCCGAACATATTTTTTATACAAAAGCTGTTAAACCAAACCACAATGTTTATTTCTCAGATAAAAGCTATCTGACTATTGAAAAACTAGATAAAAAAAGGTAGTAAATTATTAGCGTCTGTGATTGGTTGTAGTTATTTCAGTAACCTATCTATGAAAAAAGCTTCAAAGTCAAATCATTTATTTTAAATAGGCACATAAAATGCACCTTCCAAAAGGTAGTTTCATATGGAGAAGAATAGGCAAGAAACTCCACCGTTACTCTTTTAAAATGTTTTAGATATTTATTGCTTTTTATTTGTTTTTCATTTGTTTTTTTTTTTTAATATTTGTTTGCATGAAGACTTGATTAGAGTTTAAAAAGCGGAAGATAGGTAGTACTCAATATTTATGGATTGAAAGTGTGTTACGTAATTAGAGAGCCGTGGTGTTCCAGTGGGAACGGCTGCGACTTACGAGTTGTAGGTCGTAGGTTCGAACCCAGACAGGCGCTTTACTTTATGTAAAAAAAAACTTCACCACTGCTATCAAAACGGTGAAGGAAAACATCGGGAGGATACCGGCATGTCCTAGAACCAAAAATTCGAAGAACATACATCCATTAACCCCTCTCCCTCTCACCGAGGAGGAGGCCTGTATCCCAGAAGTGGGAACAATAAAGGCTTGATTATTCTTATGCTACGTAATTAAGGTACTTGATCATCGGGACATTGAAGACAAAAATATAATGGGAAACCCTTGTCAAAACAGGAAAATGACGCCGGTTTTTTGGATGATGTGTCATAGATAAGATAACAACATTACAACGCGGTCACATTAACTCGACGCATCTCTGGAATGCGAGGCCCGCATTCCTTATTATTATTATTATTATCCATTTATTTCAGGCATCAAGGCCCATATAAAACACATACAATACAATATTAATAACTTAAAAATACTATAAATACATACACACATAATAATTACACTAACAAACTAAAGCACACGAAGTGTCTGCGTCGTGTTTCGCTGACTCGTGTCATGAATTCGGCCACGAAACCAGCGGTACACAACACCCTTCGGCCAGAACTCTTCCTTGAGGATCTTCTCGAGATGATTAGCTCGCCCAGCAAGTGTTAGGCCTTTGTCTTTGTCTTTGTTACCGATACGCGCGTCGATAATTTAGCTAGTTTTCTGTTGTTGTTTTAATTATATTTTTTATTAGGTATATTTAGGTATATTACCAAAAAACCAAAATGACGTCATCAAGGCCAAGCGTCGAGTTAATGTGACCGCGTTGTACATAGGTAAATTAAATAATTAGTGCAGTGCATGTATGCTTAAGGCAAGTAGAGTAAAGTTATGGTATGGACGGATCATAAAAGTCAAAGGAAATCCTGCATGTAACTGAATGATGGTGAGTCATTCAGTCTTGGGGGCTCATGGCTAAATAATAACATCCGCAGGGTAAGATCTTCAAGGTTAAGCAACGCTTGCCGAGGTCGGTTCGTGGATGGGTGACCACGTTAAGCCATTGGTCCCAGCTGTCATTTGTAGATCTTTTACAGTCGTCACAGGTAGTCAGAAGCCCAACAGGTTGACAACCAGTCTTACCAAGTGATATTGTGTCACCCAGTAACTGGGTTGTTGAGGTCAGACAGGCAATCGCTTCATGTAAAATAGTGGTATGCAGCTGCATCCCGTTAGACTGGAAACCGACCTCAACATAATTGGGAAAAGGCAGTCAGATTAATTGAGACGCCGAGCGAAGAATATATGTTTGCTTCACATATATTGCGTCAGGTTGGCTTAGTTGTCCAATAAATATTGCAAACTTAAAGAATATGAAAAAAAAAGAAAAAGAAAAAAATAAGACCCCAGTTTACAGGCCCAAGAGCAAGGGTGGCCAATTTGTATAGACCCAAGATCTATTCTTCACTGACGACACCCTGTGTGATCTACCAATTACTAAGGTACTTCTTGAAATCTTATGTGAAACAGCATAGTTCAGTACACAACTATTTAGGTAGTTTTTTTTATTTTACTATGAGGGAAAATATAAAACTGAAAATTATTCTTAGTTACTACTTACAAAATAATGTGAGCATTGCGTTTGAGAATTTTTCGCTAGATTAGCAAAATCAGGTTTGTAGTTGGAATTATTTTTGCCTTGCCACGATCGACCGGTTGGCCACCCCTGGCCTAGAGGATCTCCCCTAGGTAACAAACTGGGGACATTTTCATTATTATCCTGGGATTATCCCCATTTATTTGGGGTCGGCGCAACATGTATTTTTTCTTCCACACTTCTCTATTAGTCGTCAGCTCGGTAAAATCACCCCATTTCTAAACATTTTATCTTCCACACAGTCCATCCATCGTTTCTTTAGTCTTCTCCTACTCTTATTTTACTACATTCATACTCACCACTTCCCTCACGACATTTTCCTCATTCCTCCTCATCACATGCCCATATGACAACCGCTTTCCACACAACTTTTCAGTTACCGGTGCCACTTTCAGACTTCCTCTTATGTACTCACTAGCTGCGCCCCGCGGTTTCACTCGCGTAAATGTCGATCCCGTGGGAATATCTTAATAAAAAGTAGCCTATTTATGTTAATCTAGGGTGTCAGCTACCTCCATTCAAAATTGTATCAAAATTGGTCCAGCCGTTTGAGCGTGACGAAGTAACAAACATATAAACACACACACACACACTCACAAACTTTCGCCTTTATAATATTAGTGTGATTGTGATTTCTTGTAATTTTTTCTTTTACTTTCATAAGTACCAGTAAACGTTATCAAAACAAACAGAAAAGCACATATCCTAAACATAAATCAAAATCCGAGAGATGTGATTGTGGTTTCTTCCGTAGCACCGAATATCACACTAATATTATAAAGGCAAAAGTTTGTGAGTGTGTCTGTGTGTGTTTATATGTTTGTTACTTCTTCACGCTCAAACGGCTGGACTAGTTTTGATAAAATTTTGTATGGAGATAGCTGACACTTTGGATTAACATATAGGCTGCTTTTTATCCCGATATTCCCACGGGATCGACATTTACGCGGGTGAAACCGCGGGGCGCAGCTGGTTATAAATAAAACATGCTACCTAACTAATGCCCATGCGTCAGTGGACAACTTTCAGTCAAATTATTGTCTACTAGCTGTACCCCGCGGTCTTGCCTGGGACCTATTTAACAACAAAACGGTGACAGGTAACAGACGGGTTATCAGAATCCCCTACATTTTTGACAAGTTTTTGTCAATTGTTCCTTCATGACATAATAGATATCTAAGGTCATCGGAAAATCTGAGACTAGATATGCCGATGCATTCCAACAGTTTTTTTAACAAATCTTTTACTGTTCAAGCAGTAGGTACGGTTATGGAATGACTTGCCCGTGTCGGTAAGGCGTGCTCAATCTTTGTCCACTTTTAAAATTATGATAAAAAAGCACTTCCTCTCTCCTTAATACATCATCATTATATTTTCTTGGCTCCTGTTTCAAGTTTATTGTTATATGTATATATTTATTTAGATTAGTATAATATACTTTTTGTATGTATTTATTGTATTATGTAAATGGTACACCACAGACTACCTACAGTATTTGTCTGTCCTTCCCCTTTTTAATCCATCCAAACGTTGTCTTTAAAATATCGCTTTTAGCGATAAGACCGCCCATTGTGTCACACTTTGTACAGTTTCTATAATTATGTCTTTAATTAATATGGTGTACATAATAAAGAGTATTCTATTCTATTGTCTGTTGCCGAGATGAGACTGCGACTACATTTTGAACATTTCAAATAACGAGAATTGGCCTTCAGATTAAAAAAAAATCTTCAGGACTCAAAATTTGCATTCTAATTTCAGTCTCAATCTGTCAAAAATATCTATTATATATTTTAAATGATCTATATCTATTATATATCTAATATAAATTTATTATTACCATTTCATTTTTGACATTTAATAATTATGTCGCTGAGATGCCAAAGCCGGTTACAGAACTTAGCGATGGAAAGTTCAAAACCCTCATCAAACGTGTCCTTATCAAAAAAGCATATTATAAGATTAAAGACGTACGTTGAAGGCAAGGTAGTTTGGCAATAATTCCTTCTTCACGTGTGGCTTCCCTGGCTCCTCATTAACGGCATAACTATGTATGTAAATGTCTATTACTTGCTCTCAAATTACGATGTTTATTTATTTTTTACATACTTTTTAGACATAGGTAATCACATTATTTACAGACAATTCTAATTTTTCATTTCTTTATTAGTGGTTGTAATGGGAATCATATCACTTGGTTTTAATAGGTTTTTATATTTTATTTATCCTTTTGATATATTCTTATTTTGTAAATGTGAGGACTTTGTTGGCCTTGTAGACTTTAGATCTGTAGACCATTTTTTATTTTATCAAGTACCTGGTACTCGTTGACAGGCCTACGCTGTCCTCCCATACCTACTGTAATTTGAACACATTGTTAAAGGAAATTATTTTTTAAAGAGTAAGTATTATTAGTTTTACAGTATTTGGCCAAACCACACGGTGCGGGCACACAAGCAGCTCGTATGCCCGCCGATTCGTCGAAATCTTTGCCATGCGGCGCCGCACCGCACCGTGTGGTTTGCTCTAACTGTGGAGTTTCTTGCCGATTCTTCTCCATAGCAAACGACCAATTGGAACCGTGCACCTAGCTTCTGACGTTTCATAAGTGCCCATGTAGGTTTATGTGTCTATCCTACAGGCACGTCTTCCCTACCATTACCGCGCCCCCCGGTCTATTCCTTGATATGCAATGGTCGCTGTAGCACCATGAACATGAGGCTACAGGAGCTAGTGCGAATCTTGGGGTTCATTCGATTAATCGAGTCTGGTTATCCACGCTGAGATCGGTGCAATTCATTCATTCATTCATTCATTCACATCATTCATTCATTTGATTTTGATAAAATTATGACTAGATTTTTCTACGTTTTAAAATATAGAAAATTACACAAAAAGAGATTATCTTTGGGACCACTCTAACCAGTTTCTGGTAACTTACATGGCCTGCGAGGTAATTGCGTAGCAAAGGGTTTAATTTTGACAGTTCAACAACATTCATTGCGTTATTTACGTTGTTGAGCAGACACATTTTTCGACCATATGAAGCAATGGATTAGCAATATTTTTTAAAATGATTCAGATTGAGACTGATAGTGTGTTACGCAATTAGGGTGCTGGTCTCATAACACGAAGTCAAATCTGATGAAGAAAATAATAATAAAAATCTTTATTGCTAGAAGAATGGGTACAGTAAATCTCCTTAAAAACAAACAAATTAGGTCTTATGTAATGTGCACTTAAGTGTCAAAGGAGTGCTGTGGCACTCGTACTAGGATTATCCTGTATCACGAATGCCATCACCTTCCTCCGGACCAATTAGGATAGTTCTTAAACAATTGAATTTTGAATAAAAATAAAAGTTAACTTATAATTTACAAACAAAGATTTTAAAAGGAAAAAAAATAAAAAGTATGTGTGTTGGGGTGTGTGTGTGTGTGTGTGTGTATGGGTGTGTGTGGTATTGTGTTTTCAAACTCCGGAAGGTATGAGTGAGTATGCGTTGGTGAAATAGTCAGTTAACCCACTAATTGTATAAGTCTCTCAGATTCTTTGTAGGTGAAAATATGATCAAAATCTATCAATCTTGGTAAGTAAATACATTCGTGATTCATTCTACTTCCGATCACACACGGGGGTCATTGACACCTGAAAATCGTACGTTTGACTAGCTGCCTGCTAACAAAAGTAAAATTGGTATTTCAGTTCTACGAAAGATGACTTCGCAGATTTCTGTTTTTATAGGGATCATGTCGTGATAGCTCAATGGTCTATGGCATCTCTCTCATACATGAGGTGTGGGTTAAAATCTGGGTAAATACCAATGTCAGTTTTCCAATTCAACTTTAAACTTTCTCCGTCTTATTACAAAAGAAATCTAACTTTAGTTCTAGCCTAAACATTTGAGACAGTATTTGTATTACGAACTTTATTCCGATTTAGGCAAAGTTCTTAATACTAAAATGTCAACTTAGCACCGAAGTAGGCTGTCATTTTTGTATAAAGAACTACATTTCTATAACAGTTAAGTTCTTAATTCAATAACTGGCTAAGTGGTTTAAACCTGGGGGCCTAAAAAGGTCACTTTGGCAAAATCATAAAAGGATAACATTATGAATCTTAATGGACAGTTAACTGTTAAGTTAATCGTATCAAATCCCGTTGGTGAAGGATTTTTCAGTTATTTTTTTTTTGTCTGTGCTAAAATACCAATCAATCCAATCCAAATCCAATCCCAATCTCTTTGATTATACCTACCTACGTAGTGCAGCGAAAAAAAGAAAAATACGAACTGTCTTCGCCATATTAGGATTCGTAATGTTATCCTTTTATGATTCTGTCGAAGTGGCCTTTTTAGGCCCTCTGATCTAATAGGTAATAGGTAATACGGGCTGGTGTCCGCAACTCTACGTCAATGCGCGTATTTGGCGTACGGAAAAAAACCTGATCTAATGAAAATTCTTGTTTTGTAATAAGAGGGTGGGGGTTTATCTTAGACATTACTGACATCTGTAAAGGAAAATATCGCGAGGAAACCTGTGATTTCTAATACCTAAATATTAGTCTGAAATCGCCAACTAGTCTTGAGCAAGCGTCGTGATCAAGCGTGCCTTTTCTGTGTGAGGAGAGGTCTTAGCTCTGCAGTGGAATAATATCAGGGTAAGACATTAACAACCTCTTAAGAGGTCATTATAATCATCATTATGAACAAATTTTACTATGGCACCAAACCTGAAATCGCGAAAAAAAACTCAGCTGTTCCCTACATTTTGACGAGTTATACGAACATATAAATGTAGGGAACAGCCGATTTTTTTTTCGCGATTTCAGGTTTGTTTCCATAGTAAAAGTTGTTCATAATGATGAGTACAATGACCTCTTAAGAGTTTTTAATATTTTACCAATAACCCTGTATATATATCTTTTTAATTCATTCTTTTTAATGCAATCTGTCCTGAGACATTCCACAATAGGTAGGTGGTGATTTTCAAACTTATACAGTAGGTATGATAAGCCTCTGCCCCATCCAATCGGTACTACAGCTCCTTCATGCTGGTTGTAAGTTCTTGGGGTGCCCTTTTCTTCAGTCTTGTAAAGGTAACTGGGTTTGTCATTAGTCTGCTTGCCAATTGATTTGGATGGGCTTTTAATCTGGTGGAGTATGTTGTGGTACCAGCTTTGACTTCCTCTTTAATAGTTTTAATATCTAAATCCTTATGAATTCTGTCGTTTGTGACGTACCATGGAGCATTTATCAAACAAACACACACAATTTCTTTAATAATTTAATATCTAAATCCTTATGAATTCTGTCGTTTGTGACGTACCATGGAGCATTTACCTCTGAAGGATTTCGATGTTAGAGTTAGCTGCAGTTCCCCAAAGCTGGATACTTGAGCACCAGATAGACTTGAGAATACATTTGTATATGAGTAGTTTGCTTTCCAGAGACATTTGGGACTTTCTGTTAATCAGTAGAATAATAATAGGCAGGAATTATTATAGGGAACATCATCAAGGTATCATCTTCCTAGCCTTTTCCCAACTATGTTGGGGTCGGCTTCCAGACTAACCGGATGCAGCTGAATACCAGTATTTTAAATAGAGCGACTGCCTATCTGACCTCCACAACCCTGTTACTGGGTAATACGATACCCCTTGATAAGACTGGTTGTCAGACTTTCGGGCTTCTGACTATCCGTAACAACTGTCAAAGATCCACGAATGACAGCCGGGACCATCGGCTTAACGTGCTTTCCGAGGCAAGGAGGGGTCTTGGTATGTAAAGATGGTCACCCATTCACAGATCAACCGCGGCAAGCGTAGCTTAACCTGATCGATCGACCTGTGCGGCTGTTATTATTTAGCCACGGGCCCCTTTCAGTATTTATAGAACCTAAATATAAGTCAGAAATCTCCAGCTCGTCTTGAGCAAAATTGGTGATCAATGCTCGTACCTTCTCTTTAAGAGATTTGCCCTTTGCTCTGCAGTAATCCGACACTGACAGTCATAGGCTGGTATTATTTTATGGATCATCATCAAGGTACATAGGCAGGAATCCAGGTAGGTATTTTTCTTTTTAGGGTTTCATACCCAAAGGGTGCCAACGGAACCGTATTGCTAAGGCTCCCCTGTCCGTCCGTATTTCTGTCAGCGGGCTGTATCTCATGAACTGTAATAGATAGATAGTTTCACTTTAATTACCTACATAGTAAATCAATTAGGTAAACTATGTAAGTGCTGTGCACACTTTTAAGTGATAAGTTCACTGTAGTACTTTAAAGAGGATTATTGGTAAAACATTAACAACCTCTTAAGAGGTCTTTGTACTCATCACTATGAACAACTTTTACTATGGGACCATAACTGAAATCGCGAAAATAAAATCAGCTGTTCCCTACATTTTGACGAGTTAGACGAACATAAATGTAGGGAACAGCTGATTTTTTTTCGCGATTTCATGTTTGGTCCCATAGTAAAAGTTGTTCATAGTGATGAGTACAATGACCTCTTAAGAGGTTGTTTATGTTTTACCAATAACCCTGTATAATAAGACTAGAATATAAACTCTCTGTTAATGTTTAAGTGAATTAATCGTTGGAGTGCCATAATAAATAAATAAATAGTTGAAATTTTCACATAGTGTCGCTAAAAGAACAAATCATAAAAATAAAATAAAGTAAAAAATTCAAGGGGATCTCCATACAAGTAACGTGATTTTTTCGGCGTTTTTTTCAGCGGGCTGTATCTCAAGAACCGTAATAGGTAGACAGTAGTTCAAATTTTCACAGAGTGTGTATTTCTATTGCCGCTATAACAACAAATAACAAAAATAAAATAATGTTTTGAATGAAAGGGTGTCTACATACAAGAAACATGCTTTTTTTTTGGCGTTTTTTTGCCGGAACCCTTCGTGTGCGAGTCCGACTCGCACTTGGCCGACTTTTAGAGACTCATTGCGTTTTATTCGTCGCATTTGGGTTTGAAAACCGACAGTACATAGAAGGAAGTGATAGGTTGATAACCTATCGGCTGTGACTAAAAAGTCATACACCTCACAATCCGTCGACAGCCAGCGAGATGGCTCCTAGGATAATGGCGAAGAAATAAATTACATCTTTGAAATAATCGTAAGTGTTATGTACGAAAACAAATGAGCTTGTGTAATTTTATACATCGTGAGAGGAACAGATGCTCAAGATAGGGTAGTTTGAAAGGAAAAAGGAGAGGCCTTTGTCCAGCAGTGGGAACCATGGAGAGAGGCGGTCCTCGGTGAGAGGGAGTAGGCCAGGATCTACCACGCGGGCCCACTGCGGGTTTGATTTACTATAAAAAAAAAGAAAGTTAAAAATAACATAATTTTATTAGAAACTAGCTTCCGCCCGCGACTCCGTCCGCGCGGATGTCGGTCTTCGCGTGGATGGTTTATTTCTCCATTTTGAGTAACTCTGACAATGACATCTTATAAATATCTATTGGACCCAAATACGGCTAAGCCTATAATAATTAAGGAGATCCCTCTATTGAGCTACTGCTGTTGAGCTCGCGTTCTGTAGTAAGTATTTTTTTCATAGTAATTCCGACCTTGATAAGTAGCATGTAGCAGTAAATTACTGACAATGACGAAAAGTTTGCAATAATAAAAAAGTGATCGTGACAATGCGACAGAAAGTTAATTGAGAGCTTCAGCATACACAACATTGTTAGTGAGCTCGTCCGGAATATGAACATGAAGATTTCTTGGACTGCTCACATGGGAAAGAGCTACGTAAAGTTGCCCGTGTGAAAAACAACTCGCGGTAAGATCTACGCCAGCAACCCCTAGGGTCTGACCTTGAGCCTTATTTATTGTCATGGCGTAACACAAAGCTACAGGAAACTGTATTCTCTTAAATTGAAATGGAAAATTATCCACTACGGGTAATGCAACGTGTGTTCGCGGTTCTACAGAACAACGTCTATGAATAAAACCGAAAAATAAGATTTTTTTTTCTACGTATTTTTCCAGGATAAAAAGTATCCTATTTTATGCCCAGGATAATAAGGTATAATTATACCAAGTTTCATCGAAATCGAACCGTTAGTTTTCACGTGATGCCTGCATATACAGACAGACAGACAGACAGACAAAAATTTTTTTAATCACATATTTGGGTTTGGTATCGATCCAGCAACACCCCCCGCTATTTATTTTTTCAATATTTTCAATGTACAGAATTGACCCTTCTACAGATTTATTATATGTATAGATCTTAAGAGTAAAATAAATCTATAATATATCACGTGCGCATATTATATTATCAATGCATTGTGATTCGCGATACCATGCGTTAAGAGGTCATTGACCGCTTATATTTCGCTGACCACTGCTTCGGAATCCATAGACAATGCAGAAAGTTAACGACTTGTTTTGGCGATGGTCGGGGGTCAACGGACTGGCGTAGCAACTGCCGAAATGTGCATCTAACGAGATGTTTGCAAATACTGGGTACCTATACAGGGTTATTGGTAAAACATGAACAACCTCTTAAGAGGTCATTGTACTCATCATTATGAACAACTTTTACTATGGGACCAAACCTGAAATCGCGGAAAAAAAATCAGCTGTTCACTACATTTTGACGAGTTATACGAACATAAATGTAGGGAACAGCTGATTTTTTTGTTCGCGGTTTCAGGTTTGGTCCCATAGTAAAAGTAACAACTTTTACTATGGGACCAAACCTGAAACATTAACAACCTCTTAAGAGGTCATTGTACTCGTCATTATGAACACATAATGATGAGTACAATGACCTCTTAAGAGGTTGTTATTGTTTTACCAATAACCCTGTATAAACACACTACCAAAAAATAATAACGTTAGTTTTTGAAGAAAATTATTGAAAATTTCTTGTTTATGTAACCTATTTCAGTCACCCCCCTTTCCATCAGCCCGTCGATTCTGTAAAAATCTCACCGTGAAAACTTAGGTGAAGTGAGTTTGTTTTTGCTAGGATTTGACACTATTGACAGCTCACTCCACGCTCACTTCACCTAAGTTTTCACGGTGAGATTTTTACAGAATAGCACCACAGGAATTAGGATAGGCTGAGATTTACAGAAAATATTAAATGCTTTGTATTGTCGTATAGGTATGTGTAGTGAAAACTAGAAAAGCTAGAAAGCGAGGAAGCGGATTTCCTGATTGAAACATTTCTATGACATTCTTGATAGAATTCTCATACCCGTCAGAGAGTATGGACGTTATTTACTACTAGCTGCGCCCCACGGTTTCACGACGATCCCGTGGGAATATCGGGATAAAAAGCAGTCTATATATTAATCCAGGGTGTCAGCTACCTCCATATAAAATTTAATCAAAATTAGTCCAGCCATTTGAGCGTGAAGAAGTAACAAACATATAAACACACACACTCACAAACTTTCGCCTTTATAATATTATTATAGTGTGATTACAGCTTCCTTATGACCCATGGTAAACGGATGCATGTTTGTATTGGCCAGGGTGGCAGGAACATAGACATGCAACTGGTTATCATGGATCTGAATCCATGATAACCAGTTGCATGTCCTATGTTCCTGCCACCCTTGATTCTGAAACCCCCTGAATTGAAACAATTCGCCGGTTATTAAAAAAAATGGTGCTTTACTGTTTCATAAAAAAAGTGCATAACTTACGCGATCAAAATGTATGGCGCCATGTCGTGTGGCTACTAAGACCCTCAAGCTGCGTAAATACTGTAAAAACAACAAACAACAGCACCATAATTATACAACATTATTTTTAGTATAAGCCAAACCCGAAACACGTGTCTAGTATTTTTATGTAAAGAATCTATGTACAAAATTTCAAAACTGTATCATGAAAAATCACAAAGTTATAAGCTTGTTAAGTTACCTCTTTGTCCGTACAAAAACATGCTCACCCGCGCCGCGCCGTCTTGCGCTCGTTGATAATAGTAACTAGGTACCTAACCGTTCGGCGCGGAGATTGGATAACATACTTAGTATCGCTCGGTATCCAACTTTTAACCATTTTTAAATATTTTTGGGACAAAATATAACACGGGGTAAAAATTATTGGAATCGATTCAGTTACTTATTCTGAACAAACTATATTCAGGTATGGCATAATTATACTAAAAATACCTCAACTACAGTTTTCAGTCGTTTGGGTTCAAAACTCTCGGGTCATGGGGCCTGAGTGCGCATCTCCTTTTTAAGGAAATTACTCGTCGACTGGTCGACCCTTCACGTGACCTGGGTCGTTCTTTGACCATAGAATTAGCAACGTGGAAATGATGCTACAAGTCTTCTGGGCTCGTTTCCGCATGACAGCGATGCGGACGAGTACTTCAACGCGTAAATGTCCTTTTGTTTTGTCAGTTAGATAGTTAATTTAGTAGGTACATAGTGTAAATAATTAGTTGTGATGAATTTTGTAAAAGTTACAAATAATAGATAAATGTCTTAAATTTTAGTATACTTATCTTGAACAGTAAACCATATAATATCACCTAATTTTGCTGAGCAAAATATTAAGTTCAATCAAAATCATTCATTAGCATAAAATGTGGTAGGCACAAAAGATGTTTATGTACAATAAATTCAGTGCAAAGACACATGCCACCATACGTGTAGAAATGCTTGCTAAGCAAGGTATGCACCATTTAAAAACGCATCGTCATTTCTGCGTCAACCGTCAACAATCCCAATTATCAAGGTCCTATTACATACAACAGACATTCCAAAGTATCTTATGAAAATATAAACATATGAGTCAGAAAACGTATGTAAGGATGCCAATTTGTAGAGCCATTTACGAATTGAGTGCAGTATTTATAAAGGAAAGAATCACATGGCATCAAAAAATTCGTCCGCATTGTTGACAACAGGAAAAGTGCTGATACTTGGGCCAAAAACTAGGCCAGCCCTCTGGTCGGTGAAGAGTCGCCAAACGGTTGGTTGGCAATGTCTCGATGAATTAAGTGGGCACTTGAACCCCATTGCCCTAGAGTTTCAACCCCAAGCGGCTCGAACATATAAGTTCCAGTAAGAGTGGAATATTTGCGCCGTTTGAGGTTTTCCGCACCTGCAGCAGCCATCCCTAGGAAGGTATTGCACTTTTCCATGAAACTGCTTATTTATTTTTTGACTACCGGCCCGCCCCGGCTTTGCACGGGTAGATATTGGTATTTAAAAAAATAAGTTATAAGGATTTTTCGGCGTTAATATTGCATATTTTAACATGGAAAAGTAGTTATTGTGACATAACTGAAATAGTCAGACATTAGTATTGTGGACTTTTTTGTAGATATTGATGTTCTCTATAAAACTGTAGCCCGGCATGTCCTAGAACCAAAAATTCGAAGACATGTGACATCTGCCAATCCGCACTGGGCCCGCGTGGTGGATTACGGCCCACTCCCTCTCACCGAGAGGAGGCCTGTGTCCCAGCAGTGGGAACATTATAGGCTGATTATGGTTATGGTATAAAACTGTAGTACATCACTTTGCTCTATTGTCAATATTTTCCGCTGCGTAAGCGATATAAGGTTTTTTTTTTGTATTTTTTTCACATCTTGGGTTACATTATCGAAGTTTTTATACGGATCCCTAACTTTTTTGAAAATATTTAATCGCTATATTCATCAGGGATAATGTAGGATTCTAATGGTGAAATAATTTTTCAAATCGGTTCAGTAGTTTCGGAGCCTATTCAATACAAACAAACAAACAAATCTTTCCTTTTTATAATATTAGTGTAGATAGATAATTGATGAAAAATTTCTTCTAGAATCATGTGCTGAATTTTATTTATGGTTACAGTTTGCGCGCAGATGCCCCTGCCTCTCTGTACATTAGTACAGACAATACTATGATTCTGCATCATTGAACGAGAGATTCAAGGAAAAACCTGAGTCAGCCATTTAGTCTGCGGATTTGTAAGTAGTCTGTAACTTTCGCAATACACTAACGTAAACAAAATCTTACTTTCGTAACTCTTCGGTCGTGTTGAATGAGTCATTCGTGACGTCAAAATCAGAGTAAGTAAAAACTGAAGACTTAGAGGTGGCGGGGCTTTCAGCTTGTAGAATGGAACATCCGTACTATAAGTATTATAAATATGTAAGTTACACTGTAAATCTATTCAAAGTCCTGACTGACTAATATATCAACGCACAGCCGAAACCGCTGGTCCTAGAGACATGAAATTTGGAGAGTGTTCTTTGTAAAGAGTAGGTATCCACTAAGAAAGGGTTTTTCGAAATTTCACCCCTAAGAAGGGTGAATGGGGGAGGGTGAAGGCTGACGAAGTCGCGTGCAGAAGCTAGTGAGATGATAAGGTGGTGCGGTTTAACCCCTTCGTAATTACAGACACAATTAAAAAGCCGCTGTTGCTGTCTCGCGTAGATCTACGTTCCGGCATACTAAGGGTTAATGTAGTGACAAAAATTTAAAACAGTATGCTTAACTTCCTCATGTTAAGAGGATGAGTGAAAGGCGACTAACAAAAGGTAGTGTGAGTAGAAACACCGGGAGGGGACGCCCTAGAAGGTCATATAGTGACCTTATTGGTGATAATCTTCAGAAAGGTCAAGGGCGCAGTTCTCGTAACCGGCGTGCGTGTGTCACCAGATTTATGAGCGTAAACGAAGTCAAAGGAATATGTGAGGATCTTGCGTTCTGTAGTAACCACGCGGGCCCAATGCGAGTTGGTAGATGTTTTGGTAAATTCGAAAACATTTGTGTCTTCTAATTTTTACCCGACTGCGTCAGAAGTAGGGTTATGTTTTTCGAGTGTATGTATGTTTGGTTCTAAGACATGCTGGTTTCCTCACGACGTTTTCGTTCAACATTTTTGAGAGCAGTGGTGATGAAATAACTTGCACAAAGTAAAGCGCCTGTCTGGTTTCGAACTCACGACGTACAACTCGTAAGTCTGGGGCCTTTACCACTGGGCCACCACTGCTCTTACTAGGGGCTGTTCGTAAGTCGATTTGAGGGGGGAGGGGGTCCAAACAATTCTTATTTTTTCTTACGTGCGGGTGGGAGAGGTCTAGACTGTTCATAAGTAAGATCACAAAAGTGAACAAAAATTATAAGTTTTTAATTTTTTGCTACTTTTTCTTTGCAATTTTGGTAGCTATGCTGATCTTATGTAAAATTAAAAAGGGGGAGGGGGTTCATTCAAGTCTTATTTTTTCTTACGTAGGGTTCGGGGGGTCAGAAAGCGGTCAAAATTGTCTTACGTAATAAATAAATAGCCCCCAGTACCACCATACTAGGACCAAATTGAGTTAAGGCCACAGAGCTGATGATGATCTTACAACATACATTACTACGACTCTGATTCATCGCACTATAGTGATATCGTACGTAAGTTGTAGTCAGTAACTTTCGAAATACGCTAACGTAAACAAAATCTTACTTTCGTAAGGTTGTGATAATGGTGATGAGTCATTCGTGACGTCGAAAGTCGAAGTTGGGCAGTGACGAAAAATTGTTGGCTGGAGTTTCTCTGAACAAGAGCGTTGCAAGGAAAAACTGAAAACGTTTTTCATCATAGAGAGGAAAATGTTTCGATCGTTTTATGATCGTATGAAAAGTTATTCATGTATGTAGGGATATCGAGACAATCAGTTGGCCAGCGATTGTTTAATGAAATACATATAATATACCTAGAATAGCAGGCATTGTGCAACTAACTACTAATTTGTAAGTTTGTAACTCACAATGTAGATACAATATTGTCATCGAAATCTACGGGCGAAAAAGTGTCTAAGTTTGTACTTAGACACATTTTTTATGCAGTTATGTATCGTTACACCATGTGCATCTGCTTTAACATGGTATTGTGAGCCACAGACCATCCAGTGCAATGTACACACAATTTGCTGAGTAGGTGTAAGGGCTGCATTTCTCTTAGAATCGTATTTAAGACTAGCTTTGCCCGCGACTTCGTCCGCGTGGAATAGTGACTTTTCGGGCAGCATATTTTGAATTACATATACCGTCTATAGACCGGGCATTTGCTGTCCGAACCCTCTGAGAACTCAGGCGAATTTCAGTGAAAGTCTCAGACTCTAGTGCTTGAGCTTCACGATCGGCAGTGAGACGTATTTCTCGTTCTTCCTGTGTTTCCTGAGAGCGAACATTTGCTGTCAAAACCCTCTGAGAACTCAGACGAATTTCCCTATCAGTGAAAGTCTCAGACTCACGCGATAGTGTATGAGCTTCACGATCGGCAGTGAGACGTATTTCCCGTTCGACCTGTGTCTCCTGGGATCGAGCATTTGTTGTCCGTACTCTCTGGGAGCTCAGGCGGGTTTCCCTGACAGCAAAAGTCTCAGACTCACGCGATAGCGCGTGAGCTTCGCGATCGACAGATAAACGTGCCTTTCGTTGTTCCCCGTTTTCCCTATATCGAGTTGTCATCATTCGAGAACGATTTGAACTCAGTCGAGATTCTCACTGAGTCGAAGTTTCTGCAGCACGAAACCTAGCCTGGTGCAGAGAGCCTTTTGCCTCACGACCTTCCTCAGATTCCTGTGATCGAACTAATCTCATCCTTTTAGCATTTCTGCTACTTTGGGAGAGGTTGGATCTTCTTCGAGGCATTCTTACAATAAAATAGTACTTACTACTTAACACACAGTTATTTAGTAAACACGTACTATCGTAAACAATTAAATTATAAATACTTACAGATTATTATACAGTCTAAAATTATCACAGTTTAAGTAATAAGTGTTAAGACGTGTAAACCAAACGTCATTATCATCATCATTTCAGCCGATAGACGTCCACTGCTGGACCTCCCCCAATTTTGGGGGGGTTTGCCATAATCGCCACGCTAGGCAGGCGGGTTGGCGATCGCAGTATGGTATGGTGGTGGAATGCATAGAAAACGCTGCTACCCATTCTCCGGTGAGACCCTTAGTCGCCTTTTACGACACCCACGGGAAGTAAGGGGTGGTGCTATTCTTCTACACAGACAAACGTACTAACTTTATAAAACAAAAGAATTGCTAGAAAAAATAATTACTAACCTAAGCTAATGAACTTATACTTAATAAAGAAAATCAAGAAAAGAAATGCCTAACCTATACCAAATACTTATAATATTTATATACAAACCTTAAATACAAATTAAGATAAGTATGTATACCGAAAATCAGGGAAAGAAATGCCCAACCAATAATAAATGCTTACAATATTTATTTACAAAACCCTAAATTAAAAATTAAGATAAGTAAATACCCAAAAATCAAGGAAAGAACCGCCTAACCTATACCAAATACTTACAAAATTTTAAAGAAAATTAAGAAAAAGAACCTAACCTTCAAATCCTAAAATATAAATAAATGAAATATGCAAACAGTCAGTATTCAAGTGAATCGCAATAATCGAATCCAACTATTCGCCTATACTCTCCAGGATACGTGCGTTCGCTACGAATAACTGAATCCTTACGGCAGCGGCGCGTTTTCTTTTGAAATGGTCATCTCGCAGTTCAACCTGAGAGGTTGTCGACTGCTTAACCTGGCTTTCCTGTGGATGCCTCAATAAATTAAGGCCTCCAGCCAGGGCATAATACACAACTTGACTACACAATATAAACTTAAAAACTAAGCGACTACACGCTAAGGGCACCCCCTGTGGGGTACGGACCTCGGCTTAGGGCGTCGCTGGGAGAGGGCAGCAAGGGACGGGCTGGATCGGAATTATGGCAGCGGCGCGGCTCTCAGCGCGCTTTATACAAGGTGTAACGGAAAGGGGGTATCAACCCTGAAGGAGGTGAATGTGCTCATGAAACTGAACAAATTTCCCCAAAGAACATAGGTCGAAATATGAAAAAAATTTTGGACCTCCCATAGTAATAGTAAATCATTGATGTGCTATTACTATGGGAGGTCCAAATTTTTTTTTCATCTTCATTCACCTCCTTCAGGGTTGATACCCCCTTTCCGTTACACCTTGTACTTATATATAGCCACGGACGCGCAGGCGCGAGGCGTTTACGTACTCTGATAGAATACCTTAACAAATGTTCGCCGTGATTCTTTAAATTGACATAACTTTTTTATTTATGAACCGATTGACATGAAATAAACACTAAATGTTAAGTGAAGCTTACTACAATATATTAGTGAAACCCGCATCTAAATCGAATAAGCCGTTTCTGATATTAGCGTGCACAAACACAGCAGACAAACAGACAAACAGACAAACAGATAAACAGACAAACAGACAAAAAAATTTAATTACAATTTCGGGTTCGGCATCGATATAATAACAACCCCTGCTACTTTTTTTAAATATATTTCCATTGTACAGACACCACTTTTCTACAATTTTATTATATGTATAGATCATGTCCTATTTTCTTTACCAAATACACGACGGCAGTTTTGCTGACCCGAAATTTTTCGTTGAACGTAAATTCTGTCACATCAAAAGTAAAGTTTAGCCTTTTACGAAGAACTCGCCGTTGCCGTTCACTCATTATATTCATCATCACTACTATCACACTTCCACTACTAGCTGTTAGAACCATTTTTTTATGTATAACAATTAAATTTCTTACAAAATTGGACACAAGGCGAGTCCACCTGTCGGAATTGTTCTACAATTTACAAATTATGTAGTACTTAATTACAATTATGCGTTCAATAAAACAGTTTTGTTTACAAATATGTAAATTGTCACCTGTAAAGAGAAAATTTTTATTAAACAGAAATATGTAAAATTGTAGGTACAATTTTACAATTTTGTCAGTTTTCCACCATGTCAATTTGTAAGTTGTATTCTTTATTAAACAGAAACTTGTAGATTTGTAAGTTGTAAAATACAATTTACAATTTGTAACGTTTATTAAACAGGGACCTGCTTCAAGGGAAACCCTCAAAACAATGAGTCAGCCTTGTGTTATGTATCGAGAGCTCAGTTTCATAACAAACGCAACATAATATAAACATCCTCATTTTTATCATAACTTCTGCACTTAGTCATGCTTTAGTGTTTATTATCGTTTTAAATTACCCTAACATATACTTAACATAACATCACGCCTGCAATACCCGAAAGGCTAGGCAGAAGCACACCCACATATTTCAGTGTCATCAGTGTTAATAGGTACTTATGGGAAAACAACACCAAATTAATTGAAAATCCTACTTTTTCAAAAAATATGTTCCTTGTTTTAAATCAAGCAGCCTTTTTTTTGCGGATAGGAAATCATCAAATGACCCTGACTAAACCCCACCCGTGTTCCTCCCTTAGCCCTTTATGTTCCGGGCCAGCGGTAACCCTTTCGGACAATTCCGCTGACCCGGCAGGCTTCTGCCCTAAGAGGCCTCTACCTTGATGCTGACTGGCGCGCGTGGAACACGTACGCGCCGTCCGGCACGGGCCTGGTCCTGATCGGACGGTGAGCTACCCATTACTCTCCGCCCGCAGGCCCGCGCCTATGGTGGCCGGGAGTCGTCACGCGGCTCCCGCCACCCGGAGCGTCTCCCGCGGCGGCTCCCTTGTGGCAACATTTTATCCTGTAACCGATTACGCCCAAAATCCATATTCCCGCCGAACATTCACGATTTCAAAGACACGCCTGCATTTTATCCTGCATTTTATAGCCAGCCAGTGGCTTCCGTCCACTTTTACATGTGAAATCATTTCGACACGGATTTCCTTTTTCAAATTTTTGTATTTTTATTTTTATATAAGAAAGTTTCGAATCGAGAACTAATCTTATTTTATTAGGCCTGATTTTTACATCGCCAGTTAACTTTTATTCGAGCAATAAAATTGACGTTTGACAGTTTTGTATGGAAGAACTGTCAAAAATTCAAAATTATTACTCGTTGGAAAAATCAGCCCTTAGTCCACTTAACCTTTTTTCAATGGTTTATATTTTGACAAAATTTTTGATAGTTAAAAGTTGGTAGCGGGCGGGCAGGCGGTTGGGATGTATGCGGGTAGTTGGTGGTTCTTTTTGGTAGTTGGTGGGTTGGTGGTGGTGGTTAGGTGATTGGTGGGTGGTTGGTGGTTGGTTGGTTGGTTAGTTAGTTGAGTCTGATTTACAATTATAATATATAAAAAGTTTTATTCCGATTTTAACTAGGAATAATAATATGATTAATTCGCAATCCTTGATGATTTTCCTTATTTTTGTCAAATAATAACAAGAATGCAAACCTCACGTGATTTATTTTTTAGTAATTACAAAAAAGAATACTTGTAAAATGTGGGTGTACATGGTACAGCCACGAGCACTAATATGTCAACACTTGGCAACATTCAATTGCGATTTTTTCGTGAAATAACGAATGCAACCTTGAACTACGACACTTTACATAAACCTATGGGTTCGAAAATACTATGTTCGTAATAATATAAAATTTCATTCAAAATTAAAGGAGAAAATCGCCTTTGAATAAAGCCAAGTGTATACATACTTATGCTCGTGACTGTACACCCACACTTCGCCAGTGTTCTTTAACCTCTTCTCCTCTTCTCTTCTCTTCTTTCTTTTTTTTTACCTTTTGGGGACAAGGGCGCGCTATTATGTATGCGTGCATGTGTACAAAAAAATACTAAATAAAATCTGAGTTTTTATTTAACCACCTACATTTGCGTACGTAAATAATGACAGCTCTGTAAACCAATAAGAGCTTAAATTAAGTATCCTTCCACGAAAGCGAACCTTCGTGAACAGTGAAGAAAATGGTGACTGAAACCAAAACGCGTAAGTATGGTCTTTTTATAAACTAACTAGCTTCTGCCCGCGACTTCGTCCGCGTGAAATTTCTTGCTACCCCGACCCACCCCGTCGCATCACGACGCCTGCCCGCACTATTTTCTCATTTTCTTTCTAACTTTTTCTTTTTGCCCGGCTCCTGGGGGTCCTGTGTGTGCCTATAGCCCTCCTCAAGAAATAGGCTATCAAATTCAAAAAGAATTATTCCAATCCGACTGGGAGATCCAAAGATTCCAACAAACAAAACAAACAAATAAGTAAACTCTTCAGCTTTATTATTAGTAGTTTGTTATGTATTTTGTTTCCAAACGAATGTTAGAGAAACTTAAAGAAAATATTTAAATATTTTTTATTTATAAAAAAAAAATAGATCAGCTTCCCCCTTAAACTGTACAAGAGAATCTAAACTCGTAAAGCTGGTAACCCAAGCATCCAAAACACTCCGTGGAAAAAACCAGTTGGCATTAGCATCATTCATCATCATGCCTACATGGCGTGTTACCGTACACCATCATCATATAAAATCCAGGTCGCCTCTCAGTCACAAAGAGAGTTCGCCGCAGTTCAAATGGATCTTTCTAGACTTCCAACCAGCAACTGACGACCACCGGTGGTCGCCAATCTGGTCGTTGACCAGTCTCTCGACCCAGATTGTAAACACACACTAAGGTCTTGACGCGCGCACAACACGTACCGAATATTCTGACAGTATTCATTTTTGACTGTCACTGCGAAGGAGTGTGTCTAACTTAGACCATTTATGTCTAAAAAACCGTTTTCTAGGTACTTGGTCATGATTGTCAAATCAAACTGGTTGCTAATTTAATTCTAAAATTGATTCTTACTTCTTTTTTTGTCGTTGATTTACATTCTGTAATTACTTAAACTCACACCCTGACTTGTAATTTTTTTATTTAAATGAAAATCGTTTACTTTTACCATGTTTGTAAATATGTGAGCACCATGTATCTATCAGATAATGAATTTATGTCATGTTTTCATTTTTAATTCTTTTACCTATTGTGGTATAGTAATTTTATTTTAGGTGCATGGTCTTCACATATTATTATATAATTTGTATGCAAAATATTTTAAAAGAGTAACGGTGGAGTTTCTTGCCCATTCTTCTCCATACGAAAACTACCTTTTGGAATGGGCGACTAGAATCAATTCTATTTTATCGTAATTTTTGACGTTCAAAAGTGCCTTTTATGTGCCTATTTGAAATAAATGCTTTGACTTGACTTGAAATAACGATTTAAAACTTCCAGATCTTGGACTTATATCAAGATATCCGCCCTTTCCTCAAAGGGGTACCCATAAGTGCACCCACATTCTGCTAGATATGTAATTATATAAGTCCTATGTAAAAGGGACATATCCAGAATCCAGATTGATACTACCACTGTGAACGGGCGCCGTCAGTAGGGACTGGTCATCTCTTTGCTGCCCTTATTTTAATTTATTTAATATTTGAATTGTTTTTTTTTTCGTCTTTTCATTACAGACGCTTTTAGCGTTTTGCAAACATTCTCACATGCATAATTTTTACATGAATGATGTAAACAAGACTTTGTAACCATATTATTTTGATTTAAAAGAGTGTCCATAGAGTTCCTTGCCCGTTCTTCTCAATAGGTACCTACACTTTGGAATGGGCAACTAGCTTCATCTTTCTGACTGACCGACCCCTTGACAATTCAAAGGTGCCTGTAATTGGTTTAATTGAATTAAATGCTTTGAGTTGAGTTGACTGTTTGTCTCTGCATCACTCAAAGATTGACTGGTGGAAAATGCCTATGACATTATGTTTGCCTCTGTACACATCAAGCTACTACAATCTGTCAAATTTCTTTAATAGACTTTTAACTCTATCGCTGAAGCACAATGTTCAAAGTTGATTGGGAAAATTTGACAGTTTCGGGTAGCTTGATGTGCTGGCGTCTGCACACAGTACTTGAAGTATTAAATAAATAAATACTGAGAAATTCCTGATGGAAAAATCCAATAACAATTTGCCTGACGGACGTCCCTTTGAATCCAGGACCAGGGTTTGGGACTAACTTGACGGGCTTTGGAATCAATCTCCTGGGAAGAACCGCAACTTTAGGCTGTCTTGCGGATGAATGGTGGTACTCGGAGCTGTTTCTGTTGCAGCCATACAGAATTTCAAGTAATTCTGTAGGATGTGTGGTGGAAGAAAAATGATAAAACGAGTATGCATACTAAAAGATTTCAAGCTAAATATCATAAGGCATATGGCGAAAAAAGTATCATTCTAAACAAAAATAGTAAAACTGTCGTTTAGTAGTGGCACTTGAGGAGCAGTGGTGGCTCAGTGGTAACGGCCCCGACTTACCAGTTGTAGGTCGTGGGTTCGAACCCACGCAGGCGTTTTCCTTTGTGTAAATAATTTCTTCACCACTGCTCTCAAAACGGTGAACAAAAACATCGTGAGGAAACGGGCATGTCCTAGAACCAAAAATTCGAAGACATGTGACATCCACCAACCGGTAGGTACTGGGCCCGCGTGGTGGAATAAAGCCGACTCCCTCTTGAGAGGAGGCCTGTGTCTCAGCAGTGGAAATGTTTTAGGTTGATTATGATGATGATGATGGCGCGTAAATGTGACCATCGGGAAATTCAAATCCAAGATGTTTAATCTCTAATCTGATGATCAAGTAGTAAATATATCGACACAAAATCAAACCCATTGCTCATAATTTGTACATCGAGACAAAGCCCGAAGCTTTCGCCGCGTCAAATAGTCGATTCCCTAACTTTCTACGAGTTCCGAAGTTCCGATGAAAGTAGTCTCACACTTGTCCAGTCGCAAACAGAGGCCGCGATACACTGGCAAATCGGGCAGTGGCCTGGCCGAATAGATGCTTCGAAATTTAAAACGTTGTTTTCTTTTTATTATTTCCTTTTTTTCTGCCTTAGATTAGTTGTAGGCCGGTGTAAGAAGTTTAAATGCCTAATTTTTGTCTATAGGTCAACGGAAAATCGTCCGTGCTTTAAAAACATATTTTGATGTTCGAAGATCGAAACGCAGCTGGTTTGTTTTTACTATTTTGTTTTGGAAAGCTGTGATTGTTTTTGAACGACGCCTACATTTTACGGTTTCACCATTAATACTTACTTTATTTTTAGCTATTAGCAGTATTAGTAGTCGTACTACGAACGTCTCGAACAATTGAGTGCTATGCTATCTTATTCATAGTAAACTATTTGCGACAAAAAGCTGAGTATATAAAAAGGAAGGAAAACAAACATTTTCACACGCTTATAAGAAAAACTTCAGACGTAAATCATGACGAGATATCATAAAGACGTGAACCTAGAATGCCTATAAAAAGATGTGAATTATAAATTATACATATGACGTAAAATATTTAAACAAGTGTAAAGTAAGTGATTTATTTGAACCCAAGTTTTTGACTGCGCGGCGGCTGCTCCTGCGTGCAGTTTTTAGACACCAACTGATTTATTCAATGTGTCGCCCGTTCCTATTTTTTTAATTTAAATTGTAAGTCCAGATTGTGAAAACCCCATGAGTTTCATTTATTGATTCGAGTACAATCGTAATCCAATAAACAGATTCGTAGTCCCTGAACTTGTACCTTTATTAATGATGAGCATAAATTATTCAGATTGGCAAAATTCCTACGTGAAAATTAAGTATGGAACTTCATTTCGAACGTTTTTGAATGTCGAGTGCGAATTCGGCCAGTAATGATAGCACTGTAATCGCTCCACGATGAGTCAACGCCCGGTGAAATGACTGCGAGGTTCGTTCACCTTTCACCCAATTTGCCTAAATACACACCGACCGAGAATAGTTGGCATTGTATCGCGACCAATGCCACATATTAAGTGTGTGCACTTCAAGTTATCAGCATAAAATGTGTAGTACGATATGTCGAGTAGAACTTATATTTTTTTTACTACATAAATTTTCCATGGGTACAGTTTTTGTGCTGTAGGAGTGTCAGAGAGTGACGTGTAACAACAAGGCGTACCTAATTGTTGTCTATGGCATTGAGGTGCGCAAAAAAACTTTTGTGTTTATATAAGCCGAGACTTATCCATGTTAATTATGCTCATTATAAATCCATGGACATTGTATTTTTGTATCAAAACATTTAGCTGGTTAAAACATATTTTCGCGACATGCGAAAAATGGCGGTGAATTACATGAATCTGTAATGTTCCCTAAATGTTAGACACTTTGAATTAAGAACTTCGTCGTGACGTGCGAAAATCAGGGGCAGTGCGTCGACGAATTATATTGATTAAATTGGCTATATTTAGATAACCTGGAAAAGTTTGGTATATCAAACAAAATATTTGACTAGCTAATGTAGCTATGATAAACATAATTGATCGGTATATTTGCTACGCTTGTAGAACAAAAACTATTGCTCTGTTCTTAGATAGAGCGACATACAGCGATGTTTTCGTCACATTGGGAAATATTACGTTTATGAATGAGCGTGTACCACGTAACGGAGTCGCGGGCGCACGTCACGTCGCCACCGATCAATAAACGGCGCCTTTAATCGTAACGGCAATCTCATCTTGCACAGCATTTTAATGCCGCATAAAACCTAACTGTCTGTCCAAAATAAATACCAGCAAAATGTGAAGGTAGGTCGGCAAACGGTAACCGACAATGAACTTCGAAAGTGGAACAACGACCGCCCAATTTGGCATTTGGTCTCGTGGAAAAAAAAAATATCGCCACTGGCAGTACCAGGGTAAAATGAACTAGAGAAAGGTTGAATTTCGAGTATTCGAATGTGTGCGTGTGTGCACACTGGTTGCGTCTGTGTGCGTCATTGTAGTCTCGTAATAGAAAGCTCAGTGAGCGTTTGTTTACATTCGCTATTTAAAAAAAGAGTGAAACGGCGGTGAAACGTTGAACTGTCAAATTATTTATAGATAGTAGTAGAATGTAGGTCGATTAGACTATTTCATTCACTAATGCGTGGCGAGCACGCCATGTTATTTGTGAAGATAGTTTGTAGTAAAAGAGTACGAATACGAAAACATTAGGGAAATTTAAAATTTGCGACGGTGAATATGGAAAATATCATCATTATGTACATTAGCTACAGCAAAGTTGACGTACCAAGTGTAATTGAAACTTATACTTAATAGGTATTAAGAGTCAGATCAGTTGAAAGGAAAATATCACAACTGTTTGAAAGAGATCTCGGAGGGGCTCGTGGCTAAGTATGTAATAACAATCGTAAGTGTCGATCGAAGATTACGCTTGCCGAGGAGGTCCGTAGATGGGTGACCATCCATTACATGTCAAGACTCCTGCCTTGGAAAGCACGTTAAGCCGTTGTTGGTCTCGGCTGTCATTTGTAGACCTTTGACCTTTGTAGTTAGAAGCTCAAAAATTTGACAGCCAGTCTTATCAAAGGGTTACAGTAACTGGGTTCTGAAGGTAGGATAGGCAGTCTCTCTATCTAAAGTACTGGTATTCAGCTGCATCTGGACTGGAAGACGATCCCAACCTCAACATAGTTGGGAAAAGGCTAGGCGGATATATGTATATGTCGGAAATAGATTTTCCACTAGCGGAAAATGGCTTAATATGTGGAGTAGTGAAAAACCCCGTGAAGCCTACCTTCCATCCTTTGGACAGTAGCATCTAAAGAAGAAAATATCAACTCTTCTTTAAACCTTTAAAATAAAGAGTTTCCAAGAGTGCCAATACCCAAGATATAGTACATACTAATTCCATGCCGATACATAATTTACGTCTGGAGTAGTGACAGGCGCATTCTGTCAACTCAGCCGCCTTCGAAATTCAAACCTGGCCTTTCCAGAGACAAACCCATTTTATTCGAATTAATACTTAGAACTCTATCGCACGCTATTGTAAGTTTTCCGGCTTCCTTCCTGTTGAATTATCATAGCGGCATTTAAAGACTCATCATCGAATTAATACATTCGTTATAAATTTATCTTTATCCTTATGTAACGTTACGTTATATTAGTCACTATGTGTTACTACACCATTTTCCTTCTTAGTGACGTAGATTATTTTAATTTGCATGGCGATAATCGTATACAATTTACCTGAATATTTAAATTAATGTTCCATGTTGTGCATTATATCCGGCCGCATGGTCACGTTTGTGAACTTAGTTTTCCTCGTTTTTAACACGTGAAATCCTTATCTTAGATTTTTTCCCAGGTTTTCAGTTGCTAGGTTCATTTGCAAGATTTACGTGACTGTGGTCAGGAATCGCAGAAACGGGTAGGTTATAAAAACGGATGGCCATATTAATGAACTCCAAGCCTCGTTGGCCACTATAGCAAGCGCTACTGCTGATCATGAGGTCCTTGCTTCAATTCCCAGGTCGAGCAAAAGTGTCACTGGGTTCTTTTTATCAGGCATTTCTCAGTATCAGCCCGGAGTCTAGATTAATACCCGGTTTATGGCAATAGGACTGAAACATAACTAGCGAAATTTCAGTGTACTGTAAGTACCTACAGCTCTGCCTAACCCATCAGGAAACAGGCATGATGTTTTTTTATTTGAAGTTGGTACCACCAATGTACCTACGGACACCAGAACATCAAGCTTCTCGAAACTGTCAAATTGTCCCAAACAACCTTGAACCTTATGCTGTAGGGATAAAGTTGAAAATCTATTAGAGAAATTTGACAGATTGTAGTAGCTTGATGTGCTGGCGTCTGTACCATAAAATACATCGTACAAATCATTCTGAAAATGTTGTCTATTGTGTCGGAAAATTGCACGAGTGTATGTACTTACAGTCAAAGAATGAAAATTTTCAGCTCTTTACTTGCTCGTTTTTAGGGTTCCGTACCTAAAGGGTAAAAACGGAACCCTATTACTAAGACTTCGCTGTCTGTCCGTCTGTCCGTCTGTCCGTCTATCCGTCTGTCCGTCTGTCCGTCTGTCCGTCTGTCCGTCTGTCTGTCTGTCTGTCACCAGGCTGTATCTCAAGAACCGCGATAGCTAGACAGTTGAAATTTTCACAAGTTGTTATGTATTTCTGTTGCCGCTATAACAACAAATACTAAAAACAAAATAAAATAAATATTTAAGGGGGGCTCCCACACAACAAACGCGATTTTTTTGCCTTTTTTTGCTCGATATCAAAAATGGCAACAGGTAGGCACTTGAAATATTCACAAAATACTCAATTGTATTTTTACTTTAATAATAAATAATAAAATTAAAATAAAATAAATATTTAAGGGCTCCCATACAACAAACATGTTTTTTTCGGCGTTTTTGCCTTGTGGTACGGAACCCTTCGTGTGCGAGTCCGACTCGCACTTGGCCAGTTTTTTTAAGTCCGGCACCACACAGACTAATAGCTATATAAACACTAATAGCTATATAGACTAATAGACTGATAACACCACCCCATACTTCCCGTGGGTGTCGTAAAAGGCGACTAAGGGGCGTACCGGAGAATGGACAGCAGCGTTCTCTATGCATTCCACCACCATACCATACTGCGATCGCCAACCCGCCTGCCAAGCGTGGCGATTATTCCCCTTTTGGGGGAGGCTTATGAAATGATGACTTGCTCGTTATTATTTTTCCGATTATGTCATTGCCAAAGTTTTGAATGAAAATTACATTTCGAAAAGATGACATGCGCCCGCTATATGGGAACGGAACATGATTAAACATTGGTTGATATTATCTATGTTTCGCTTTCAAGTTCTATCACTAGATTTTGGGGCTGCTGCAATAACAGTGAACATTTGAAGCCTTCTTTGAGATCAGGGGGCCCAAATAGGCTACTTTGGCAGAATCATAAAAGGATAACATTATGAATGTCATATGGTGAACACTGTCCGTATTTTTCTTTATTTCGCTGCACTACGTAGGTATAATCAAAAAGATTAGATGGAATTGGATTTAGATTTGATTGATTGGTATTTTAGCACAGACAAAAAAATTTACTGAAAAATCCTTTACCAATGAGATTTCATACGATTAACTTAACAGTTAACTGTCCATTATAATTCATAATGTTATCCTTTTATGATTCTGCCAAAGTGGCCTTTTTAGGCCCCCAGCCTATGAACGTCCTTAAAGTTACAAGAACAAGGCCTCTGACTGTGAACGTTCTCAAAATTACGTGGATTTCTCTCTCTTTTATCATTTCTCTCTGTTATCATCCTCAACCATGCTGAAAATCCCAATGTGATTGTGATTTGTCATTAAAACACAGTATTAAATACTAGAGTAATTTTTTTGATAAACTACCCACAATCGTTGACGCATGAGACCTAAATCCATAAAGATATTAAAGCTCTTTTTAACAGGATACATTAGTTATTTATTACGTACAAAATTATGTTAAATTAAATAACCTAACGAAGATACGTAAGGAAACGTTAGATATTAGTCACAGTTTTGCGTACGGAGAAACAGAATTATAGGGAAGGATTTAGTATAGACATAAGTATAATTTACACTAAGTACTAAGTAAGAAATATTACTTTATAAGTACCGACTTTGAGACAAAATAGCAAGTCTAAGCTAATATCCAAACTTGCTAAAATCTAAAATTTTTTTTTTAGTCTAGAATTCTAGATATTATTGTTAGGCAAAACTATTTATTCACAGATACAAAAATTACAATTTACAAGTTAACACTACCAAGTATGTAGTTATAATTATTTTATAGCTTCGCCTATTTCTGACATCACTAGCCTTCGTGGAACATGAGTCTTAATTCCTATTAACATTGCCTATGACGCCCACCATCGAAATTATGCAAGAATTTTGGTGAAAAAGAAAAATACAATGTTCCCAGTAGCATTTTAATAGATAAAAATGTAATGTCATACATAAAAAAAAACTGGAAGAAAAATTAATTTCGTTTTACTTCGACTAACTAAAGGCCCAAAGTAGAGTTTTCATTAAAATGCGAACAACAATGCAATAATGTCAATATTTCAACCGATTCCAAAAAGAAATACGTATAAAAAAACTAGCACTCTTCTATCAAAGTACCAGGGACGCAGAGCCCGTTAGGAGGTCACCCGAAATATACGCACACTAACACACGCACGCATTTTATTTGAATGCGCAACACGTGACGTTCACATGCGTACCAAATAATCGGTATCGTAGAACGAAAGTCGTTGCCGCCGGAGAATTTCGTCGGCGTTGGTAGATAGTGGATGTGGGCAAGGGAAATTATGCAAAAAATAATATTTTTATGTTCAAGTTGGACCAATCCGGAAAATCAAGGGCTTTTCAGAAAATATTTGATTTCAGCGGATTGAAGCCAATAATTCCTTTGCTAGTTTTATTTAGCAGAAATATTGCATTTCCCATTTCCATATGCTTGTACCTACTTATAAAAAAATCAACGACGAGACAAATTAATTTCATAAATTCTTCGCAATCGTAATATCATTTTATTGCAAGAACTTATTAACTGATCATTATTCTCTTAAAAATTTTTAATAAAACTAAAGCAAAATATTTATCTAGAAATACCTACAATAAAAAACTTAATCGCCTACGCGGGCTCGAGCGCTACGCCAAGAAAACAGGCACGTATGCGCGGGAAAAAATAAGATGGCCGCCAGCTGTTTTTCTTCACGTCTCTGATCCCGGAAGAAAGGCAATGAAACAACTAGGAGTTGCTGTCAGAAAGTTGTTTACTAACGTTTTTTTATTTAAAGTTTTTGTTTGGTAGTTATTTGTTTTCTATTTATTGTTGCTTATACTTTGTTTTATTTAGTAAAAAAAAAATGTCGAATGTGTATAACACATTCGACATTTTTTTTTAATTTTGTTATACATAATGACGTGCAATTATGCATTTCATGGCTACCTCTGTCACAATAATGACTAAAATACTTTTGCGTCCATATTTTCCATGGATACAGTATAATAATACCTGAAGACTTAAATTGATGGAATTTTCCCCCACAGGAAATTATAATTGGGATAAGTTCAGTAGGTAAGCAGGTATTCGTAAAGCCTATTATTTATAGGCTTGTTTGACTGCCCCGTTGGTCTCGTGGTTACAAGCGCGACTGCTGAGCGTGGTCTTGGGTTCGATTCCCGGGTTGGACAAAGTGTTAACGGGTTTTCCATTAGGAATTCCTTAGTAATAGTTCGGAATTTGAAAGTTGCCGGTGTAATATCCCCGTGCCTCGGAATGCACGTAAAGCCGTTGGTCCTGCGCCTGATCTCTCCTCAGTCGTGTCGGATTGCCGTCCCATCATCGTCCCATCGGACAATCAGAGTAAACAAACAGAGAGTGCATCTGTGTTTACGCACACACTTGTGCACAATAATATCTCCTGCGAACTTGACTAATCTCTGTTGAAATTAGCCAACGTGACCGAACTCGGTCGGGAGGCTATTAATTAATACTATTATAGCATCCATAAATATACCAGGCCACTCAGAAAGTACACATAATCAGCTTATAAAGTTAACTGCTGTGACACAGGGCTCCTCTCTTCGAGAGGGATCTCCACACTGATTTTAGGTGAAAATTAATTTCCAAGGAGTTGCCAGTGCTACCACAACCACAAGAATCTGATGCAGGACCATCGACAAAAGCGACAGTAGCGCCGTTTGTGCCCGGGCCAAGTGCGGGTTGGTAGATGACAAATGTCTTCGAATTTTTGGTTCTAGGACATGCTTTCCTTACGATGGTTTCCTCCGCAGTTATAAGAGCAGTGCACTCATCATCTGCCTAGCCTTTTCCCAACTATGTTGGGGTCGGCTTCCAGTCTAACCGGATGCAGCTGAATACCAGTATTTTACATGGAGCGACTGTCTATCTGACCTCCACAACCCAGTTACTGGGTAATACGATACCCTTTGGTAAGACTGGTTGTCAGATTTTCGGGCTTCTGACTACCCGTAACGACTGTCAAAGATCCACGAATGACAGCCGGGACCAACGGCTTAACGTGCTTTCCGAGGCACGGAAGGGTCTCGGTATGTAAAGATGGTCACCCATTCACAGACCAACCGCGGCAAGCGTAGCTTAACCTGATCGATCGACCTGTGCGGCTGTTATTATTTAGCCACGGACCCCTCAAGAGCAGTTTTAAGAGCAGTGCACTGCATGCCTTTATGGTTATTCTTGGCAAGGTTTTTGCTGTTTGCTTTTGTTTTCTATGCAATCCGGATGACGGTCTGCATCGCTTGGGGATAGCGATCGCATTACATGCATTAGTTGTACGTGCTTGTATTCCAGCTAAAGATGTGATGTGCTATCCTGTTCATATTAATTTGCTGGAGTAACTATATTACTGCCTTGCCCCGACTGTTTTAAATACTTTGTTATACTACCTGCCTCTCTTACTTTTATGTCTAAAACTTAACGTTTTGTTAAAAGTAAACATTTTGGAAGTTTTAATTTAAATATTTATTTTTGGTGACGATTCTAGTCACCAAGATGAAGAATTTCCAATTTATATACTTAGGTGTTTTGATCTATCATCCTGACATCTAAGTTAAGGTTAATTCGAAATAAACGAATTTTTGAAATATTTTTTTGCATATCGTATCACAGCTATGTAGTTTTAATACTTTTGAAATATAAATATTTCACTTTAACATGTAAAAGTGTTTTTTTTACCAATATACAGAAATACATATCATTTATTATCAATTCATCATTTAACAAATTCAACGTTTTATAATTTTCGCAAGCATTAACATCTCATACCGATATAAAAAATATATTAAATTATTAATTTAGATTTTTTCATCTTTCTCTCTCTCTTATCTAAACAAGACATGTAAAACAAAACACAATACTACATTGTCCATACAGCACGAACCTTATCAATTAGCCACTGATAACGATCAACAAATGAATATTCTAATGGGTGAATGATAAAAAGTGCCCCATCTGGTAATTATGCCGGAATGAATACTGCTGTAAACAAATGAGATGCTTTCTCGTCTGCATACTTAATTAGTTTATCTTACTTGTACTGGTTTGCGGGCATATTTAACTAGTTTTGCTCACGACTGTGTCTGTTTTAATCTAAACTCTTTAGATACATACAAATAAATAAAATTGAAGCGTCTGTTTGTAATTTCAAAATGACAGGTTTTTACTAAATGCATATAAAAGTATGGTACCTATCTTTTTTGTCTGTCTGTTGGCGGCTGGACCTATTTTGATTGAGTTTTCACTGGCTGGATAGCTGATGTTATAAGGAGTAACTAAGTACTTTTATTTCAGAAAAAGATTTTTTTTTAATCAGACAAAAATTTATGAAAATATCGATGATAATACATTAAAAAAAAACATACAGACGAACAAAGAACCTCCTCCTATTTTGAAGTCGGTTAAAAAGTAACCTGCTTTACGTTGAATACGTTTTTCTATACCTGTATTAAATACCGCATTGACGCATTTTAGCACATTATGATATTGATAACTCTATTAAGTCATAATACGTGTAAATCCCTCTACACTCATAATACCCTGGTAAAAGTAGTACTTAATGGCCAAACATAATTAATTGTGTATCCAAACAAACAGTCCTATATCTTATCAAATAATGCCCAATCAACTGGAACTGAAAATTATCAAGAATTGATAAGAGCTTATCACTATTTCTAATTAAGATTGTTTGAAAGAATCTTTACAACGTATATGCGTTCCTGGTACATTAAATAAATTATGCTAATGTAATTAATTGTTATTAATTACTTTTTGTAATTAATATTTATCTTATCATTATTTATTTGTGATTTAAATAAGGTGGAGCGCCTAAATGTTAGCTTGGCTGTAATATGTTTATATATTTTTCCAAAAACATTAAATTCCTACTATGTTGAATATATTTGAGTGTTGTTCATATGTATTTATTGAAGTGATATTAAACTAAACCACCCCCTCGCACCCCCTTCGCATGAAAATGAAAATATTATCATCATGAAAGATGTCACCTCCACTGCAGGACATAGGCCTCCCCCAGGCACCGCCTCTTTGACCGGTTCAGTGAATCCCGTATCCAGCGGATTCCTGCAGCCTTCACAAGGTCATCGGTCCACCTTATGGCAAGCCTTCCAACTCGGTCGCCACTTCAGAACCTTTTGGCCCCATCAACCATCTGTTCTGCGAGCAATGTGCCTTGCCCACTGCCTAATGCCTATGTCGGTAACCTTGGTTCTCCTGCAGATCTCTTCATTTCTGATTTGATCAGGTAGGGAAACTCCAAGCATAGCTCATAAATGTGGGTGCAACTATTTGGTATAGGCACACCTCTGCTTTACCCTTCCTTCTTACCGTAAAATCTGAAATACTAAACACATATCTGTAACCGACCAGCAACTTCTTCCTAATTAACTACAAGAATAAACACCATTACATTGCTAATAACTTATGATGCCCTAGTAACATATTAATTATATATTTATTACTGAAATCAATTAATTATACCAGCTAATTAACTATGTGCTTATAATCTCAGTATCTACTTATCGCTTCATAATAGTGATCAATATATTGTCCGCGCCATTGTAGAAAATTTATCAGTTTATTTTTTTCAGATACAAATATAGGTACGGGAATTCGATGCTAGGGCGTTTGTTGCGCCACTTCTTCTACCCAGCGTGCAGCGTAAGCACTAAGAAGTTGTGAAGGGCGGGCGTGTTGGGGGACTGTCTTATGTAAATTTGATGTTTGAAAAGAGCTGATTCTCAGCCTAATTTGAATTAATGACTTTAGATTTTTATGTTTGCTAATTACGCGACGTAATTCTGGCCTGATGTGTTGTTTGGAAAGCGTAAGTAGGTACCTATGCTAAATTTATGTCGGTACATTTCCCTGCGGTTATTAAACCGTATCGTCGCCTTAGAGTGAAAACCTCGGGAATGTAAATAGCATTTTATCCATTTCATACAATCTTTTAGTATCGAACAGTTCTGGATATAAAAGCGGGTTAAATTTCCAATATTAATTAATAAGAATACAGAACCTCCTTTTTCGAAGTCGGTAAAAAAAAATATATAAAAAACGCCGTACAAAAATTTTACAGCTACTTCTAGCAACAGTTACTTCTTTTACACTTACGAGGTTTTCACTTTAAGGCGTCGGTATGTGGTTACCATTATCAGGGACATTCGCTAATTGTAAAGCCCTTCCTACCCTCGATTTCCTGTAACTTCGACTGACTACGTTCAGTTTAATTTGGTTAATTTGATAATTTTTCCTTAGTACCAACTGCTTTGGACCCTAAAATAGAATAAATTACCGTTAGGAACTGGCTTCAAAATAATAATTTATTAATAAAGGATGGGGTTGATGATTTCCAGGAATTTTATCGCTATACGGAAAATTTCATGTGTGTGATGTCTTATGTACCTACTACCTACGTTCAAAAAGTGCTGCGCCTCAGCCTAGTTTGAATAAATGACTTTTCTCAGTAACGAAGCATTAATTTCAGTTAAACCCATTACAGTATAACATTATGCTTGCCAGACCTGGAAGTATACAGCCAAAGCAAAAGAAAAAATTACCACGTCCCTAGAACGACGTCTCTTTCGCACGCTGTCTACATCTCTCTATTTATTGTCCTATCGCAGGTATGCTGGAAGAGATTTCTTATGAAATAAGCATCACCTTTGTACTTATTTTTCTGCTCTGTTTTTTTCTTGTCTGTTTATATATGTGTGTACATAAATGGTAAAATAAATAAATAAACAAAGCATACCAAAAATTAAGAAAAAAATAAGAAACATATCTAAGGCTACCGATGCTCTAACATAATTATGCCAAAAAACTGAAATGGAAATGGGGCATGTAGCGAGACTAAAAGACGAGCGATGAGCCAGAAGAGTTACCTCGTGGAGAGGTCCAAGAGGGAAGCGCTACAGAGGAAGACCGCTTACGAGATGGGCGGATGATATCAACAAAGCGGCTGGTACAGACTGTATGCAAAAAACCTAAGACATAAATAAATGGGTTTGTTTGGAGGAGGCCTTCACCCGCAGGAGGGGCTTTTGTAAATTAGTAGGTATAGTACATTATCATTCCATAAGTTCATTAGTTACTACCTTTTTGAAAACTGTCTTAACGACATTTTTTTCATTTCTCCACCTCACATGCCCCTATATTGCCAAGTCGTGATATTTGAAAGGAGACATTAAATAGGCTTCCTGCCCACATCTAGCGGACTCCAGCTGCCTCCACTAAAACGCTGTTTCTCCTTTATTGAATACTTTGTTTAGGCTCCCAAATAAATGGAAATTCCCCCTAACTTTCTGATTCGTGAATCCCGTCACCTGTCAACCTGCAAATTGGGGTGGACTCTACTAAGTTTTATAACATTTTTATGGCATTTATCTTGCACAAACACACCGCCTGCATTATTTTATCCATACACTTCACTTCCTCAATCGCAGTACACTTGCATATAACATAATATACTCCCACGAACCACAAAACACGTGTCTCTCACAGTTACATAACCCCATTCGGACAACCTTCTCAAGTTACAACCACCTAACTTGGCCTAAGCACGTCAAACAGCACTTTAGAGTACCCATACTTGGCCAAGGTCATCTTACACTGGCCCAAAGACTAATGTAGTATGATCTTGCCAGTAACGGAGTACCGTTGCGTTGCGATGATATTAGCAGAGCCTTGTGACCCAGATAAATGTGTACCGTTACCGGACATCGAACCTGCACCCCAAGTGTGACATTTATGCGGAACAGAATTAAGGCAGGTCGGTTTCGCGTAGTCTATAACTCATAGATAATGGCTGCAAAAAGTTGGTACAGTTATGGTTGGTAGTTTGTTTTGAAAAGCGTTTTGGGTATTGTTAAGGATGGTTCACCACAAATTATGCAATGTATTTTTCACAAAAATAGGAACAAAATAAAAAAAATATCTGTCTTTTGTAAATATGCGACGTTTCTTTCTAACTACGCAAGAATACGACTGATTGAAAGAAAATGGGTCACAGGGCTTTTGCAAAAGTGGACCATGACGCAATGGAAATCTCCAAGCACTTGACTATAGCTGCATGTATGGCCTTGGGCAGTACTGTGTACACAGTCCCTTAAAATGCTTAGTATTAAGACAATTGGCTTAATTTTCGTGCTTGGAAATGCGGAAAATATTTGGGTGGTACAGGATTGAAGTAGCAATTACAATTTAAAATATGCAGCGAATGATGGGACCACTTCCTGCACACTAATTGCGTAAGAGACAATCAATCTCAATCTGACCCATTTTGAAGGCATATTGCTAATCCATTGCTTCATATGTTCGAAAAATGTGTCTGCTCAACAACGTTAATAACGCAATGAACGTTGTTAAACTGTCAAAATGAAAGCCATTGCTATTGATAGTGTGTTAAGCAATTACCCTGCTGCTGAATCATCTAGTATTGTTTCAAGAACATGGTGGACCAGATGCACCTGTTCCATCCCTCCGTAGCCACCTTGCAATAGAATTTAACATAACAAAACATTAGGCGCGTACGTGTTCCACGCGCGCCTCAAAGAGATGTCAGCATCAGAGAAGGGACCCATTAGAGCCGAAGACTGCTGGGTTAGCGAGATTCTCCGAAAAATTTACCGCTGGCCCGGAACATAAAGAGCTAAGGAAGGAACACGAGTGGGTTTTAGTCAGTAAGAGTTTGACACTCCCTTCCGCTCCGCCCAGAGCGGGAGGGGTCATTTGATGATTACCCACCCAAGCCTGTTTCCCTGAAGGTTTGGGCAGAGGTGTACCTACCTTTAGTAAACCCACATTCCGCCGGGCCTTTTGCGCTGAACCGCGTACAAATCCAGGGGGACACTCTAAGTCCGTCAACGAAGATACGGGCCCATCTGAAAGAAGTTCGTTCTCTCCTTAAACATCATCATTATATTTTCTTTATTCCTGTTTCATGTTTATGTTTATTTTGAAAAGTATTATATAATTTATGTATTTATTGTATTATGTAAATGGAACACCAGAGACTACCTACAGTATTTTTCTGTCCTTCCCTTTTTTAATCCATCCATAGGTTGTCTTTAAAAGATCGCTCTTAGCGATAAGACCGCCCATTGTGTCACCCTTTGTAAAATTTCTATAATTATGTCTGTAAATTATATGGTGTACATAATTAAGAGTATTCTATTCTATTCTATTCGATACTTGGCAATGAATCCTACTCCCGAATAATTCACTTTTCCAGACGGGTTAAAACACATCGGGAGTAAGGACAACTGTCAAATCGTGTTGTCATTCGTTTTTAGTTAGGGACCCGACCTAATCTTATGATTGGAGTAGGAAACCCCAGTAATTTCAGCCAAATCTACGGATTTAGTGCTTAGAAAGTAGACTTTTAGATTTTAATTCGCAAAAGAGAAAATCATTTTTCAAGTTTTAATGAATCTTTTGAGGCAACGGTGCGAAGATGAAAATGCATAATTCCCAAGAACCAAAACAAATAAGATACCAAAACCTGACTCATAAAGGAAATACCACATCCTTCGCACCGTTATGCGACCCCAATCAAAAGCATTTTTAACGGCCAAAATCAAAAAAGGCTTTATGTAATTTTGGCTTTATTCAAATTTGGGTCATCCAAACTGGATGCGTCAACGAATTTTGTCCCGTTAGGCACAGTTTGACACACTGGGCTTAATGATCTAACTGTATCGAAAATGTGAGCCGTTTATTTATTTGATAAATTATTATGTTTTTGCACAGTGTTCAGAGGCTTAGTTTAGCTGGAAATACTGAGGGATTCAGTTAAATTATTATGTCAGTACTGACAGTTTTTATTGAGAGGTTGTAAATGATTTAAAAATTATGTGTGTGCTTGTAATCATTTGATGGTTCCCAGAAATTTATTTATTATTTATTTATCGAACGTTTTGAATTTAGTGTATAAGATTTTTAAGTTTAACGTGGTTACAATAAATTGCGTTTTTGTGATAGACCCATAAACAAACGTTTAATCGTAATACAGAATTTTAAGTGAAATTGAGCCCTTGAAGTTTCACAGGTTGGCAAACGTTTTGCATTGTTGCATAATTGATTTTCGCGGGAATTTACGTTGATCCTTGCACACAAGTAACTCGCGCCTTTTTCCCATGGGGAAAAGCACTAGTCAGAAACGAAGAAAGGAGTTTCCATGGATCGTAGCAGATCTATAACTGCTACGATCCATGCAAACTCCTTTTGCGTCATTTACGTTCACAAATCTGCACCCATTTTGGAGGACATTACTAATCCACCACACTAATATTATAAAGGCGAAAGTTTGTGAGTGTGTGTGTGTTTATATGTTTGTTACTTCTTCACGCTCGAACGGCTGGACCAATTTTGATATGGAGGTAGTTGACACCCTGGATTAACATATAGGCTACTTTTAATCCCAATATTCCCACGGGATCGACACTTATGCGGGTGAAACCGCGGGGCGCAGCTAGTTTCTTCATATGTTCGAAAAATGTGTCTGCTCAACAGCGTAATTATCGCAATGAATGTTGTAGAACTGTCAAAATGAAAGCCATTGAGTTAGTTTGTTACGCAATCACCCCACAGGTTCCTAATCTATCGGGCATGAGAAGCTCCTAAAGCCCACCTAGTCATTATATTATCGATACCCCATACATATAGACATTATGCCAGTCTAATTGTCATATATGTATGTTTAAGACGAAAGCGTCAGGGTAGTCCACGAAATTAAAATTTTCTTACATTTTTTAGGGTTTCGTACCTCAAAAAGAAAAACGGAATGAATGTTGTCGAACTGTCGAAATTAAAGCCATTGCTACTGATAGTGTGTTACGTATTTAACCCGCTGCTGGTTATACACGCACGCCGGTTGCGAGTACTATGTACCTGACGTTTCTAAAGAATATCACCAGAAAGGTTACGGTATATGTAAGTCCGCAGATGGGAGTCTCTTCAAAAACTTTCAGTATCTACTCTCGCGTTGTTCTTTTATTATAATTATACTAATATACTTTATAGGCGTGGCAGCTCTCGTTTCAGAGCGGAAGCAGGAAACGCTTCAGAAATGGCAACGAATTGCTTGTTGGTTACTCATTCAAAATTTTGTGGGAAGTAACAAATATGCATCATACGACTTTGGCATTGTTTAGTATTGATCAGAGGGGCAATTAACAGTCTGATCTCAGTCTCAATCTGTCGAAAATACCTCAAATTTCTCTACATTTTGACAAGTTTTTGACATTTGTTTGTCGCCGAGGTGAGACTAAGACTAGATTTTGAACGTTTTAAATTAATAGAATTGGCCTTCAGGTGTTCTATTCTGTAAAATCTCACCGAACTAACTTTGGTGAAGTGAGTTTGAAGGGAGTAGTCATTCCACCTGATGCTTAGGGATTGACACTATTGACAGCTGTCAAAATTACTTTACCTAAGTTTTCACGGTAAGGTTTTTACAGAAAATATCGGCAGGTGTATTTCTGTTCAAGCATGTTTCTGTTTGGTTTCCAGAAAGCATTAGTCCATCTTTAGCTTACTTTCTGGTGTCGTAAGCGACTGGATGAACATCGTGTTCTTGTCAACTTATAACAACAAACAATAACTTAATTTAGTGATTGCTTTTTACACTATTGACAGCTTACTGCACCTAAGTTTTCTCGGTGAGATGTTTACAGAAAGAAAGAAAATACGTTTTATTTTTCGGTAAACATGACGCATAAAAAGAAAACAAAAATAAATAATAACAAATTGGAGGAAAACCTGCGTCACATCCACGCAAAACGGCCACCGCTCAGCATAATGCTAAGACCCTATGCAAGACAGAGCCCCACCGCTAGTTTTCATACAGAATTGATCGACAGTTTCAGATCTAAATCACCAATGCGTAGCCAGAATGTCACAGCACTAGCATTTCGATGGCGGTCCGTACACGATGCAACCAATCACAAAGTAAGTAGTTAATGACGCGTTAGTTAATGTGACAATCTATTGCTGGTACACTTTTAGTGCTGGTACATTCTAGTGCTGGTAAATTCTAGTGGTGGTACATTCTAGTGCTGGTATACATTAGTGCTGGAACATTCTAGTGCTGGTATACATTCTAGTGCTGGTACATTCTAGTACTGGTACATTCTAGTGCTGGTACATTCTAGTACTGATACATTCTAGTGCTGGTACATTCTAGTGCTGGTACATTCTAGTGCTGGTACATTCTAGTACTGGTACATTCTAGTGCTGGTACATTCTAGTGCTGGTACATTCTAGTGCTGGTACATTCTAGTGCTGGTAGAATCTGGTGCTGGCACATTCTAGTACTGTACATTCTAGTACTGGTACATTCTGGCTACTCATTGGCAACCGAGTTTGTACAACGTTACTTTTGAGCAGCAAGCAGCACCCTAATTGCGCAAAACACTCGATCACAATCTGAATAATTTTGATGCATATTGCTAATCCACTGCTTCACATGTTCGAAAAACGTAAATAACGTAATGTTTGTTGTTGAACTATCAAAATGAAAGCCATTGCTACTGCTACTATGCTACGCAATTACCCGCTGGACGATAGGCCCTTACACGAATTTCAGAAAAATATGTATAGACACAACGTAAATAGTATAGACACAACGTAAATAGTATAGACACAAAGCCATGTGAGCACATTTGGACCAAAACAAGTGTCTCAATGAATATCCTACAAAAAAATACGACACCAAAACGTTACATTTATTTATTTGTTTATTTAAATGCCTTAAAACTATCATTAGGTCTAAACCTAATGCGACAGCCAAGTCACGCACACATAATCTATACATTAGTATAGATTATGTGTGCGTGACTTTCAGCTTTATTATTAAATAAAGCTGAAGAGTTTGTTTGTTTCAACGCGCTAATCTCTTGAACTGCCGGTCAGATTTGAAAATTTTTTTTTGCATTTGATAGCCCAATTCCTGAGGAAGGCTATAGGCTATATAATATCACGCTATGACCCTTAGGAGCCGAGCACAAAGAAAAAGTCAGAATGAACGCTAAGCGAAAACGAAGTGTTGCGACGGGGTGGGGCGGGGCCGGGGGAACAAGTTTCACGCGGACGAAGTCGCGGGCAGAAGCTAGTTAAAAATAAAGATCATTGTTTGTAGTATATTTTGAACAATAGTACTTTTGCGAATTTACCCCAGTGCAGTGACATGTAAATATATGAATTTCGACCTGAATATAATTGATGATGCGAATTGTTCGAGTCAGAGGGGTTTTGGCCAGCAAGTTGGTCCTGGCATAGATAGACCCATTTATTCATGCTAAAGTTCTACTTCTACTGAAGGCTCAATACCAATCTGCCTAGCCTTTGCCCAACTATGTTGGGGTCAGTTTCCAGTCTAACCAAATGCAGCTGAATACCAGTATTTTACAAGGAGCGACTGCCTAATTAACATCCACAACCCAGTTACTGGATAACACGTTATCCCCTGGTAAGACTGGCTGTCAAACTTTCGTATTTCTGACGACCCGTTACGACTCCAAAGATCCAAAAATGACAGCCGGGACCAACGGCTTAACGTTCTTTCCGAGGCACGGAGGGATCTCGATATGTAAAGATACACAGTCACCCATCCACGTACCTACCGCGGCAAGCGTAGCTTAACCTGATCCATCGACCCGGCCGACATTACTTAGCCACGAGTCCCTGACTTCTAAAGGCTAAGTTATAATAATAAATATTGATAAAGTCCACATCATGTCCCCAAGTCCCGTTCGGATCCAGATATAGCTGCTACATATTAGGTTTCGATCACAATCGTTTAATAGGTGTCTATATACAGTTCTGAGGTCGACTCTGCTGTAATTAGCTTACAGCTAAAGAAAATATATCGCCATGTTCGTTCAGATCCGTAAACACTTCCAGTAAACCGATAATACTACGTTTGGCTGATATAGAAGCTGGCTGGATACGACAGGGGGCTAATATCACACTAATATTATAAAGGCGAAAGTTTGTGAGTGTGTTTACATGTTTGTTACTTCTTCACGCTCAAATGGCCGGATCAATTTTGATAAAATATTGTATGGAGGTAGCTGACACCCTGGATTAACATGTAGGCTTCTTTTTATCCCGATATTCCCATAGGACCGACATTAACGCGTGTGAAACCGTGTGGCGCAGCTAGTGTTGAGTAAAAATATTGGTAACGGATCCTGACCTAAGATACGTAGCCCGGTACAGCGGGGTGATTTCTTAGCACACTAGCAGTAGGAATGGCTTTCATTTCGACAGTTCGGCAACATTCATTGCGTATTTACGTTGTTGAGCTGACAAATTTTTCGAACACATGAAGCAATGGATTAGGAATATCCAAAACAATGCAAACGCGACACTATGACATGTTCGGTACGTTTGATTAAAGTTCTTTTCACCTCTTGCATTTTAATGCACAACCTACGCGAGAAAACAAAGGTCAACGGATTTAGTAAACTATCTACTTATAGAGATATTTCGTTCATATCCGATAAGACCTGGCCCTGGGTATCGTATTACCTAGTAAATGGGTTGCGGAGGGCAGATAGGCAGTCGCTCCATGTAAAATTCTGGTATTCAGCTGCATCCGGTTAGACTGGAAGCCGACCCCAAGATAGTTGGGAAAAGGCGAGGCAGATGATGATCCGATAAGATCCGACTCCGGAACTGCAACAATTCTTTTGTTTCTAACTAGCTGCGCCCTGCGATTTTACCCAAATAAGTCTCGATCCCGTGGGAAGATCAGAATAAAAAGTACCTATCCTATGTCGTAATCCAGGTCATGGTGGGCCAACACAAGTGAAAACTTGAAAAAACATACTAATTTTATAAATATGTTTGAAGGTCTTCCCGAAGAAAATGTACCGCGCGTTGATGTCTTTATAATGGCCAAAACTTAAAACAGAGGTGTCGGTTACGGTAACAAAGTCGCGAGTTCAATGGTTTTTCCCATCTCAAAAATACCCAACGAGCCTAAACTTTTCACTTCAATAATCAGCAGGATTCGTTGGAGTATTTCACTTCAATAATCAGCAGGATTCGTTGGAGTAAGTAAGTAGTAACTTATTTCTGAATATTTCTTCGCACTTAATACCTACTCAAGTGTTATCACTCATCGAGGCACAGGTTACATAGGTAACTAAATTGCAAAATAAGCTATAAATGTCTACCTGTGCCATTGAAGTTCCCATCAACTCTAAACATTCATGAATTGACAGTTGCCCTCCACCCGTACGGTGTGTGGTATCTTCAGAATTGTTAGTTAGCAAAGAACAAATATAGCACTGCTACTCTTGACAAAGTCTATTGTAATGTAAACCAAAGGAGGAAGGCACAAAGAAGGTCCACCGCAAAGGCTCTCCTTTTACGCTTTTAACACAAGAAAGGCACTCGGCTTCCTTTCAGACCAAACACTACCACATCCAGCACAACAGGATCTACATAATAAGCTGCCGGACAGTTATCTCACCATCCCAGTTCTGAGAGCAGCCATATCAGGATGTAACTGTGAGTTCTCTCGTTAAGTAACCCTATGTGGGTCAACCGTTAGTGATAGCTCCAAGTTATGGTTTCCTACTATGGTTAGGGCGGAGCGGCTAAACGGACATATTCGATAATGTTGTGATTGTAATTATTGGGTGGCTTTTGGAATGAAAGGCTTATGTTGTGGATGTGCTGGACAAAACCAATGAGCCCGCGTATCGCTAGTGAGATTCCCTCAGTCGTCAGTTTATATAATTCGCCAGTTTCGTTGATTAGTCAGTTTCACTGATTCGTCAGTTTTGCCGATTAGACAGTTGCGTTAACTCGACAGTTTCCAGTGTTCGCCAGTTTTCGTCGATTCGTCAGTTTTATTCAGTTCGTCAGCTAATGAATGTGCAATGGTCCACGATGATGAGTGAAATACTGAAAGTCATGAGGTCAAATGACCGATAGTTATGATGAATGATGGTGGCTGTATTGGGACGAAGCAGGTTGGTTGTTTTTGCCATTTCAGGGACTTGAGTTTGAGTGGTTTCCAGAAAAGATTAGTTCCCCTTTGGCCTACATGAGCATCTTGTTTAGTCCATGTTCAACCACCACAATCTTTACCACCGACCATGTTGAACCCTTAAATGTTTCAATACATTGGTCATCTTTTCTTTGTCCATATTCAATCCACTGTTGTTAGGTAACTAAAAATGACATTAAAGTAATACTGAGAGCAGAAGTGTATTTATTTTCTTTACAATTCTTTTACAGGTTAATAGTAGCAGTTGGGTAAAAAAAAAGTGTTTGCTTACAAAAACCAAAAATAACTTAACAAACAAACACAGTTTGTAAAATAGCAGTTTGCAATTTACCCTTTGAACGTTCAGCAATGGTCGTTCTAGAGCTGAACCTTTTTCTTCTAGGAAAGGGATGACCGCCGTGGATCCTGGCAAGAGATCCTATCGAGACTCGTATAATAACCATTAAAGATTTTCACCAGGATCTTCCTTGTCATTATTGTAATGCAATTTTGCGTTACACCCTGACCCCTGACGCTCGAAGTGGATGTTATTTGCACAAGATTGCAATTTTTATAACCAGCCAGTGCCGTCGTGAACGCAAAAAAAAAACAAAAGACAGCCACACAAGACATGGTTATTTAACAAACCAAACAAATGCACAGTACATAACAAATCAACATGGTCTGAATATGTGATACAACTTACAAGACAGTTAGTGGTCTCGCATTGAGGGATCAAAAGCTGTATGTAGGCCGACCGTTACGAGTAGTATGTGCGTCTGCGCAGTTGTAGGTAGGTGGCAGTGCTGTTTGTTTTGATTGTATAAGGACTTAAGGAGTAGGATGGCTAGAGAAATGGCATAAGTTAGGTTCGAATTGGCAAAGTTGCCATAGGATTTGTAACTGTCACAATACACTTGGATTTAGATCTTTTCGTTTACTTATAGAATTAATATTACTTTTGAGAATTATGAAATAAATATAGTTACGATGTCTTCGTAAAGTCTTAAACAACTGTTAGGTAGTAAAAAAAATTGGTCCATCAATAACTTTGGGTTATAGCCTCCTATAAACATAAGTACCTAAAGGTCAGCTGTTCCCACAAATCCTGTACTTATCTAATAAAAAAACAGTTCAATAGAAACGCAATTCCCAGGACACAAATACCTACATAACATTTAAGTCTAAACTACATGTAATGTGTCACTGGGATTTACACACCCGATTCTTTTTAATAGATGCCATCAAATGAATACATCACGCGACACAGACAGTCATACACATTGATATTTGATTGGCATCCTCAGGGCCATCCTAACATATTTTTAGACCGTAACCTATGAATAACTCCAACACTATTCTGACCTACCAAGGCTTTCTATTCACAAGAGCTAAACAAAACAAGTTTATGTACCGTCATAACTAAGATCCGTTCTCTGAGTCACTGAGTTCCGTGACGAACTGGGTTAAATGCACGAATTAATTGACGTCTTGGCGAAATATGTCAAAATTATAACAGATAAAAAAAAGGTCTAATAGAAGGATGTTGGAAAAGGAAGTCGAGTTTCAGATATCTTGTGACGCAACCGTATGTGCGTTGGTTGTTGCGTATGTCGTTAAGAGCCAGTGGTTGTAGTTGTGAATGAAAAAGTTTTGTGAATGACAGTTGCACAGAAGCTATTTCAACATGATACAACAGGCAAATGCCTGTTGTATCATGTTGAAATAGCTTCTGTGCAACTGTTCAACTTGGAACCTAATGCTTTAGCGATAAAGTTGAAAATCTATTAAAGAAATTTGACAGATTGTCGTCTGATTGGCGTCTGAGCCTATACGAACGTCTGGACTCATATCAAAACTTAAATTGTTTTCTGCCTGGGGAGTGTTGGTGATCCACATGCAGGCAGGAAAGGAAAAAGCGGAGTAGGAAAATGTGGTTTAATCTAAATAAGAGTTTATGTCGAAGTGTTTAAAACACAAAACATGACGCCTTGTTTTCCCGAAGAGTTAGGGGCAGAGGTGTACCCGTAGTACACCCATATTTCGCAGTTATATTTAAGTCCTGATACCTGATAGGGGGCGAGTCTATTGCCATCATCGGGGACAAATTCCAGACCTCGGCTACTGAGAAATTCCAGACTTCGGCTACTGAGAATTTCCAGACTTCGGCTACTGAGAAATTCCAGACTTCGGCTACTGAGAAATTCCAGATAGAAAAGCTCATTATTATTACTTATTATTACTTTAACAATAACATAAGAATATAAAAACTACATGAAAAGACGGTGCTGTGAGGCAAAACAAGGTTTTCACACTGCCCGTGGCCATGTAGATGCTCTAAAGAAATTCTTCTTGGTCTTATAATAAGTTTCTCGAAGCAATTTCAATTTATATGCTATGTAGGTATGTCCCGCAAGCTGCAATGTCAAGGTTAAAAGGCTGCAGCTCCCTAGAAACTACTAATGTTCATTTGCATCTCATTTGAATGAAGGCTCCATCTCATCAAGGCTTGGAGGAACTTCTGTGAAAATTCTGGGAAAATACATATTACAACCATAAACTCACACTTTCTTCCCATGGGAAATGGAAAAGTCATAAAATTTGGCAAATCTATGCGCTACGTTTTAGGAGAAGCTAAGTTTACCCCAAACAGCGCTTAGGGGTCGCATTCAAGTGCACCACAGGAGAACCTGGCGCTCTTTCGTGGGGAAAGTGGCTTTCATGAGGAACCATGAAATCTGTAACCACTCAAAGGTTCTTAAAGCAACTCTCCCTTATGACTGCTACGGACAGTCGACATACATACATACATAATAGTGAATCGTTTTTTAAATTGCTGAATGGGCCTGCTCTTGATCACGATCACGCCTGATGGAAAGCAATGGATGAGGTCTATGATGGAACAAGTATGCCCAGAAGATGCCTGTTCACTCTTGCTTTGATTTAAATGCGGAAGGGAACACAGTCGCTGGCAGTGAGTTCAACACTTTGGCTGTGCGCATAATAAATATGGAGGAGAAGCGCTGAGTAAGTCTGGTCGGGATATCAACCAAGTGCAGCATGGTAGGCACGAACTACAGAAAGTCATCTGCTAAGGTCGCACGCTCGCTGACATTTCTGAAGACCATCAGCATTAAAAATCAATATATGGCAGTCATGTCGTACGACCAGTCTGCTGCGCCAATACAGGCCAAGAGTCAAAAGATTCAACTCATTAAAAATTAGTTATTCTGTAGTCTGCGCGTGACATGATGCGCGCAACCGACCACATGCCTAAGCACAGTAATGACCTTTGGCCTAGAACTTGCTGCTTGAAACCTGCGTGTCGTCATGCACCCATGCGCAAAGGGTTTTGGCTGATTGATTATAAACTATTAAGTACTACGGTCTTCTTCTTCTGCGAAGAATCTTGGTACTACTAATGCTGTATGTGGTTTATTTGATAAATTCTTGACTATATAATGTTAAAGCTATTGTCCTGCATTACGATAGCTGGCTACTAATATTTGTTCTAGTAAATTCTTCAGCCTCCTCGGCTTTATTGATCACGAGGTCCTGGGTTCAAGTCCCAGATCAGGCTAAGTGTTTTACGTTTTTCCATCAGGAATTTCTTAGTAGCAGCCTGGAGACTGGATTTATGCACGAAAGGCGAAATATGGATGTACTATAGGAAGCTACTCGTACACCTGTGCCTAACCTTTCGGAGAAAACTGACATGATGTTACGTAATGTAAAAGTCTTCAGAATATGAACTGCCAACCCTACCCACACTATCCTTACCCTCAATAGTGATAGAAGAAAATGTCTATTAGAGTTGTATGCCGCTAAGTATATGTTGCAAGATTGGCAATAAACTTGAGGAGGTCGGGCCCCAGCCGGTATGTAGGTCGACCGTTCGCCGTGCCGCGGCGACGCACCGAGCCCGCGACACTATTCTGATGCGGATATTAACGTTAATTTTGTTTATTTTATTTATATGGCAGTTAGAGTGTAAAAAATAATAAAAAAATGCCCTGGCCGACACAGAGGAGGCAATGGAGGTGAGGGTAAAAGAGGACTGGAGTTCTAAGCAACCACAATCTTAGAAGGACGTTTTTATTTTATTTTATGTTTTTATTAAGTACAACATTCTTTTACTTTTTGTATCAGCCTGTCATGGGGGACTACTAATGTGGATGATAAGATAAGATATATCTATTTGCTCAAATATGAGTACACATACAATAATAAAAACGCGCATGCAGGATAATATAAAAAACGTAAAGGTCACAGGACAGAAATAGGAGGGTGACGAGAGGGTTGGTATGATGACAGGAAGAAGGGTCGAGCATTTTCCCTCGAGCTGATGGTAACCGCGATTTGTAAGCTAAGTTTGGTAGTTATGACAATTTAATAAGCACATGTTCAACAGTGTCCAGCAGTGGAACCAGTTGTCCAGCAACTGCGTATCCTTACATTCTTGGATAGCTTCCACAATTTCTGTGAAACGATAACTATTAACGTTTCATTCGAAAAATCTGTAATGCATGCTTTAATGATGTAAGTAAATTGATTACGTATTCATTCAAACTTAACTATGATGAAATACTTACGAAGCGTTATTACAATATTCATTGCTTCCTTGGCTCCCTGGACTGATTCACTCAAATCGGTGTGGTACTTTCCTCAAAAGTCCATTTTAGACATCAATCCACATGGTCTTCACATTATCTGACCAAGGTTATGTCTAGACTTTAAAAGAGACTGTGCCCTCTGAGTTTGTTTCGGCCTTTTTTTCAGAGTAGTCAAATATAAAACACACTGACCTCATCTAGGTTTTTTTTATCCTTAAAAATTGAATGAAAACATCGATGGACAATATGGACCCTTTTCAACCTAGTGAAAGAGGGGAGGGTGGGGGTTAACGTCACTTCATTCATTGCCTAAGTCAATTTTCCTCTAACAGAACTTATGCACATACAAAATGACGTATATTTTAATTTGATAATTGATTTTATGGAAATACGTCAGAGAAAAAAGGAAAGGAAAACATACTTATGTGGGTAGAAAGAGGAAGGAAGAATTAGGTATCATAAAAAAGGTTATGACGTCCCGCAACGAGAACTTACGTATTTCATGCAACTTACGTCTTTTATTAAAACCACAAGTTGTTAGAACGTACGTAACTGACTTCATTAAAAAAGTATAGGTATATATCTTTGTTAAATTACAGTGATATCTTCGACGGCGAAGAAAAACATCGTGAGGAATACCAGAACCAATAATTAGACAAGTGAATAATTAGACATAGCTGTCATTGCACCTGATGCTAGGGATTGACACTATTGACAGCTCACTCTAGGGTCACTTCACCTAAGTTTTCACGGTGAGATTTATACAGAATAGCACAGCTGCGGAGCCATTCTGTAAAAATCTCACCGTGAAAACTTAGGTGAAGTGAGCGTGGAGTGAGCTGTCAATAGTGTCAATTCCTAGCAAAAACAAACTCACTTCGCCTAAGTTTTCACGGTGAAATTTTGACAGAATCGACCGGCTGATTCTTATAAGGTTCCTGCTAATGCAAAAAAAATATAGGAACGTTTATTTCAAAAAGTATTTTTGTAACAATATTGGCTTCAGAATACGGCCGCAGACCAAGTTTTACGCACGAAAAGACATTTTGACTATTTGAATACCATTTAGTAGCTTTTCAAAGAATTTGAGTCTAGCAGTGAATACATACTGGCTTCAAAACTAGGCCACATCTTTATTAGTGGTTCCTTGAACTTGCTCATAATGAATCGTAGGTTCAAAGGAAGCATTGTTCGTCAAATGTTTTTAGTTTTCTTTTGTGGTTTTTGCAACAAATTTTATGATTTATTTTTCGTTCGTCCTGAAGTTTTGTCCCACATTCCAATAAATTCTTAGTTTGCCCCATATCACTAGTGAAGTTGTGCTTCGTCCCAAATTACAAGTCCTATAAAGGCCAACAAAAAAAAAAAACAAAAATCTTATTTGTGAAACAATAATTCAACAATAAACAATAAAATAATCAATTTCCAGTATCACAATCAGAATCACAGAAATGGTTTAATTATCATCTTATAATTACTACAGTTAAATAATACACAATAGTGAGATCTCTACAATATTTAAGACATGATAATTTTAATTACTGAAAAATTTACCGTGCCTTTAATGGCTTTGTGAGTATTCTTTTGTTTTTCGATGTGTGTCATTTTTGACGTGTTTATTTTTCTAGTTTGTTGATGGTGCTAATTAGTTTTAGTGCTTATATTCTACTGAATAACGGTTACTATTGCGCATTGGGTTTATTGAATCATCTCAGCACGCCTGTAATCCCCAAATTATTAGGCAGAGGAGTACCTTTAGTAGCACATCCACATTTCACCAGTTAAGTCCTTATAGGGGGATATATTATAATCCAGACTCCGGGCTGCTGAGAAATTCCTGTTGGAAAAACCCCCCAAAAAAAAAACCCTCAACTCTCGAAAACAATCTCTAGTCTGGAGAATCGAACCCAGGACTTCACACTTCGCTAGCGACCACTAGAACAACGTGGCTGACCCATTTTATTAGTCTGAATCAAATCAAATCGAATCATTTATTGGTTTGCAAACATGGGTATTTAGTACATAGATGTTTTATTATAAGAGTCCTAAATGCTCTACCGTCACATGGGCATGCAAAACATATTATTATTATTTAATTTACACAAATTTAAAGTTATTATAATTTTAAATAACAATTACGAGCATTAAATAATACAAAATACAAATTAATGTCAAATCGTTTGAATTACTTTAAAAATGTCACAATAATATAATAATGGCAAATGTCAATGTTTAAATAAAAAAATATGTATATTTAAAAAAAAAATGTTAAATTGTAAACACTGAAAATGCCTATTCAAATTAAAAACATGTCGTGTCCCAAATTTTTCCGGGAGAGATTTTTATAGGTTCCTTGTAAGTTGTTACCTGTGAACAACTTTTCAATAGAATAGTTTATTCAAACTGATGTAGAAAAGTTCTATTGCCTAAATTAATCCTCAATGAACTAAGATCATTGTGAGAGGAAACTGCTGATACATTACATTACTCCTCGTAGCATAATCTTCTAAAATACAGCGTCAAATTAAATTTGGTGACAAAACTTCACAGACGTAAGGATGTCGATACCTTAATACGATAAACAAAAGATAACATGATTTCCTAAATTCATAATTCAAGTTATCCATGACCGCAGATAGTGTTAGTTGCTTGAAATATGTCAGTTTTTTTTTTAATCAAAATGTTATGGAATATAAGCCTGAGTATGAAGCCTCGCAAAATCACCACTAGAAAAGTTCAAAACTTTCCTTATAATATATCATTCACAAAAATTGACACGTAAGTAATTAATAAAAACTTTTAGGAAATTGAAATTTAAATAAAAATGAAAATCAAATGGAAGCAATAAATTATCTTTTTATCTCTAACACCTCCAACCTATTTTTTTATCTCTTCTCTACACTAGGACCTCACCAAAGAATTGTTAATATTTTTCCACGTCATTAAATAAATCATTTCCATAAGATGCTGCAAATGCGCTTTGCAGACGGATTTTAGATAAATTATGATTGGTATTATGATTGTATTATATTATTCATACTGCTGCAAGGATTTGCAGCAGTATAGTATAGTACAGGAGGATTCCTGTAGACGTTGTCTGATTAGATAATACCTATTTGTTACGGATTAGGAAGAACCATGAGGTTTCGTTAGCCTATATTGTGTCCCACTGCTGGGCAAAAACCGTTTTTCTCCAAACCCCCAGCTTTGTGCTATCTCGGCCATGTTGGACCATGAAACGTTATCAGATCGTCACATCACCTTCGCCGTGGTCGAGGGCGAATTTTAATATTATTAGAGAATGATGATTTTTTTAAATGATAAAAATAGATTACAAACAGGTGATGAAAATGTGGAGTACAATTTTCTAAAATGCTAAGCAATGGAAATTACATTGAGTTTAATATAGAATACTCTTTATTATACTACACCATATAAATTACAGATATAGAATAGGTAATGTAGACATTTTACAAAGGGTGACACAATGGGCGGTCTTATCGCTAAGAGATCTTTTAAAGACAAACTTTGGATGAATTAAAAAGGGGAAGGAGAGACATTACTGTAGGTAGTCTGTGGTGTGTAGTCATTTACATAAATAAATGCATACATAAAGCATATACTAGTCTAAAAATGATATTGAATAGGTATTAAAATGAATTTGTAATTTACATTATTTCTTACATACATGCTTTGTTATTTAACACATCCTTCTATGAGTTAATTATATTAAAACAGTTCTAAGAATTAAAACAGACATTCTAATACGTGCACGTTTCTTTGAAGCAATATAGGACAATATCCGTACTATAACAAAAAGGAAGCTTGAACGATTGTATTAAATCATCGGCGCAGGCGAGGCCGTGGGCGTAGCGCGACGTCACAGCCACCACGTCACATGACGTCACGCCGGGTTCAACACGCCGAGGTTAACGAACGACCGCCAGTTTATTTTGGCGCGCATTGTACAAAAAATGCCGGCGGCGCCATCTTGTATTTCGAATTTCGCAATGAATCTTACTCGTTGTCGGTCTTTTAACGTTTTGTTTGATTATTATTGATCGATTATCGTAATAAATTGTTGTTGGAAGTAATTGATTATTTCGGGATTTAAAATGGAAATTAATTTTATTTTCTCACTAATTTCGTTTAAGTATTTATTTTCATGAAATGTTCACTATTATTTATTCATATATCTGCTTAGAAGCACTTGTTACACGAAAATAGAATCACAAACATGTTTATAGCCACAAAAAAGAGTTATTATTGGATTGTTATGCAAACGAAGTTGATGAACGTATAAAAAAATAATTACAACGCAAAAAAAAGTCCTTGTGAAACTTGCCAAACTGGCCCTGACGTCATAATAGGAGTTGCAGATTTTTTATAGTCGCCGAAAATATTTGACCGGCCGACGAACTCTGCGTAGCCAGCGACCCTGACCACGAACGACTTGTGACGAAATGTGACGAATTAATGTGACTATTTGTGACGTGTGGAGAATGATAATAATTGTGGACGTACGTGATAAGGGAAGAGTCGCCTAATTGACGTTTTAGAATTGGAATTTGTCTATGTTTGTGACGGAGCGGAGTAGAAGTATTTTAAAAGTTAGCTTTTTTAGGGATATTTGTCAAACTTCATATGGGTTAGAGAACTAAGCAAATAAGGGGTTTATTTGTAAACGTTGTTTCTCGGTAGTGGGACAGAGTAAGATAAGCAAAAACAAAATTTGCGAGCTTACCCATATTTTTTTGACGTTAAAGAACGTTTATAAATAAAGGGATAAATGTTTACTTGTAGTGTACTAAGCAAAAAAATGTTTACTTATACCCTAAGCTGGACTAATTGAAGTTTACGAGAGCCATTCGCTAACTGCTGTTGCCATGCGGAATACCTAAGCCACATAAATCTTAGAAAGATAAATAGAAAATAATCTAAATCATACATATAATAATTATAGTTTAGGCTCTCCTGCCTCTGATATACAGCCTATAGTAGCCGCTTATCCAGTCTTCCATTTGACATAGACAGCACCTTGATGAAGACGCAGTAAGGATGATTTTCGTAGTGCATATGTTAGCAGTAGGCTCTTGTGCCACATTAATAACCTGTTCCATACCAATTACTTTGGAGTTTTTTGGGGTATCCTGCGAACTTTACGAGGCCGTCAACCCGTCAATTGACTTTGCCACCTGACTAACTCTATAGACAGTGCTATCGACAAAGACGCGCTACTCTTCCTAATTGTTAATGGTTATCACTAGTTAATTCCGCACATGTTTTAGTTTTGACAATAGTCACTAATTACCATAGATCGGAGAAGGTAGAGCTGTTTCATGTACTTGCCATAGGTTAGAATAATATGGATATTCCCTTTTAGTTACGAAGTTATGTTTAGTTTCGAAGTTACTGTTGGTAAAGAATTAAATTCTAGTGGCGCAGAAAGAGACAAAAACAGGTGCGTCACTCTAGCGACAATAAAATCCCGTAAAAATCCCGTAGTATCAGTCGGAATCCCGTGGAATATCCATATTAACATCAATGTTTGCGGTCAATGAACCTAAATAGCTCTACCTATTCCGATCACTGGTAATTACCCACTAATAAGTTATTACTGTGTATCGAAAAAACTAAAATACTAGCGGAATGTTGCACACTTGTACTGTAATTCAAAAGAAGAGTGGGACGCATCTTTGTGGATGGCACTATCAGTACTGACAAACGTTTTTAAAACTTTATGACTCTCATTATTAAATGATTGTTATGATACATGGATAAGATGCAGCCGTTTAAAAAGGTGCTAGACGATTTTGCAGTGTTTTATTACGATAAGATCGATTTTGTGAAAAACTTTTCATAATTTAAAAAAAAAAAACATCAACCAAAAGTAACTGGCGGAGTAAAAACTTAGGTATTTTATATTATTTACATGCAGTTTTTAAAAGTGACGTAGTTTGCATTGCATTTTCCTCACTCAGTCATATTTTTATCAACGTGATCCGTCAGAAGGTAATTTGGTTCAACGCTGAAGGAACTTGCTATATCTTTGGGGTCCCATACTTTTTCCACCAGTAAAGTACCTAACCATAACATACATTACATACATATTCAGCCTATAACCATTATCTTGTCTGTGTTGGGCCGGACTTAAAGAATAGCACCACCCCATACTTCCCGTGGGTGTCGTAAAAGGCGACTAAGGGTCATACCGGAGAATGGGCAGCAGCGTTCTCTATGCATTCCACCATCATACTATACTGCGATCGCCAACCCGCCTGCCAAGCGTGGCGATTATGGCAAAACCCCTTGGGGGAGGCCTATGTCCAGCAGTGGACGTCTTTCGGCTTAAATGATGATGATGAACCATTATCTTGGGGTAAACTTGACAGTTCAACAACGTTCCTAGCGTTATTTACGTTGTTAAGCAGAGAAATTTTCCGAACATAATGAAGCAACGATATCTACATATTGTGATTCAAAGTGTGTTACCTACGCAATTATGGTGCTGTCGTATTTCGCGCTCTTTCTCACCATCAATTTCATCTATAGTTCTAACAAAAGAATTTCCTAATAAATGCGTAACAAAATACATGAAAATGATACATTAACAAAAACTAGATAATTAATACTTGATAATAGTGGTTCTAGCCACCGGCTCGTATCATGCCGTGTGTGCTGACCATCATTTAGTTCTAGTCCGGAACTCCGCCATTTTATAGTCGTTGGCTAGGAACCTCATTATTGTCTATGGAGAGTGAGAGGGTTGCGCACTGGTTGAATCTTGTACATTTTTGAAAAGGTCAGTTAAAATTAATGACTTGTTACATGTTTCTAATTCTTAGATTTTCACTGTTTATGAATGATATAATAGTACCTAAGGCAGAAGTAAAAACCCAATTACTAATAATTAAATCTTCAGTCTTCAGCGTTTCAGGACTCATAGTAAGTAAAATATTAATGAATTTATCTTCCCTACATGGTCAATACCTTGTATCAATTCCATTTCAGCCAACTAGGTATCTAACTCAAACCAAAAATGATTAAATTCTTCGCAGAAGGCAGGCCCCCGAGTTCAACGCCTTTATGGTCTATAGTCCAAAATAATTGCGCATCGTGGTGTAACCTGGACATCAACCCACCCCACGTGGTACACGCATGAGTCACGTTACCTCGTAAAGTACCAAAATAAAATCGTAAATAACAAAATAAACACTATAATTAAAGGGGCGCCACTTACGTAGAAATAGTTACAGGTCATTAAACTTAGGTATCTTGGTATGCACTAGTAATTTTTACCTAATCTGACAGGTGTTCTACCTTTAGTCTTAATTAATGCTTAAAATTGGGTTCAATACCACCTGCAGTTTAGTGACACATGGAAAAAGATTGACATTGTAGGAATGTCGTATTATTTTTAAAGTGTCTATGGAAACCAAAATGGCGCTAACGTTTTCCCACGCAAATTCTATTGTACGGATGAGATTGATATGTTTTAATAGCATGTGTACATTATTAAGTGCGCTCGTTTTATGCATCTTCGTAATTATTAATAAGATTGTTAATTACTACCTACTTAAAAATGAAGAACATAATTTTAAATATAGTTTTTCGTATCTTTTGTATATTACGTTATTAAATATCAATTGTGTTTGGTTTTTTCAGCTTGTAATAAATTAAACAATTTGTTATCATATGTTCTTACCATAGTGAATAGCGGTTAATACTACCATTTAGATCATTTTACGAGTATATGCTACATAACGTGTATAGTTATTCATAATTATTGTTACCTAAAGGCTAGATTCTATTACGAAAATGTATTTTAAAAAAGCGAACGTAATATAATTTACATACATAATAAAAGACAATAAGTAGTCTAGTTTTTGTTTCTTCTAAATAGCATAGACAAACTGATTGATAAGTCCGTAATCAGAATACAAAACCACATAAAAAACTGATGCAGATTGTACATAAAAACCAACAAATCACTGTGAACGAGCAGGAAAGCGTCGGATGGAACATTTCTTCCTAGTTTCATAGTTCCGTGGCCGTTCCAATTTAGCGTTCATTCCCCCGAGTCGTGAATACTCGCGATTTCTCCGTCACTTGTGTGGCAAATGTATTAATTGTATTCAGCCTTGTCTGCTGGTACGACAATACTGGAGTAGCACTATATTTTTTTTTTGCCTTTGTTTAAGTATGCAAAATAAATTAGTAGCTACTTATGTTTCGTTTTTATTCGTAGTAAGCTGAACGAGAAAAATTTATAAGAGGCCTGCGGCTAGCCAGCCATCAAATGATGGGATGTGATATCCTGATGGGATGTGATGATCAGAACTGTTCAGGGTCATCACACTCAGTATACATAATAGCCCAAGTCAAGACACAGGCAGTATACCAACGCCCACTTCTTCACTGAGTGACGTCATCAAGGGGCCTCTCCTAAACCAGGAGCTAATGCCCGTATCATGCTAGGCACGACCAGGTTGGTGACCGGTGTGACCTCCCAGACAGCCAGCGTCCCAGTGAGTGGTGACGGCTACTAACCGTCAACGTTCGGGTATTTTGACAGCCAAGATGGTTGAACTCCTCGTAGCTAATTGAAAAGGAAATATAAACTGGCAAAGACTGAGTTGGATTGAGGAAGGATGGTTCTGTGCCTTTTGAAAAGTATCATATGAGCGCATTACTTACTGCGAAATAGTAAAATTCTTATAAGTACCTATTTGTTTTGATTAAACACGTATTCGATATTTTCCTGCTCTGTGAGTCTATCAATCATATATGCCAAAAAAAATGTTCTAAAGAATTATTTAAATTAACACCCTGACATAAGCCCATGCTTTGCTGTGAAAAAGGGTGTTGTCAGATTGACACAGATTGATCGAAGAAAAGAAAATCAATCAAAAAAGATTTTCATGTTTTCATTGTGAGTTACGGACCCCTAAATAGTGCGGAAACTCTTCTTACAAGTTGTAAATCTTTGTATCACAAGATAATTAACATCCATAAAACTATAATAGATACATGTTTTGCCGCTTCCTTTGCTCTTGCGTGATCAATTAATTTTTTCAAACTCAATCTAGGGGACAATTAATATCTGTCAAAGTAATCAGTGTATTTACAACCGTTTTTTGTTACTGCATGACCAAAATGTTTTGACAGTTCGTAGTGGCGCTGCTAGTCAAGGAAATGAGAAACGTCAATGTCTAATTCCATACATTTTCACATTAGTTCCTTTTTTTACCGCGTACGAAGTTACACTGGCTTCTCTGTGTGATAAGTCAATCAGTTTATTATAGCTTCCCATACCAAAACAGGTATTTGTTAGTGTTGTTATTTATTTGGAATGAAAACTAATGATCTGAAATTATACGACATCTAAGAGGAAAGACTATTTAATCAAACATATTTCATTCATATTATATATTCATAAGACATTCAGATGTATGTAATAGCTGTAGGTATATAATTCATCATATTGTATTTTTCGCGTCTCATGCTTTATTCATGTAGGCAAGTACATTATCCGTAGTACTAGGTTCTTTATGTTATAATTATGATTGATGAGAATAAGTCATTGCGATTATGATCTGAAAGACTTGTAAACTCTCGGTAAAAACCTCAAATTATATCGTTTCGTTACAATAGCCTCAGAAAAAGTAAATCAGTTGATTCATTTTTAGCTACTCAAACAAATCAGCCTATCGCACTGCTGGACATAAGCCTCTCCCAGGCTGCACCACAACACCCTGTCCACTACCTTCCGCATCCAGTATATTAAGGTCGGTGATCTAGCTGGGGGCGTCCCACTCTAAGCTAACAACAATGTCAGGCAATAATAGGAAACCAGTTACTTAAATGAAAAAAAGTTCGAACTTGAATAACATCAAAAAACGATTTTTCCTAATGTAAGGTACCTACCTATCTACTTAATAATATTTATTTATTTAAGATATTTCTTAAGCTCACATTTGCGTCATGCTAAATGTCACAGAAAATGGTGCAAGCATACCAAGAAGTAACTTAATCACTCGTAACTCGAAGTCTTCCAGGTCATAGCTTTATATCTCAGCTGCCTTTTGCAATCCCATAAAATAGGCCTCTCCGAAATGACGCCACCACTCCTTCCGCATCCATTCACTCCCTCACTCTTTCAAACATTCATCATTCAAACATTCAGTTCAGTTCACACGTTCACAAACGATTGATATCAATCCGTGTGATATCGCCTTAATTGCGGGCGGGTCAACGACCGGAACATAAAAAGTTCGCGGCGAGTTTAATGTCTATGGTCAGACCACGTGCGCGTTTGTTTATGTTTGAGCGCGGGAAATTGTGTGTTTGTGTTTTTGGTAGTTATTTGTTTGTTGTTTTAGTTAAAAGTGTATTAAGATTTGAATAGTCACGTAATAATCTACATAATTATGATGATTGTTGATAGGGATCTGTAAGATCAAATTCTTCATTAATAAAGACTATTTTCTGCCCGCGACTTTGTGTAAAATTTCTTGTTCTGCTGACCCAGCCCGTCGCATCGCATCGCCTCGTCGTCGTCGTTTCAGCCGATAGACGTCCACTGCTGGACATAGGCCTCCCCTAATTTTTAGGGGGTGGTTTGCCATAATCGCCACGCTTGGCAGGCGGGTTGGCGATCGCAGTATGGTATGATGGTGGAATAAATAGAGAACGCATCGCCTGCCCGCACAATTTTACTTCTTTCTTACTTTTTTTTCTTTTTGCTCGTTTCCTAAGAGCCTTAGCATGATTTTCAATAACCTATAACCCCCATCCTAAAGGATTAAGCTGTTAATTGTAAAAATAATTTTTCAAATCGGACTGGTAGTTCCAGAGATTAGGGCTTTCAAACAAACAAACTCTTCAGCTTTATTAATAGTATCATCATTTCAGCCGAAAGACGTCCACTGCTGGACATAGGCCTCCCCCAAAAGGGGGGGCTTGCCATAATCGCCACGCTTGGCAGGCGGGTTGGCGATCGCAGTATGGTATGGTGGTGGAATGCATAGAGAACGCTGCTGCCCATTTTCCGATACGACCCTTAGTCGCCTTTTACGACACCCACGGGAACTATGGGGGTAGTATATGGGTAATAGTATAGATTGGTATAACTATAAACATGACAGAGACAAATAATTTCTAAATAATTATCTCAGTGATTAAACATAAGACACAAGTGGTACCCAAGTGGTAACGGCCGCGACCTATGAGTGTCATAGAAATAAAACTAAAATATTCGGCTTTACTCCGTGACTGTACTAATAATGAAATTGGGCAGTGAGTCGACGTATTCAAAATGGACCCGCGGGTCCAGTTCGAATGGGTCCAGTTGACCAAAGACACGTAGGTTCGAACCCAGACAGGCGCTTTCCTTGGTGTAAATTATTTCATCACCACTGCTCTCAAAACGGTGAAGGAAAACATCGTGACGAAACCGGCATGTCCTAGAACCAAAAATTTGAAGACATGTGACATCTGCCAAACTGCACTGGGCCGGCGTGGTGGATTACGGCCCACTCCCTCTCACCGAGAGGAGGCCTGTGTCCCAGGCTGTGGGAATATTATAGGCTAATTATGATGATTAAACATTCCTTAAATTCTATCAATTAGAAACTTTTATTTTTCGTTGAGTTTTAGAATTGCAACATGGATACGAAGACGTTTTTTTTTTTTTTATCCTTTTGATAGATTCTTATTTTGTAAATGTGAGGACTTTGTAGGCCTTATAGACTTTAGATCTGTAGACCATTTTCTATTCTATCAAGTACTTGGTACTTGTTGACAGGCCTGCGCTGTCCTCCCATACCTACTATAATCTGGAAACATTGTAAAAGCCAATTATTTTTAAAAAGAGTAACCGTGGAGTTTATTGCCGGTTCTTCTCTATAGAAAAACGACCAATTGGAACCATGCACCTAGCTTCTGACGTTTCATAAGTGCCCATGTAGGTTTATGTGAAATAGAACATTTTGATTTTGATTTTGGGTACCAGTCGCTTTCTCTAGTTTATTGGCATAGAAATGTAAGAAAAACCCTGTTGAAACTTTTCACGATTTTCCTCAACTTTACAAACGGTTAACATCTGACATCCAATTGCAACATCCAACAAATAACGAAACAACAACGAGAAATGCCAGCAGAATTATTTATCAGATGTTCAAAACCTTGATCAAAGTGACAACCATAGTCTTACCAAGGGGTATCGTTTACCCAGTAACTGTGTTGTGGAGGTCAGATAGGTAGTCGCTCCATGTAAAATACTGGTATTCAACTGCATCTGGTTAGACTGAAACCCGATCCTAACACAGTTAGGAAAAAGCTGGGTAGATTTATTGATGCTCAAAACCTTGATCAGGCTGTCACCAACCAGAAGATTTACCCATTTTAGTACCTATAATTCGTATCGGAAACACCCTCGTAAAGAAACCTATGTAATTAATCACTAATTTTAATTAACATTAGAGTCGTCAATGCTATTCTAATGCACATGCTTGCAGCACATAGAATGCGCGTTAAGTATATAAAAACAGCACTAATGTGGCATCTATGGGCCCTCAAGTGGCTCTTAATTCGAAGTTGACGGGCTCTCTGCCTTATTGGAAAGGTTTATTTATAAAAACGGAGGATAGAATGTGCTTTTCCTACTTTTGTCTAGGGTGAAGGGGCTTGTTGATGGCTTAGCGAAGTTTCTATATTTTTTTTATTGCAGGTTTAGTTTTTGGACATGGCTTTTTTAATTAACATTTTTCTATTCGAATTTTCAGTGTCAAGTTTTAAGTTAACTTGCGAAAAAATTATGGTAGTTCAAAACATGTGCCCATGCGTCCGAGCTCTATTTTCGTTCAAGCAAACAATCTCTTTATTCAGTCTCTCTCTCTCTTCTTCATTGACTCTTTGTCATAATTTTTCTGTGTATACCAGGGTATCATGACAAAAGTCCACAAATCTATCACAGGAACAATCGCTACAGGACAACCTGAAAGGTTGAACCTAAAACCACTTCTTCATCCATGCTTATCTTACCAACCAAACAAACGGATCCTCTCCTCACGACATCAACAGTTCCTCTACCCAGCGCTCGCGCATAGTATTCCTTTAGGAGATGTGTGCCGGGTTCGACGGCCGCGAGCACGTGGCGGCCGCAACACCCCAGCCACTCGCAAAAACACAGGGAACACTACACTGAATCACTGCCATCCGACGGCGGTCGTAGGGTTGACACAAGCTAGAGAAGCTTATATTATTTTTCTAGTAGGAATTTGTGGAATTGTTGATCAAGTTTGGCCCATAATATACCTACGCATAGTGTATTGCTTTCTGAATGAGAGAACAAGACTGATTTGTGCATAGTGAGAGAGAGAGAGAAAAGCAGGCTATGATTTGTGCATAGTGAGTGAGAGACAGATCTGGACTAGATTTTTTTCAAACTGACACCATGTTTCTGAGAGCCTATTTGACACAAGCTAGAGAAGCTTATATTATTTTTCTAGTAGGAATTTGTGGAATTATTGATCAAGTTTGGCCCATAATATATGCATAGTGTATTGCTATCTGAAGGAGAGAATGAGATTGATTTGTGCATAGTGAGAGAGAGAAAAGCAGGCTATATTTTGTGCATAGTGAGTGAGAGAGAGAACCGGACTAGAATTTTTTCAAACTGACACCATGTTTCTGAGAGTCTATTTGACACAAGCTAGAGAAGCTTATATTATTTTTCTAGTAGGAATTTGTGGAATTATTGATCAAGTTTGGCCCATAATATATGCATAGAGTATTGCTATCTGAAGGAGGGAACCAGACTGATTTGTGCATAGTGAGAGAGAGAAAAGCAGGCTATGATTTGAGTGAGTGAGAGAGAGAACCGGACTAGAATTTATTCAAACGGACACCATGTTTCTGAGAACCTATTTGACAAAAGCTAGAGAAGCTTATATATTTTGTCTAGTATGAATTTGTGGAATTGTTGATCAAGTTTGGCCCATAATATATGCATAGTTTATTCCTATCGGAAGGAGAGGACCTGACTGATTTGTGCATAGCGAGAGAGAGAAAAGCAGGCTATGATTTGTACATAGTGAGTGAGAGAGAGAACCAGACAAGGATTTGTTCAAACTGACACCATGTTTCTTCCATAAAAACAACCTCGTCATTTTCAAGTCGATTAAAAGTATTTTGTCATATGACATCATGACTAGTGGTTTGATTTTGGTGTTGTCAGTTCGTTCGACCAGTCATTACAGTTTAAATGATATTGTGACAACAGTTTTCTGATCAATCTAATAGTGTTATAAATTAAATTAGTGTTATAAATTAAATTAGTTTTTAATTAATTAGTGTTTTAAAGTAAATTTTCAGAAACTAGTGTCAATGCCTAATATCAGTCATTTAGCCAAACTATTTTGGGGTCAGGTTCCAGCTGAATACCAGAATTTTACATGGAGCGACTGCCTTTCTGACTTCCGCAGCCCAGTTGAGGAGGTGAAGAACTAATCCTCACTTTTCCACTTTTTCTAATTTTGGAGAAAACAGTAACATGTAAATAACTAGGTAACTGACTACTTACAACATCTGCATTTTGTTTTAGTTGTGTCATTTAACTAGTCATTTAACTAGTGTTTCAATCAATCTGATGTACCAAATGGTTGATAAAAATGATAAGAATCTTAGCTAGTATTTAGAAATGAAATTTGGAAATGTGAGGTTTTGATTAAACATTTTTGGAAAAGTGTGCTTTTGGAATAATTTATATAAGAAAAGAGGTGTTTTTGATAAGGTTTTACTTATTTGCTTTAATCAATTTAAACATTTTTTACACATAGAATTTAAAAAAAAAAATTAATGTAAACGTGAGGTTTTGTCTTCACCTCTTCAGTTACGGGGCAACAGCCCAAAATGCAAATATCATATCAATCATGTGTCCTTAGTTTATAAAAACAATGTACTTCGCAAAACCCAAAAAATCATCATTATCATAACAATTTCTCGTCATAAGCATCTTATTTGCAGTTCATACCTATTCAATGCACACTATATTTTCCACCGATGACCAAAAACATCAAGTTCATTGGCCACAACCACGTGGTGTCATAATACTCCCGCGTGGAAGCCCTGAGAGGCCAATATGAGATCATGACAGCAGCATCCACCTGTTCATTGATGACATCATCCTGATATCACCAAGTGTCGTGACTTGTCTATCTCTGTAACTTATATTATATGAATCTGTGACAGTTTTTGTGATGACTGTCACTTTTGCATTAGCCAATGATATCTTTCGTGTCTGCATGTGTGGTGAGGTCACCCTTCTTTCTGCTTTCCTTACCCCACTAAGTTATGACATCTTATCTATTTGCATCATGTTTCATACTTAATGTACCTAATGTTAAATACTTATTATGTTGATACTTGATAGGTGGAGTCAATGATGTCAACATTAGGATAACTCATAGACTCATCATCTGCCTATAGCCTTTTGGCTAGGCAGATGATGAGTCGTTGGGTAAGAAAACCCAACTATTTTGGGGTCAGCTTCCAGTCTAACCGGATGCAGCTGAATACCGGTGTTTTACATGGAGTGACTGCCTATCTGACCTCCACAACCCAGTTACTGGGTAATGCGATACTCTTTGGTGAGACTGGTTGTCAGATTTTCGTGCTTCTGACGACCCGTAACGACTGTCAAAGATCCACGAATGACAGCCGGGACCAACGGCTTAACGTGCTTTCCGAGGCACGGAAAAGTCTTGATATGTAAAGATGGTCACCCATCCACGGACCAACCACGGCAAGCGTAGCTTAACCTGATTAATCGACCCGAGCGGCTGTTATTACTTAGCCACAAGCCTTTTACACAGTATACATCCATCGTTATTATTTTTTTTTTTAATTTAAGTTATTTATTTACAATCTGCATATTTGCGCGCCAGCCCTGCCGTATACGGCTCGTCGGCTAATGAATAGTATTTATGTAATGAGAATAGGAAACACATTGTCTGTCTAACACGGCTCAATTATAATTATAACCATAATTATTACTATAGGATCTTAGAAAAAATTACATCCATAGTTCAAACGTAGGGCGATAACGGTTGGTCAGTGACGTCGGTAGTTTCAAAGTCAAAGTCAAAGCATTTATTTCAAATAGGCACATAAAAGGCACTTTTGAACGTCAAAAATTACAATAAAATAGAATTGATACTAGTAGTTTAAACATAAGTACAGACGCCAGCACATCAAGCTACTACAATCTGTCAAATTTCTTTAATAGATTTTCAACTTTATCGCTAAAGCATAAGGTTCAAAGTTTATTGGGAAAATTTGACAGTTTTGGGTAGCTTGATGTGCTGGCGTCTGTACCTACCTACTTGTTACAAAAACATAACATATCTACCATCACCACATGCGTCATGTCCGTGAACGGGCGCCTTCAGAAGGGACTGATCATCTCTTTGCTGCCATGGCTTATTTTAATTTAATATTTGATTTTTTTTTCGTCTTTTCATTACGGACGCTTTTAACGTTCTGCATCGTTCTCACATGCATAATTTTTAACATGAATGATGTAAGCAAGACTTTGTAACCATATTATTTTGATTTAAAAGAGTGTCCATGGAGTTTCTTGCCCCTTATTCTCCATAAGTACCTACGCTTTGAAACGGGCAACTAGCTTAATCTTTCTGACTGACCGACCCCTTGACAATTCAAAAGTGCTTGTAATTGGTTTAATTGAAATTAATGCTTTGAGTTTGAGTTTGACTGTTTTCTGTGAAGGGTTAGGGAGAGGTTACCTAATATTATAATAGTACACCCCCCAATGACCTGGTGAAGGCCGCAGGAATCAGCTGGATGTGAGAAACATAGAAGCGGTCGAAGTGGCGGTGCTTGGAGGAGGTCTTTCTCCAGCATCGGACTGGAATGATGATGACACTCACATTTCGCCAGTTATGTTCAAGTCCCATGCAATAAAGAGCGAGCCTATTGCCACAAATCCAGGCTGCTACTGAGAAATTCGAGATAGTTAAGTTAAATCCACTATAACTTTTCCCGCAGGGTAACACACTCATTCATTGCGTTATTTACGTTGTTGAGCAAACACATGTTTCGAACTTAAGGAGCAATGGAATAGCAATATGCTTCAAAATGATTCAAATTGAGAGTCATAGTGTGCCGACCCCAAGACCACATGCTCCGTAGTAGCACTTGCGACCACTAGACCAACGAAGAGCGAATAAATGAGTGTTATGTCTTGTGGTATTCGTAAAGGAAAGCAAAGAAGAAAGACATTGGCGTGGCAAAACGGTTTACTTACAGAAATAATATCATTTCATCACTTCATTTCGAAGCTTTATCTCCTAGTGGTTAATTTCTAGAGGATTTGAAGCAGTCATTTTACGACAATAGCACATAAAAGATTAGCAAGGCAGCAAGGTTGTAGCGGTATCTACAACGCCACATGCGAACAACGCGTTATACAGAGTCACGCAAAATCCTGCATCTCGCAAGCAGAGTTTATCGCGCAACTAGCATAGATACAGCGGCCTGACATGAATCATCGGGCAAGTTGTTTGCCAAACACAACACCCGTCTGGTCGGAGGATCCTCCCTGTTCTATAGAGGATGAGTGAACTTTACATCCTGTGCCTCATACCTCTATAAGGTTAATAGCCAGGGCTGACTGTCCAGGGTGTGCCAAATTTTCCTCATACCTAGTGCCCAGTGGTAGCTACTTTAATGCAACGAACAATCTAATAACAACATACTGTGATCACTTATCCTCTCGTAAGCTGAGAGTCAATCAATCAACAGCTATCGCAGTACACTGCTGGACATGCAACTCCTAGGCGGCGCCACAACACTCTGTCCTCCGCCATTCGCATCCAGTCTATCCCAACCACCTTTTTAAGGCCTAGCAGTAAACTGTCATTAGTTCCTGCAAAAGGCAATAGGTTTTCTGTTCTTTCCATTATTAAAAACTCCTTGAACAGCGTGAACTGACTGATAAGCAGTTACCTGATCGCCTAAAGACAACTTTGTAGATATTTTACTTTGACAATACAATACAAGTACACACATGTGTTTGTATATAAATACACAACGTCCAAGGAGTGTACTGGTCCTGACAACGACAAGTAACGCGAATGGACACGGAGTTCCGGCGGGGACACACTGGACGGCTGTCAACTGTATACATTACAAAAGACACCTGTGCAGAGGAAAATACTGTACTGTGGAAAGTTTATACATGGTGAGGGAGGTACTGTTGTTGAAACACGATTCAAACAAAATTCTCGATTGAAAGACTTTACGAAATATCTACTTAGCGAAAATACAGGATATATACGTCACATAATTATATTAATTGTATTGATCTCACAATGACTATCGTTAAACATAATTAAGAGCAACTTATAACTAAAATCAAATTCAAAATATTTTATTGCTCATAACCTACATGAACATATGACATAAATGATGATGGACATATGACATATATATATATATATAGATATCCCTTTACGGTAAATGTTGATCTGACGCGACTATACGCGAGTACATTGTTGATCCAAAAATGCATGTTGATCCGGCGCCTTTTGTGGATCCAATATGCATTTCTGGTAACTAATGTGGCTCCGACCGGATCAACATCAACACTCACGGTACTGCTTACTAGCGTTCGCCAAAGTTGATCCAATATACAAATCCACCTTTCTAATGTTGATCCGATTTAAATGAGCCAATCAGAGCACAGCAAACGATCGGTTTGGCTGAAAGCAGCCGCGACGTTGCCGTTTCGTATCTTTGGCCGTACAGGCCCCCCCCTGGGCGCTTCACCGCCCGCGTGCAAAACTGACAAACTCTTTACCCTACTAGGGTACTAGGCTTTCAGAGAGGAATTTGATGTTGGTTAAGTTTTTATGGAAGTGCATAAAAAGAAACGCCCGTGTGCGTGTCGGACCCCGCACAATGAAGGGTTATATTTAAAACAGGGGAATACCCTCTTAGAGATTACCTAAGGGCCAATTTTTCAATAATTAGATAACTTTACCTGAAGAATAAATGTGGCGTTTTGACAGATTGTCCAAACAAAAACTGTGAAACAATGAAAAACTTATCGTCGGATAAAAGTTAGCTGGCGATTGAAAAGCCGGCCCTAAGTGGTTTGAGCCTGCAAACGTTTGCGTTAATTTTCTATAGAGAACAATGTGTTCAATAAGGAGATTTTTCTATGTTTGCCGCCCCCTTGAAAGTGCTCTAAGCTAAAAGTCCATAAAAGTACGAGAGTTTTTCACCTTACGCTCATGTGAAAACTCTCATACTGTTATGGACTTTTACTCCTGAAATTTGAACAACTCTACACCTTAGTCAAAATATATGGCTTCGCCGTTTCGTTACTATAAGAACCATTGTATAACAGTAGGAGAGTTTTATCAAATGACTCCTCCCGCTCTGGGTGGAGCGGAAGGGAGTGTCACTGGGCCCTAGTGGTGAACGAGCGGGCCAAAGCAGTCCTGTAGTAGCAGTAAGAACATTATAGGCATGATTATTGGACGTTTGGATAATAGAGCATTTTTTTTTGGGTGGGAAATCATCAAATGACTCCTCCCGCTTTGGGTGGAGCGGAATGGGGTGTCAGACTCTTACTGACTAAAACCCACCCGTGTTCCTTCCTTAGCCCTTTATGTTCCGGGCCCGCGGTAACCCTTTCGGACACTCCCGCTGACCCGGCAGGCTTCGGCCCTAAGGGGGCCCCTCCTCGATGCTGAAATCTCTTTGAGGCGCGCGTGGAACACGTACGCGCTGTCCGGCACGGGCCTGGTCCTGATCGGACGGTGAGCTACCCATTACTCTCCGCCCGCAGGCCCGCGCCTACGATAGCCGGGAGTCGTCACGCGGTTCCCGACGCCCGGAGCGCCTCCCGCGGCGGATGGGACGGGAGGCTCTCTCCCTGAGCTGTCTCGCCACCTCCTTCGCTAGCATGACTGCTTCGCAGAAGGAGGTGACTGCCTCCCACTCCCTCTCGCCCCGGACCATGGCTTGCACCAGGGCCGGACGCGAGAGGTCGCCGCCGCTGCCGATCGCCTCTACGAGAACACGGCGGTGCTCCGCCCAAGCGGGGCAGACCTCCGCCGTGTGCTCCACCGTGTCCTCTGGGCGATCCTGGCAATGGTGACACCCGGGTGTTTCTTCCCGCCTGATGATGTGCAGGAACCTCCCGAAACTTCCGTGTCCGGTGAGAACCTGCGTCAGGCGGTAGGTGAGGGCGCCGTGGCGCCTCTCTAGCCACTCCTCAAAGAGGGGTCTTATCGCCGCTATCGCGGCGTGCCCTGCGCTGGGTTGCGACAGTCGCTCTTTCCATGCCGCCATGAGATCGCGCCGGAGATCCGTCCGCTCCGCAGCGATTTGCCGCGGAAGTGGAGTTTCACCCCGGCGTATTGCCTCCGCGCGCCACTCATACAGGCGCTTGAGGAATATTGCCTCCAGATCCCATGGCGGCAGTCCAACAAGGAGGCTTGCCGCCTCGTCCGAGATCGTGCGGTAGCCCCGGATAAGCCTTACGGCTACCACCTTTTGGGGCGCGTTCAGGTAGTGGGCGGCTCGCCGCCGCAGTGAACGCGCCCACACCGGGGCCCCGTATAGGGCCATGGCCCGCACAAAGCCTCCTGCAGGAGGCGTTTGGCCCCCTCAGGTTAGGCAAGAGCCGCTTGAAGGCGGCCCCGGCCCGTTCCAGTTTGAAGGCCAAACGTCGGAAATGCTCGATGAAGTTCCACCGGCTGTCGAGGACGAGACCCAGGTATTTCATCGTCATCTCGACGCCTATGTGAACCCCTCCTACCATTAGTTGGGATCCCGATGGTGGCGGGTTCCGGGGCCCATGAAACGACATGGCCTCGGACTTGTGCAATGCCACCTCGAGACCCAACTGCCGGATCCTCTCCACGACTATTGCAATCCCGCGTGTCATCGCGTCAGCCGCCGCCTGATGCGACCTATCTGCGCCAGAACCAGCGTGTCGTCAGCGTAGCAAGCCACGCTGACGCCATCAGGGAGGTCGGCCCGCAGCGCCCAGTCGTAGCCGATGTCCCACAGGAGCGGCCCTACAACCGATCCCTGCGGGACACCGCACGACATCTCTCGCCGGTTCCACTCCCCATCGCGACCGGTGTAGATGACGGCTCTGTCCGTCAGATACGCCTCGACTATTTGACGTAGGTAGGGCGGCACCCGGTGATACCGGAGTGCCTCCACAATGCAGCTCCAGGGCAGGGTATTGAACGCGTTGGCGATGTCGAGTGACACCGGCACGACGACCCCACCCCGGGACACCGCGTCCCCCGTCGTGAGGGCTCTCACGCGCATGATGGCGTCCATCGTCGAGCGCCCCTTGCGGAAGCCATATTGGTTGTCCGCAAGATCCGGCCCCGTCCTCACCAGGTGCCCGACGAGGCGGCCCGCAATCACTCTCTCAAAGAGCTTGCCGACCTCGTCGAGCAGCACGATGGGCCGGTATGCGAACGGAGAGTCCGCAGGGCGCCCTGGCTTCCGAATGAGGACCAGCTTCCCCGTCTTCCAACGGAGTGGAAACTGGCCTCTTTCCAAACATGCGCTTAAGAACGCCTCCAGTCGAGGCTCGAGAGCTCTCGAGGCCAGGACCCAGGTCCTGGGGCGGCATTTTTGGCCTTCAGCCTTCTTACCGCCGCTCTCAGTTCTACCCCGGTCACTGCAGGGATGTCGTCGTCGTCTGTGCTCTCCCCGTGAAGGGAACAGAGCGCTTACCACCTCCGCCATCAGCTGGGGGCGGAGACTGCGTCAGCGGGGGGGCCAGGTGCGGAGTTTATTCCACACCATTTTATAAGTGCGCCCCCACGGATCTCTGTTCAGAGTCTCCACCATCTCCTCGCGGGCCACTTGGCCCGCTGGACAGCCTCTTGGAGGGCGGTATTCGCCGCTCTGCCGTCCTCGTACAGCTCCGCCTCCGTGGCTTCCGCATCCGGAGGGCGAATGCGGAGCCGCACAAGGGCTTCAAGGGCACTTTCAAGGGGGCGGCAAACATAGAAATCTCCTTATTGAACACATTGTTCTATATAGAAAATTAACGCAAACCTTTGCAGGTTCAAACCACTTAGGGCCGGCTTTTCAATCGCCAGTTAACTTTTATCCGATGGATAAGTTTTTCATTGTGACAGTTTTTGTTAGGACAATCTGTCAAAACGTCACATTGGCCACACAACGAAAAATTGGCCCTTAGATAGGTAATCTCTAAGAGGGTATTCCCCTGTTTTAAATATAACCCTCCATTGTGCGTGGTCCGACACGCACATGGCCGTTTCTTTTTATGCACTTTCATAAAAACTTAACCAACATCAAATTCCTCTCTAAAAGCCTAGTACCCTAGTAGGGTAAAGAGGGGGCGGCATTGTCAGTTTTGCACGCGGGTGGTGAAGCGCCCAGGGGCGGGCCTGTACGGCCAAAGATACGAAACGGCAACGTCGCGGCTGCTTTCAGCCAAACCGACCGTTTGCTGTGCTCTGATTGGCTCATTTAAATCGGATCAACATTAGCAAGGTGGATTTGTATATTGGATCAACTTTGGCGAACGCTAGTAAGCAGTCCCATGAGAGTTGATGTTGATCCGGTCGGAGCCACATTAGTTACCAGAAATGCATATTGGATCAGCAAAAGGCGCGATCAACATGCATTTTTGGATCAACAAAGTACTCGCGTAAAGTCGCGTCAGATCAACATTTACCGTAAAGGGATATCTATATATATATATATATATGTATATGTGAGTATATTTATGATGTAAATATGACAAACGACAATATGTTCATGTAGGTTTTCGTCAGAAGCTAGGTGCACGGTCCCAATTGGTTATTTCCAATTGAATGTTAATATCTGTGGGAGCCTAGTGTAGGCTTGTCAACAAGTACCAGGTACTTAACAAAATAAGAAATGGCCATCAAATCGAAGCATCTATGAGTCTACGAGCCTACAACAGACACCAACCTGAAGTTTATAAGTTATTTTTATACAATTTTCTTTTGACAAAATATTGTTCTGTTGACAGTCAATCTTCAGTCCGATTAATTTGTGGTTAAAGAATCTTTATTTACTCAAAAGAAATTTACAATAAATTTCACTTAATGAGAAATATTTTAACTATATAATAATGACATTCATGAGCAGAGCTAGTATGGACATGCACACATATTAAAAGAAGACAACTATAATTAACGCACTGATCAAGACATTGAAGGTCGCAGCAAAAGATTCATGCGAAACGAAAATCAAAATTTTGTGGGTAAATTGAAAACATGAACCAGGGCCGGATTTAAATTTTGTCAATAATAAAAGATTTTAACTGAGTTTTAAATTTTTGTAAGCTTGTAGAGGTTTTTATTTCTCGTGGTAGTTTGTTAAACATCTGTGCCCCTTCGTATGTAATACTTTTTTTTCCGTAATTTGTACGTGTTCTCGCAAGACAAATATCGTTTGCGCTACGGAGCGGTCTTAACCCTTCTTCGGCGTTAGTTTTAAAAATTAGTTCAGAGTGTAGCTTTTTATCTTTAATTTTTTTAATTAAGATGCATGTATTATAGTAATAAATTTGTTTTATATTCATTAATTTAGTTTCTGAGTAAATTGTATCCGTTGGTGTGAGAAAGTCATAATGAAATAAGATTTTTATTAGTTTATTTTGTATTCTTTGGATGCAGTTTAGGTTAGTTTGGGCTGCGCTACCCCATATTTCTATTAAATAATCGAGATGCGATCTGACGAGGGAGTGGTAGATATTCAGTCTAACCTGTCGTGGCAAGCATCTAACAACACTGTAAAGACTTCCTGATAATGACGATAACGTAGTTCTTATCTTGTTTATATGCGACTTCCATGTTAATCCACTGTCCAAAATGAGCCCTAGGTATTTCTCTTCGATCGATTCCTTCAATTGAATGCTATTAATATAAAGCTTAGGGCAGCTTTGTAATTGTTTGTTTTTTGCCTTAAATATAATATAGCTCGTCTTCAATATATTGATTGTGAGTAAATTGTATTGGAACCAGTCGTGTAATTTGTCTAAATCCCTTTGTGCATAGTCCATCATTTCATGTATTGAGGAACCATAATAAAATATACATGTGTCATCTGCATATAGACTAATTTCGCCATTTAAAGATATCTGACATATGTCATTAACATAGATTAGAAATAGCAGGGGCCCAATAATTGAGCCTTGTGGTATACCGCATGTAATGGGCTGGGTAGTACTTTGATATTTACCTATTTTTACGACTTGAAAGCGATTCGTTAAATAAGATTTCAAGATTTTGAGCGCATTGCCGGTGATTCCAATATGTTCTAACTTTTTTAAAAGGAGGGAATGACTCACGGTATCGAAGGCTTTTTTAAGGTCTATAAATATGCCAAGGACTAGTTGTTTTCCATCAATATGCATTCTGATTTTGGTGATAAGATCCACCGTGGCGGATAAAGTGTTTGATTTTGGCCGAAAGCCGTATTGTCGTTCAAAGAGGAATTTTATTTTGTTTAAATAACCATTTAATCGATCACAAACAATTCGCTCAAAAACTTTAGATATTACGGGTAACACTGACACAGGCCTGTAGTTACTAGGATCTGTCTTCGTCCCTGTTTTATATATGGGAGTGACTTTTGCTATTTTAAGCTCGTCTGGAAAGTGGCCTGCGCATAGGCAGTCATTTATAATAGTTGTTAAGCCTGGAATGAGAAATTCTTTTATACATTTAACTACTTTTGTACTGATTTTGTCTATACCTGTACTGCAATTTGAGTCTAAGGCATTTATTATTTTTGCAACTTCTTCCTCAGTGCATGGTGTTAAGTTATCTAGTTTGATTTCTCCACCAGCCTTGCTTTTTAGGTTAAAGTGATTGGTATGATATTTTGAGGGAATTTGCATTGCTAATTGGGGACCTATTGTGGCAAAAAAATTATTAAACTGTTCACATATTTCGTCACCTTCAGTAACTAAACCTGCAGTCGTCATTAGTTTTGGAGGAATAGGGTCTGGTTTAATTGTATTTTTGCATAAGGTATTAATAAGTTTCCACATACGTTTAGGATCGTTTTTTAGCTTTTTAAAGGCTTGATAATAGTAGTCCTTTTTTGTTTTAGCAATTAATGCAAGAGTTTCATTTCTGTGTTTTTTAAAAGAGGTTTTTAAAATTATATTTTTCGGATTCTTTTTTAGTTCTCTCCAGTATTTATTCCTTGTGTTTATTTTGATTATTATATTTTTGTGAATCCAGTCGTCTTGTGGTAAATTTTGAATTTTGGTTTTTTGGGTGGTATTTGCCTTTATTAAGGTTTTGATAACTTGTTCTATCATACTATAATCGTAGCTTTCTTTTGTAAAGGAGTCTGTAGCAAGTTGGTACAGTTTGTCGTAGTTAATGCTGTCGAATTGTAATCTGGCTGGTGGTTCAGGCTTGCAGTTTTTTAACCCTAGAATAATTTGTTGATGATCAGAGATCGCCGAATCTATTACTGCCATGTTAAACGTTTTGTCTTTTAGGTTTGTTATAATATGATCTAAAATGCTATTTGTAGTGGCTGTTGTTCGAGTAGAATATTTGATGTCTATCCTGTTCATGATGTAATATCCGCTTTCTTGTATTATTTCTTTATATTTTTCAGTGTATTTATCATTTGTTAATAGGTTTATGTTGAAGTCACCAAAAATAAGTGCCCGACTCCTCTGTTGTAGTTGAATTTCAAAATCATCCAGAAAAAGTGTTGTATTTGTATCTCCAGGTTTATATACTAAACCAATATCCATATTATACTTTTCTGTATGTATCCATAGAAAGTTGTTTCCGTTAATGTATGTTTCTTGACTCATGTAGTGTTTAATGTTGTTGTGAATGTATATTGACACTCCTCCGCCTCTTCTGTTTGTTCTAATATTATAATAGTGTGAATAGTTAGGAATTTCCATATTAGTTGCTTCTTCCTCACATTTGATCCAGGTTTCTGTCAAAAGTACAGCATGTATTTGTACACTGAGCGATTTTAAGACGGATTTTAGCTCATCCAATTTCCCGGGTTTTACAATACTTCTAATGTTACAATAGAAAAAATTAAAGGAACATCTTTCCGTCTCCAGATCATCATAATTCTGTAATATTTGGTATGTAATTTTATCTTTGCTCTTAGTATTAATAGATTGTGTTAGATCTCTTAGTTTTTTGTAACTGTAACTATTTTCGGAACGCCTTTAACGTATTTTATTTTGAGATTATCTTCTCCTAGTCTTTGTCTGTTCAAAAGCTCGTCTCGTAATTGTTTCATTCGTGCTTGTTGGATAGGGATATAATTTAACTATAATTATGTCAGCCTGCATTTTTTTAAATTTAAAGTGCCAATCCTAATAAAAATCATCAAAATTATGCAATATGGAATTCGTGAATTAATTTAGCGTTCAAAATATGACTTCAAAACATAATAAATTGTCAAGTTGACCACTTTATCAAATTATGCTAATTTAATTACTGAATGAGGAGCGTCTGATTATAACTCATTTGTTTTGTACTGTCAAAACAGACATTTTAGCACTATAAGAAAAATATGAGCATCTTGATTTTTATAAATAACAACCGATTTCATTTTATATAAATTAATAATATTTATTATACAGACAATATTTCTCTAACATCTTGATAATCATGAGAATAAAGTTGTCTTATCCATTTTTGCAGTAGTATAAATTTACGACATAAATATATAAAGCTAGTTTTAATAAAATAGTAACAAACATACATCCATCCATCCTAACAAACTTTCGCGTTTATAATATTATATTAGGACGTCATAGACATAATAGACGTCAATTTTTGGAGGTAAAGATGGTAGTGGATGAGGAACGAAAGATATTGAGCTCCAATTTAATGACAGTATTTCGAGGTGTCCCTCAGGGATCTGTTCAGGGCCCAATTTTCTTCATCCTTTTCCTAATTGATTTATTGAGTACATCAAAAAACGTTTTACAGACACAGGCTCGTTATTTTTTCCATTAGGAATTTCACAGAAGCAGCCTGGAGGTTACATTTGTGCCCGGTGGATGGCATTAACTGGCGAAATGTGGATGTACTATAAGTACACCTCTGCCTTACACATCGGGGATTACTTTTTAAAAATAATAAGCGAACAACAAACCCTTTATTATAAAGTTAAGATGTTTACACAAATGTATGGTTTACTTACTTAACTTATTTTTTTATTAGCCTACGCTGTCCCACTCCTGGGCAGAGGCCTCCCTCGATTCCTCCCATCTTTTACCCGCGCGTCCTCCTTCTTCTTCTTCTTAGCATGTCGATAGCAATCTAAATGGACTCGGCCCAGAATTCGACTACTTATTTGGCGCCATCACCAGCGTCCACCAGTTCCTGTAACGTCCTCCTTACAGTTTTGAATCTATCCAAAACCTATATTATTTTAACTTTAAGCAACACTTATAAATAAACCAACTAGTGGGTAAGCCGTGATGACCTCTCAAGCTTCACAATTGATTTTCTATTGTATCGCATTACATAGGATAAGCGCGGAGCTACCCGTCAAGCTCCGCGCATATGCAACAATAAAAGTGCCCAATCAACGATCATCACAGCAACATTATAACACCCAGCAACAAACAACAAATCTATTACAGCAGAAGGAAAAGTTAATACATTAACATTACTATAATAAGATTAGTCAACGAGGCATCATGGTTAGGAAAGCCGCAAAGTAAGGCTAAGTAACCAAATGCTTCGAATTCGCGGGAAATAACTTGGAAATTGATCTTACGTAACCAGTCTTTGGATTCTACAGCATGTTTGTTTAGGTGGTGAAGTGGTTGTGTTCAAATCATCATCAGCCTAGGCGTTTCCCAACTATGTTGGGGTCGGCTTCCAGTCTAACCGGATGCAGCTGAATTTATATGGAGCGACAGCCTATCTGATCTCCAAATCCAGTTACTGGGTAATACGATATCGAGTTTTGTTTAAATAATGGCAAACAAAAGACGAGTAGTTTTTACAACTATGTAACTTCGCACAATCGCAGATATTGAATATTTAATTAATCCCAGAAGCTACTCAAACGATTTACCTAGGTTTAGAGACGATAAAATGCAAGAAACTTTTCTTTACAATATTCTTTTAAGAGTTCACATTTTGACTTCGGTCAGTGCTCTATGACAATATAATTATAATGTTCTCTCTCTTGCTCACTGGCTATCCTTTACGATACTGCTTGATCTACATCAATCGCCGTATTTGATTGACCTAAGTGTATCTGGTAAATTGACTTTGGGTTTTTGAGTAAATCTTTACCTTTCTTTTTAAACCTTTTGCTGTAAGCCACGAACTTATGGACTGTTATGCACATAAGCTAATTAAGTTATGACAACTCATTGCATTGCCGACAAACTGTTTTGCAGTTTGGCAAATTCTGTTTTTATATTTGGTTCTTCGGTCTACGGCAACTTTGCAGAAGACGTGCACTGAAAGAAATAAGCAGTGAACAAAAATGAAAAAACATTAATCTGAACTGCTTTAAACAGTTCCATATGAGCCTAACGTTCAAAACAGTATTTTTTACACTGATCCGAAAACAGTTAAAGCTTGAGGCAAAATGTTACCGTCATGACAGTAAACTTTAACGTTTTAAGTAGCTAAAACAAGCTTTTAATAAGATAATATTTTCATAATCTAAAAGGTTAAAAATTAACTGTTTTATTCATTTGGTGATTAGTAAATCATTAAAAGTTACTGTTTTGTCTTTTACCGTTTTACAAACATTTTCTTCTTACTGTATAAAGTCAGTAAGTCTTAATGAAATCGCTTTAATGTGCTGTAGTAATGAATTATTATTTTCAGAGTGTGTAGAAAGAAAGCTTGAAGCATGGGCTTCAAATATCACCTGACACTATTATCAGCAATAATTCAGTTTAATTTCCCTCAGACCATCCATCAGCGGCTAAACCACGTAATTATGGGCACATAACACATACATCATGATCTTTTTACTAACGGGCCCCTGATAATCTAATACTTAATACTGTATAATATTAAGTATTATGAGGTCGCAAGTTCAGTGGTCTAAATTACTTACGTACCAAGAAACCGCTTTCTTTCTCCACCCGTATGTCTCAGGATTGCTGAAGGGATGTGAAGAGACCTTTGAAACAGTGTGGCGTAAGACGTCCACTGCTGGACATAGGCCGCCCCCAAGCACCACAATTTCGACCGCTTTTGTGCTTCCCGTATCCGGCAGATTTCTGCGGCATTCACAAGGTCCACCTTGTGAGAGGTTTTCCAACGCTACATCTTCATAATTGATTTATTAGGAATCCCGTATCATTGTTGCTAATTCAATTAACCAATTTTGCCTATCACAGTCCACTACTGGACATAAGCCTCTCCTAGGCCGCGCCACAACTCCGCCTTTCGCATCCAGTCTCTTCTAACCACCTTTTTAAGGCCGTTGATCTATCTAAGTGGGGAGCGTCCCACACTGCGCTTGCCAATACGCGGTCTCCACTCTAGGACTTATCTGCTGCTGATTATGATGATGTTTTAGAGCAAAAACTGTCTGAAGAAGATCTGATAATATCTCTCTGTGAAAGGAAGGGCCTGTTTCGAACTTACTGCTTGTAAAATATATAATTCTCATGGTGAGCGTACATAACGCAATGAATGTGACTGAACGGAGCTCGTGGCTGAGTAATAACAGCAGCACGGATCGATCGATCATTGCCACGGTCCTCGGTGTCTCGGAAAAAACGTTAAGCAGTTGGTCCCGGCTGTCATTCGTGGATCTTTAACAGTCGTTATGGGTCGTCAGAAACCAGAAAGTCTGAGAACCAGTCATACCAAGGGGTCTCGTGTTACCCAGTAACTGGGCTGTGGAGGTTAGATAGGCATCACTCCACGTAAAATACTGGTTGCTATTCAGCTGCATCCGGTTAGACTAGAAGTCGATGATGACGGAATTACCCCACAGGTTACATCAACACGTTTTTCTTCAGTCATAAAGGTTTTTAATTACCTAGAATAAGGTTTCTCATGGCTTCTTCAAGTCAAGTCCTTAATTTTCCTCACATTCGCGTCTATAATAACTATCAATCTTATTTTCTTTTGACGTATTTTTTCTAAGCGCGTAGTTTTAAACACCTCTAGGTAATTACACATTTCTGCTAACCCCATTACAGAGTTAGCGTGATGTTACGTATGTAAAGGAAGTATATATTTATGTGGGTATTGTGACATTCTTCGCGGGCGAGGTGTGGAGAATTCCTAGTATAACATGCCGCCATTATAATATGTACGAGTATGTGTTCAATTACTTTACCTGATTGTGAACGCAGATAGGGGGTGAAAATCTAGAGTTTGTTATGACAAGTATTTTGGATTGTGTTGTTTTATAATTTTAAAAACAGGTTAAGTGCGAGTCGGACTCGCGCACCGAGGGTTCCGTACTTTGTAGGTATGTAAATAGTTTATCACGGGTTTTTTTAATGTACCACATATAAGGTCCCATTAAAATAGGTGGACAAACTTTTACGAATCATTCAGACCACCAAAATAAGGACGATGGTAAAAAAATATAAAAGAAAAACGCATAGATACTCACAAGAAAAATAAAATCAGCTAACGAAAATACACTAATGTGCCGGCAATTTATTATTTAAGGTCAAAATAAAATCACTTTAATCGGTGTTTTTTTTTTTGCTTGGATATGTTTAGTTAGACGTACTGAGCGCTGCTGTGTTAAAATTTGTCCATCTATTTTAATGGGACCCTGTATTTTCGGTTTTCGGATTTTTCCTTCTTGCCAAATTTCATGATTCTAGGTCAACGGGAAGTACCCTATAAATTTAGATTCCCTTGAGAGTGTCGAAATATACGTTTTTTGCAGCATAAACGACAGTATATTTTTTTACGTTATTTTAGGTGTTTGATTTTTTTACAGTATCAAGGGACTGAAGAGCTGAGTATATGGTTTTAATTTCAACTCGATACCTCCACGCATGCCCGAGATAAAGAGTCTTGGCGTCTGCCAAGACCCTTTCTTCACTTTCTTTCTTCACTTTGTTGTCCATCCGTCCATCCGTCTGTCTGTCTGGACAGACGGATGGACGGATGGACAACAAAGTGATCCTATAAGGATTCTGTTTTTTCCTTTTGAGGTACAGGACACTAAAAATGGGTAAAGAAAATATTGAGTACCTATGAATGTGGATGGAGCTATACGAGTAGGGACAGACGACATAAACCGAGATAACGACTAAAAGACTACCGAGATGACGACTAAAGAGAGTATAGAACAAAAAGACATATTGCGCCAAATAAATTGCCGCGCTTGACTCGGTGGAACGCAGAGCTAAGAGGCTCATTGGCGACGTAGAACTGGTAGATGCCAAGCTTCACAGCTTGGCTCATCGCCGCAAGGTTGCCTGCTTGCCGGTCTTCTACAGATTGTACTTCGGTGAGTGTGCCAAAGAACTCCACGACCTCATTCCACCGGCCCCCTTCTACCTTCGGTCATCCAGACGCACAGCAAGTTACCATTCCTGCCTAGTTGCTATTCCACCAATTCGCACTAAGCGTTTTCAAATTTCTTTTATAATGCGCACAGCAAAAGAGTCTCTTTACCTGCGTCTGTGTTTCCGAGCGCATACAACCTGAATCTCATCAAAGTAAGAGTGAACAGGCTTCTTCTGGGTAAGCTCACTCCATCGTCGACTTTGTCTCTGTTACCTCTGACCTAGAAAAAAAAAAAAATTGGGCTGATGGTGATGATAAATATTATAGTGAATTGTTTAATTCTGAATTCAGTAGGTTTCGAGAAGATCGTTTAAACGGAGAGGAGGTTACAAGAAAATATAGTTAGGGCTTTTCTCATTATTCGGAATTCTCACGGTGATTCTAAAAAACTGTTATCCAGGGAAAATATTGCGCAACAATACTAATTGATAATCTTTTTATTACCTGTGTTTTTTGCCGCGAGTCTGACAACCAGTCTTACCAAGGGGTAACGTGTTACTCAGTAACTGGGTTATGGAGGTCAGATGAGCAGTAGCGCCATGTCAAATACTGGTATTCAGCTGCATCCGGCTAGACTGGAAGCCGTCGCCAAGATGGTTGGGAAAAGGCTAGGCAGATGATTTTTTTTTAACGATTCGTACATCTTGCGAACTATGACGCACATTCATTCATGATTTTATCCCATAAGAAAAACAGTATTAAAATCAACATATTCAGAGCCTTGAGACATTGAACTGGTCTCATTATCGACAAAAAAAAATCAGTTAGAACATATCAAACATGCAAAGTTATTCGGTCACAACATCCGGAAAACGGTAGAAAGTCCAAATCCGTGAAAGAATCTAAAAATAAACGTACTATGATTAGAGAAGAGTGTCATAAGCGCGTGTCTGTTTTAGCTAATATTAAAATGGATAAAAAAATTTTTTTGAGCAAATCATTTTTCAGTTTTCAGCCAATACGTACCTATTTTCACAATTTTTCACGTGGTTGACTTGTAAGAAATGCCTTAAAAGCTTTTTTGTTAGTCCTCTACTCGTCGTCTGCTTAAAGCATCATCATCTGCCTAGCCATTTCCTAACTATGTTGGGGTCGGCTTCCAGTCTAACCGGATGCAGCTGAATACCAGTATTTTACAAGGAGCGACTGCCTTTCTGACCTCCACAACCCAGTTATTGGGTAATACGATACCCCTTGGTAAGACTGGTTGTCAGACTTTCGGACTTCTGACTACCCGTATCGACTGTCAAAGATCCACGAATGACAGCTGGGACCAACGGCTTAATGTGCTTTTCGAGGCACGGAGGGGTATGTAAAGATGGTCACCCATCCACATACCAACCGCGGCAAGCATAAATAATAAATATGTTTTTATTTTACCCACTCAATTAAAAGTGGTTTTATGAAATAAAATATACCTAGAAGGTACACTGCTGGACATAGGCCTCCCCCAATTTTGGGGGGGTTTGCCATAATCGCCACGCTTGGCAGGCGGGTTGGCGATCGCAGTATGGTATGATGGTGGAATAAATAGAGAACGCTGCTGCCCATTCTCCGGTAAGACCCTTAGTCGCCTTTTACGACACCCACGGGAAGTAAGGGGTGGTGAAATTCTTTAAGTCCGGCACCACACAGACAGAAGGTACATAGTTTGTGCAGAATAAACAAACTTTATATCTTCTTCCAAATATTTATTTATACAAAATGAATTAAATGCAATGCCTAAAGAAAAGAGAAAAACCTCACCGTAGACAAAACAAAACACAAAAAAAAAACAATTTTAAATACAGTCACAAACGTCATTTGATTGATTAAAATTGTAAATATAATACCCCTTCTTCCTTAAATCTGGATATTGAAATATATTCACCCCCTCCCCCCTTAAATATTGTTTTAAACATATACACGATTGGGTCCTGGGGGGCTAAAAAGAAGAAATTTGGCAGAATCATAAAATGATAACACAATGGACAGTTAACTGTTAAATTAATCGTATCAAATCTCATTGGTGAAGCATTTTTCAGTAATTTTTTTTTGTCCGTGCTAAAATACCAATCAATCCAATCCAAATTCAATCCCAATCTCTTTGATTGTACCTACGTAGTGCAGAGAAAAAAAGAAAAACACGGACTGTCTTCGCCATATTATAATTCATAATGTTATCCTTTTAAGATTCTCCAAAGTGGCCTTTTAAGGCCCCCTGATCTTAAATTCAAAAGTTTCCTTATTAACATTTTACAATTTCGACTTACGTAATTTCATAAAAGTCGCGTTACAAAAAACATGTTATCCAAACGAAAGAAGATTTTGTGTTCTGCATAATCACGTCGTATTTTTTAAACCGGTTTTTCATGAATTTTTCATAAAATTAATTGCTATGAATGTGGTAACTGAATGGAATAAAAATAAGGACATGCATTGTAAATTGGGACTTAAAATGATTAGAAGTGTTGAAAAAAGGTTGAATTTGTTTGGTTGTTTTGGTTGGTTGGTTTTTGAAGGTTGGTTTCTATACCTTATGTCTGTAATTAATATGGTGTACATAATAAAGAGTATTCTATTCCCCGCATATTCTATTCCCCGCGAGTATTTATGGCCCGCGTGGTGGATAATGACCCTTGGTCTAATGTCTAATCAAATGCTGCTGAATCATCATTCACTGTCATACCTATTACTAATTGCACTAAACCTCTTGACGAGGAAAACATAAGTACCAACTTTAAAAAACGGAAACAGTATCAGATGTTTGGAAAATTAATACCTACTAGACTTTTCTCCAGCAGTGAGTATGAACTACCCTTCAACCTATAAAAAATTATCTCTCTGCGTAAAACACCACCTACGAGGCAGCCCAATTCCAACTCCCAAAAGAAAATAGCACCAAGGCCGCATAAAACAAAAGAACAAAACCTTGAAATGCAAGTACATTCAGTATTGACAACATTGTCGATTCTAAAGTAGGCGGTGACAGAAGAGAATAGTTCGCCCGTCACTGCGATAAAACCAACATGAATGACAATGCGGCCTCGAACGAAAGTACTTTTACTATGCACACGCGTGATCAGGATAACACATACGGCATAGAGTAGTTTGATTCAGAGAAATTCGCCAATTTGAATATTGTTGGTAAACAACTATGGTGCACACATAACCAAAGATTTCAAGAAATCAATGTATTTCTTAAAACCATGTTGATCTAGAATATGGTAGCCAAAACGTATTAGTAGATCGCCAAAGACTCACTTATGCACGGATTTAAGATTTTTCCACTGACCTCAGAATTTAAGACAAAAATGTTCACAGGTAATGTTTACAGGTTACGTTTACATTAACCTGTAAACATTTTTGTCATCATTCAAAAACTTTAAATTTTCAGCCCCATCCTTAAAATTAAATGTATCTATATCATATTACTCTTTCCGAACAGTAGCTTTTCACGTTACGGCAGTAACTCCTCAAATTACGCCTGAACCTTCAACACAAATACTCAATGCTTCCTCTGAATCCTTCCCCTACTCTTTACCCCGTACATTAGCAGTTGGCGTGGTGCCGACAGGCGGACGCGACTTAGTCCACTGCACCATTGACCCGCACCGCGTAGGGTAGCTATGAAGCACCCGGAACCCCAGCTGATTGTAGATGGCTCTATTAGCCGATATTTTCATACTAACTTGCCAGCCTGTAAACATCCTCTGCTTGGTATGGGCCTCAGCTGTAGCCGTAGCAAAATGTCCTAGATTTTTAAAGAGGCTACTGGACTTGGCAATGGATTTGGTACTTGCAATGTTAGGTCGGATATTTGTGTTTAATTTTATGCTGATTTCTTTCCTCTTCATATCATCATACTCCTGCTCTTATATCAATTTATTTGGGCGCATCATGTCTTTTTCTTCCACACTTCTCTATTAATCGTCATCTCGGTAGTCACCCCCATTCTAACCATATCATCATTCACACAGTCCATCCGTCGTTTCTTTGGCCTTCCCCTACTCTTATAACCATCGACATTCATAATCAATTCTTTCCTCTTCTATTATTTCTATTATAACTTGTTAACGTCTGCTCTTAAGAGCATATTGTGGGTAGCAAAATCATGCGCATAAACATTCACAGTGATTTTTTTCTCTCGTTTTACACAGATCTTGCTCTGGTGTATCTTGCTTGTTCCACTGCTTCCGTAACAACTTCAGTCTGATCAGACAGACAAACTAGTGAAATCATCAGAATGTGTTTGTAATAATTTCTTGTACTAAGTATGTCGAATGGACCCGTTTTCCAACGAAGTTTTTTCAACTTTATCTCGGCCTTAACTGATACATTTCCGTTTTTTGCAGTCCAAGTTTTGCGTCTTCGTTCGCGACTGCGCAGTTTCAGGACATGCTGTAGGCAAACAAACTGAATATTTGATTATCATATTTCAGTGAACTTCACTTCACATTGAAACAAACATCATCGTATGTAAATCTGGAACGTACTATAGCTTTCATGAAGTGCCCGTCATTCAGTCAGTCGTCTCATTTGAATTTTGTCAAAACACATTTTGTCAAACCATCGTAGATCTTTTGGTGCTTGAATGATATGTACAGGGGGCGTAAACATTTATGACATTGAGTAAATGTATTGGAAATCAAGATGGCGGAGTTAGTTTTGGCCACGCGCCAAAAAATCCTTGTCCAACTATTAAAATATAATGTTTTTTAATGAACCAAAGTTAGTCAATTTGTACTACGAACGCACTAGGACAATCATAGTGCACCTACATAGTCGGTAACTATGCGTTGGCGCTGGGGGACTGGCCAGCATAGCCAATGATGACTGAACGTGCGCCGCTTGCTAAGCGCTGATTGGCCGGTAGCACCGCGCATGCGCAATGATGACCTCGAGTGAAATGCGATTATTCAAGTTCTAGTAATCCCATGACATAATCTAGATTATGGTAATGGTGTGGCTAAACATGGCCGGTTCATCACTTTCTGTGAGTTATGCAAAGAGTTGGGTATTATGATAAGTTATGAAACTAAATTCTGTCATTCGTAGATCTTTGACCGTCATTACGGGTCGTCAGAAGCCCGAAACTCTTGCAGATATCACAAAGAGGTATCCTGTTACCCAGTTACTTGGTTTTGTAGGTCAGATAGGCTGTCGCTCCGTGTAAAATACTGCAGTATTCAGGTGCATACGGTTAGACTATCCCAATAGGTATAGTTGGGAAAAGGCTAGGCATATGATGATAAACTGAATTCAGATCAATGCTAAAGTGAGCTAATCTTTTAACGAAATGAATGCGAAATATGTATCGGAAAACGAGATGGAAAAGTCAGATGTGGTCTGATTCATATACAGAGTCTTCGCAGGTTTAAAGTACCTATCAATTTGTAGCTTCGTGTCAGCCGATAGACGTCCACTGCTGGACATAGGCCTCCCCCAATTTTGGGGGGGGTTTGCCATAATCGCCACGCTTGGCAGGCGGGTTGGCGATCGCAGTATGGTATGATGGTGGAATAAATAGAGAACGCTGCTGCCCATTCTCCGGTAAGACCCTTAGTCGCCTTTTACGACACCCACGGGAAGTAAGGGGTGGTGAAATTCTTTAAGTCCAGCACCACACAGACAGAAGGTACATAGTTTGTGCAGAATAAACAAACTTTATATCTTCTTCCAAATATTTATTTATACAAAATGAATTAAATGCAATGCCTAAAGAAAAGAGAAAAACCTCACCGTAGACAAAACAAAACACAAAAAAAAAACAATTTTAAATACAGTCACAAACGTCATTTGATTGATTAAAATTGTAAATATAATACCCCTTCTTCCTTAAATCTGGATATTGAAATATATTCACCCCCTCCCCCCTTAAATATTGTTTTAAACATATACACGATTGGGTCCTGGGGGGCTAAAAAGAAGAAATTTGGCAGAATCATAAAATGATAACACAATGGACAGTTAACTGTTAAATTAATCGTATCAAATCTCATTGGTGAAGCATTTTTCAGTAATTTTTTTTTGTCCGTGCTAAAATACCAATCAATCCAATCCAAATTCAATCCCAATCTCTTTGATTGTACCTACGTAGTGCAGAGAAAAAAAGAAAAACACGGACTGTCTTCGCCATATTATAATTCATAATGTTATCCTTTTAAGATTCTCCAAAGTGGCCTTTTAAGGCCCCCTGATCTTAAATTCAAAAGTTTCCTTATTAACATTTTACAATTTCGACTTACGTAATTTCATAAAAGTCGCGTTACAAAAAACATGTTATCCAAACGAAAGAAGATTTTGTGTTCTGCATAATCACGTCGTATTTTTTAAACCGGTTTTTCATGAATTTTTCATAAAATTAATTGCTATGAATGTGGTAACTGAATGGAATAAAAATAAGGACATGCATTGTAAATTGGGACTTAAAATGATTAGAAGTGTTGAAAAAAGGTTGAATTTGTTTGGTTGTTTTGGTTGGTTGGTTTTTGAAGGTTGGTTTCTATACCTTATGTCTGTAATTAATATGGTGTACATAATAAAGAGTATTCTATTCCCCGCATATTCTATTCCCCGCGAGTATTTATGGCCCGCGTGGTGGATAATGACCCTTGGTCTAATGTCTAATCAAATGCTGCTGAATCATCATTCACTGTCATACCTATTACTAATTGCACTAAACCTCTTGACGAGGAAAACATAAGTACCAACTTTAAAAAACGGAAACAGTATCAGATGTTTGGAAAATTAATACCTACTAGACTTTTCTCCAGCAGTGAGTATGAACTACCCTTCAACCTATAAAAAATTATCTCTCTGCGTAAAACACCACCTACGAGGCAGCCCAATTCCAACTCCCAAAAGAAAATAGCACCAAGGCCGCATAAAACAAAAGAACAAAACCTTGAAATGCAAGTACATTCAGTATTGACAACATTGTCGATTCTAAAGTAGGCGGTGACAGAAGAGAATAGTTCGCCCGTCACTGCGATAAAACCAACATGAATGACAATGCGGCCTCGAACGAAAGTACTTTTACTATGCACACGCGTGATCAGGATAACACATACGGCATAGAGTAGTTTGATTCAGAGAAATTCGCCAATTTGAATATTGTTGGTAAACAACTATGGTGCACACATAACCAAAGATTTCAAGAAATCAATGTATTTCTTAAAACCATGTTGATCTAGAATATGGTAGCCAAAACGTATTAGTAGATCGCCAAAGACTCACTTATGCACGGATTTAAGATTTTTCCACTGACCTCAGAATTTAAGACAAAAATGTTCACAGGTAAGAATTTGAAGACAGACAAGAACAAGACAGACACAGACAAGAATTTGTAGCTTACCATCAGGTAATGTGAAAACATCATGTAACGTGTCTTAGGGTCTTAAGCATAAATTTAAGGGGCCCCTTAGGACCGAAGCCTGCCGGGTCCGCGGAATTGTCCGAAAGGGTTACCGCTGGCCCGGAACATAAAGGGCTAAGGAAGGAACACGGGTGGGTTTTAGTCAGTAAGAGTCTGACACTCCCTTCCGCTCCAACCAGAGCGGGAGGGGTCATTTGATGACTTCCTATCCGAAAAAAAAAGGGTGAGTCATTAGGTTGAGCTATTTAAAAGGAAATTAAATCTTACAGACATTAATAGAAATTAATTATCACCTTGTGTATCCACTTAACAAGATGTACTGGTGACTGGGTGCCCTTAGGTACCTAATCGCATGATAATAGGTTCATTATCAATTCCTAAATGTGCCAATAAGTGTCTACATCCTGATATTTATTCGCTTTTTTCTCCATTTCTACGATGTTACAAGATATATTAGCATGATGCCAATACACTCATATGAGTGGGTATTAAAATAAACAATATATGTGCCATTGGCACTGAGCAAGGGGGTTAGAAGACCTATTAAAGTGTCATGTATATATGTTACCGGAAATGTATGAAACCTAGGAATTGTGTAAAATTCCTAGGAAATAAGTATATGCAATTCCGAGCCTACTTAGGAAACGTGTAAAATAAAATCTTTCAAAGATTCTTTAATACACACATTTCCTGTGAAATGTATGTATTTCCTAGGAATTGTATGCAATTCCAAGATGATACTAGGAAATATATAAATTGTAAGGCTTTCTGTGACTAAAAGAAATAAAACACGTTTGTAAATTTCTCTAATCATAATAAAGACAGCCTAACATTCTAAAGCATAAATTTAGCATGCTGCATATTTTATTTCTGCCGTCGTCGTCGACGTCGACGTCAGGTCGACAGAGCCCCGCTGCGCGGGGCTCCTATTTCTGTCTGCAGGGTTTAAAGAAACCTAACCAAACCGAACCTCGGGGTGCCCTTGCTCGCTCTTGCATCCACGTCGTCTAGTAGCACAACATATTGAATTTTTAAGATTTCCGATTGCTATTTAGGAAATGTATAGATTTCCTAGGAAAATCTATTTTAGGAATTGTACACATTTCCTAGGAATTGTATAGAATGACGGATTGCACACTTTTCCTTTTTATATATGCTAAACTATAAAATAATTAACGTTTGGCATAATGGTCATCGCCGTGTGGAGGACTTAGATTAAAAAAAGAAGTTTTTTTTTAAATTCAGTTCATGTTTATTCGATAATCTGTATCTTTATCTACTATTTCCGTAAAAACAAAGAAGCGATGGATGGACTGTGTGAATGATGATATGGTTAGAAAGGGGGTGACTACCGAGATGACGACTAATAGAGAAGTATCGGAGAAAAATACATGATGCGCCCACCCCAAATAAATTGGTGTAAGGGCAGGAGAATGATGATCTGCTATTTCCGTTATGTATTTGGTTTTTTCAATAGTGGAACTACAGTTTTTGAATTAGATTTAACAGTTTTACGCAAATTACGTCTAACAGGTGGAACATTTGGAAATATTGTAATACTTTTTATTATTTATTTGTTGCTGAGTGTACCTGCTCTTGAACTCAATCACGCCGTATGGAAAGCGATAGATGAGGTCTATGATGGAACGAGCGTGCCCAGAAGATGCCTATTCACTCTTGCTTGGAAGACAGATGGATTAAATTTGGAAAGGAACACAGACGCTAGCAGAGAGTTCCACACTCTGGATGTGCGCAAAATAAATGTGGAGCTGAGTACGACTGGTCAACCAAGTGCGGATCGTTTCCTGCAGTATGTCTGGGGGTCTAAAAAGGCCACTTTGGAGAATCATAAAACAATAACATTATGAATCGTAATATGGCGAAGACAGTCGGTGTTTTTCTTTTTTTCGCTGCACTACGTAGGTATAATCAAAGAGATTGGAATTGGATATGGATCGGATTGATTGGTATTTTAGCACAGACAAAAAAAAAATAACTGAAAAATGCTTCACCAATGGGATTTGATACGATTAACTTATCGGTTAACTGTGTTATGTTATCCTTTTATGATTCTGCCAAAGTGGCCTTTTTAGGCCCCCTGGTAGTCCGGCAGTCCAAAGTGCGATGCGGAGGTCAAAGGGCGATGGTAGAATCGTGAAGCTCCTGTCCACACGCTCTGGAGTAAAGTCTGTTGAAGACCGACCGGCAAGCAACATTACGCCTATGTGAAGCCTAGCCACCAATATATCGTCGCCTATAATGCCTATTTGCTCTGCGTTACACCGAGTCAAGTGCAGCAAGCTGGTATTTTTCTGAGCCATCAGTGGCTGCAATAATCGTGTGGCATAATTATAATAAGCATCCAGTAATTTAATACTATTTCATAAGCTTATCTATCGAACCATCGTGCTTACCTACTAGAAATTCTGGCACTGGAACTGACCACATTGAACACACAGAAGTGAGTTTTTACGAAGCTCGCATGATTTCTGCAAACAGGCAAATAAATTTAAAAAAATTAAATTAAAAAAAAAATCAAATTCAAATAAATTAACACCTCTATAACAATTTCATAATACAATTAGTGAAGCCAAAACCGCAGAAAATAAAGCAATTAATTTTATTATAAACAAACCTTGACCTAAATGGTTGAAAATTAATTACTCGATATGGTATTTAAACAAAGATGTCCGTCCATCGATACTTTCTACACTTTTGCGACTAGAGTCATTGTCGCTTGGGTATTTCCCTTCGACACATAAGTACCATGAGACTTGCAAATTGTTTTAAATAGTTACAACATAGCTACAGACCCCATCAATCAAGGAAAATGCAGACAGTCCTACTATTAACTTACCCATAATTTTATAAAAAAGATCGTGAGAGTAAAATGGCAGAGAATATAGCTATAAGCATTAACCACGTGTGATGCTGTAGCACAAGTGATCTCACTTCCGTAAGAGAAAAAATATGTAAAAAAAACGTATTTTTTATTAATTAATCTTATATTTTAATCAGTAACACCAAAGAGTTTATTTATGACAGTTATACGGGTGCAGAGAGAGATTTCAAGATGATAAGAAAGATTGTAAAATAGATTTTTTTTTTTTTTTCCCAACCAAAATTTTTATTAAGAATTTCAATTACAATGTTACTATTTTACAATTTAACACTAAAATATACATATTATACAGTATATACAATATATAAAAAAAAAGATAAAGAAAAAGAAAGGAGCTCAGAGAGCTGCAGAGCGGCTCATCCCACTGTCTCTGGGAAGATGGGTTCTCGGGCAGAACTGTGTCTGGGCAAGCCACTTTCCAGGCGTTCACCGCATCGGTCAAACATGGCACTTCAGAGTCAACCTGAGCAGGAATCAAAATTCGTCTGGTTAACTTGTCTGTGCTGTGGACCGAGGATAGGAACGCCGGTAGGCTTACACTAGAAATTTTGCGGACGCTGAGCCCACCAAAACGAATGGGTAGTGAGGCTTGCAGCCACGCGCGGTCGTCCAAAGCCACATTTAAAATGGATGTAAGAGTACTGCGAATAATATGGTCAATTTTGTCCAAAAGGTGTGGCTGCTTCCATAAAGAGGAAGAGCGGAGAAAATACATAAAATTTGGACCGAAACAACAATATCTGATAAGGGTGAAAGCCGAATGTAAATTAATTTTAGAAAGCCTATCCGAAATATCGTTAAAATGTTTAATTTTTTCGTCGACGAATGGTGAAACCATTCGTCGACGAAAAAATTAAACATTTGCTGTCTGCAACTGTCTTCTAAAATTGGGGAACCTAGGAGGTGCAATGAACTTTTTTCTAAAACTTTGATGTCTGGAGCTATTAAATTGAATTTCTGTATAGTCGATTGTCTGTCAGTATTGTCACAAACGTAAATTTCACATTTTGAGTTATTGAGTCAAGCCCGATAGATTGGAACTGCTGCTTAAGGAGTTGAAGATCTTTTAAAACGGTGTCTACGTCACCTCCTAGTGTTCCATAATCTAAATACCATACATTGAATTTTGAATTTAGTTGTTGTATTATGGGATGGATAGCCAAACTGAAAATGACTGGCCCGAGAGGATCACCTTGTTGGCATCCGACTGCTGATTCCAAAACGTTGTCTTTATATAATAATTTTGATGGGTGCCTGTAGCACTGCCACATGAAACCGTAAATTTCTGGTAACTCCTTTTTTACTTCAGCCAACAAAGTGTCCCTGTTAACAGAGTTGAAAGCGTTCTTAACGTCAACCTTGAGGATGACCTCACCCTTATTGGAATTTAAAAAACTAGATAGGGCATCTACTAAGTACAGCAGATATTCGGTTGTTAAATATTTTAATTAATTAATTTTACTTTAACGAGAATCGACAAGTGTAATTTAACGCTTAAAATGTCGTTTCTTTAATTACAGGTATGTTTAAGTTTATAAATATTTAAATCTTTTTATTTTTCTATTTAGTAATAGGTACTTAGATTATAAATCAATTTTTTTAGTTACAGCAACGCATTTTGGTTTTTATTGTTACACTTACGATACGAGAAAAAATCACACTAATATTATAAAGGTGAAAGTTTGTGAGTGTGTGTGTGGCTGGACCAATTTTGATAAAATTTTGTAAGGAGGTAGCTGACACCCCAGATTAACATATAGGCCACGTTTATCCCGAAATTCCCACGGTATCGAGTATCGACACTTATGCGGGTGAAACCGCGGGGCACTGCTAGTATCTTATAAAAAATAAACTTTCTTTTAACAACAAAGTTTAAATATAATTCAGACAACTAAAGGAAAGCAGCACTATATTCCTGGGCTCATGTCAAAACTGGAAACCACGTCAATTCCTTACCTTATCACGACATCTGCTATTAACGTATTCTCTATAACACAATGGCCAGGGGCCCAAGTCTGCTATTTTTATAAATTCGTCATTCCAACACGGTCCCATTGTCATTTTGCTAAAAGTTCGTAATCTGCTAAATTCATAATGGTCGATCATTGATCGGTCAATGGCACAGAACGTAATACGATACTCGTAACGAATTAAAAACAATGACTGCACAATGACGTTCCAATGGTATGTCACTGATCAAAGGAACTGTCAAAATTTTAGCAGATTACCGCCTAAGTCAGACATTCATTTGTCATTATGTACGAGATTACCATTCTATGCCATTTCTTTCAATGGAGTGTCAGTGGTTGTCCATTGGAAAGTCATAATGACGCCATTATATTAGTAGATTACCAAACTCGTCAAAATCAACAATTATGAAAACAATGAAGACCATTCTGACACTATTGTAATAGCAGACTTGAGACCCTGGTTGGAACTGTCAAAATACATGTTCTCCTTACGGTTGACATCTCGATTCCTTGCCGTAACAAGCGTGGTTTGCACGTAGTAAGATTTCGCGGGGAATAATACAGAATTGGGGCTGTAAGAGCAGCAATACCACTATGCCAATATTATGTTATTAGCATTATATTTACCTTCTGGCCTTTCCATAAGAATCCATTGGAAGGTCTGAATGCCTGACAGGTATAAGAAGTATTTGGAAAACAGGGCGATGACATTGAAAACTTTTGGCCGTTGGTTCCGCCAACAATTAAACTTATAAATCCTTTGATTTATGTCCGAAACCGTAGATTTTAATTATACCTCTTCATTTCCAATTCCATCTTATAAATTATAAAATAGTATCTCCATTTCGTAGAGCGCTTGCGTGAAATGGGAACACTTGTGTCTAGCCAAAGAATTCTGCCTCATCAAACACTCATATGTATTCAGATGTGTTTTCAGCCATAAGTACATTGATGACGTCAGCAGTCAGCCGGGCTCCCTAACCTTGGCCGAGAGCCATATATAGTCACATGTGCTGTTCATACCACGCTTGTCTAGTGGCGGGTTTATGTTTGTCTGTCAGTGTGTCGAGAGCTTAATATGTGTTGGCTTTTGTTTATTATTTGGCGTACTCGTGAACTTGAAAGTATGACTTGACTGCGTTAGGTTAATTGTGTTAATAGCTGTGGCTAAGAAATAACAGCCGCACGGTCGATCGATCAGGTTAAGCTATGCTTGCCGCGGTTGGTCCGTGGATGGGTGACCATCTTTACATACCAAGACCTCTCCGTGGCTCGGAAAGCACGTTAAGCTGTTGGTTCCGGCTGTCATTGGTGGATCTTTGACAGTCGTTACGGGTCATCAGAAGCCCGAAAGCCTGACAACCAGTCTTACCAAGGGGTATCGTATTACCCAGAAACTGGGTTGTGGAGGTCAGATAGGCTGTCGCTCCATGTAAAATACTGGTATTCAGCTGCATCCGGTTAGAAAGAAAGCCGACCCCAACATTGTTGGGAAAAGGCTAGCCAGATGATGAACTTTGGCAGAGGAATGGTTGGTTGGCCTTATATTTGGGGCAGTTAAACAAATTGAAATGGAGTTGTATATGTGTGATCTTCATCATCATGATTATCCCGCCCTTATTCCTAATAATTTGGGGTCAGCGTCGCTTATGTTCTTCTTTCTCGCATCTCTTTTTCTGAATATTCCACCTTCTTAGTATTCACTCCCTTTTGAGTAGTTTTTTGCACTAACCTTCCCTAACTTTACTTTACTTTTCTTTAGTCTTTCCCATCCTTTTGAGTTTGTTATTTCTATTAACTTTTCTTCGTCATAACTCCTACTTTGTCGTTCCTTCATTGTTTTCCTCATATAAAGCTTTCTTTTCTTCCGTATCATTTCTATTTCTATAACAGATCTAGCTCATAGATACCATGTCCTGTATAGTCCCCAAGACTTGGCAGCAGTACATCAAACGGATGTCCCACGTCTAGGCGACGTGTGCAGAATACTCCGCCATTCTATAACTCGTGAGAATGACTCTCGATACTAATTCACCTATATTTATTAGCAGTTCCAGGAATACCTGGAAGTGGTGTCGTGGTTCTAATTAGCCAGTTGTCGTTAATTGCTGACCTATTGATCTGACGTTCTATTATAGCTTCCGGAGTTCCAAGCTTGGGGTTTCGTTTGGGTGCTAGCCAATTCCTGGTCTTAAGATTGAAATGACGACGTAGAGGCGTACCGCAAGGGTTGTATTGATGTGGCTCTAGAAAAGGATGCCTGGAATTAATAATAATAATAATATTTATTGAGCAAACATTTGAGTACAAAATAACTTATATACTACAGCAATACATAGAACAGAGACATAGGCTTGTTAGAGTGGGGAGCAGGGCAAGACCCAGTCCCGTGCTAGGAATTAACCTGTATTACAGGAACTAGGCAATGCTCCGTCCCCTCCAAAAAACAAGCTCATATGAACCATTACAGTAGCATAAAAGAACTTGACTCACTGAGTTCCCTAATTAGGCATGCCTGTTGATAGGGAATCAGTATTTAAATAAGTACGTACAAATTAAAAGACTATGAAGTATGGGTGTGCCACATTTAAAGTGTTGTGTTTAAAGTGTGAGTATAATATGTTGTGTGTGTGGTTGGGGGAGACCTTTGCTCAGCTGTGGGACAGTGTAGGCTAAGTAAAAAAAAATATTGAAATGAGTTCCTAATCTGAAATTGCTTTAAGCTAATGAACACAGGGAAAAGGTAAGGGTGCAAGTGAAATAACACTCACATAACACATATTTTTATTTTGTCCCTAATGTTGAAAATGCAACCAGCAATCCTCTTAGCATTCCCCTTGGTACTTAAGGTCATTACGATTACGACTACGATCATAAAAGAAGGCGAACGTGAAGAAAAGAATTAAACCATGGAATTATAAGAACAGCAACACATTGTTACTATTAGAAAGTTTCAGTGCAGAGTTCCCCTGACATTGACACTTAACTACAGAAATAACATAAAATTAACATAGTCACACAGAAGTGTTAATGAACACAGCTTTTAATGATGATTCATATTCTAAACATACGCGGATTTACATTATAAACAGATAATTATAATGATTCCTCAAGAAAGGAAGTACTTAAATATGGATTAGATTTCGATTTACATAGGCGAGTGTGAAAATATTTAAATGGTTCAAATCAAATTCTTCTTTGATGTTTCTTGGAAATCATTTCTGGTTGTAATCGTATTGACAAGAGATACAAGAACAGTTATAAGATGGATGGTTTGTGTGAAAGATGACATGACTACGAAAGAACTGATCTTTGCGATGACGGCCAATTAAAATAGAAAAGACGTACTAAAAACGCAGCGACTCCTAACAAATTTGAATGAAGTCAGAAAGATGACGATAATGATGACAAGATTAAAAAAGGTATTAGCAGGCGTTATTCACATGATCTGACCAAGATCATGTCTGGACTTTAAAAGAGACTGTGAGCTTTGAGTCTGTTTCGGCCTTTCTTCTCAGAGTAGCCAGATAGGAAACGCCGACCGGGGGACCTAAAAAGGCCACTGTGGCAGAATCATAAAAGGATAACATTATGCATCATAATATGGCGAAGACAGTCCGTGTTTATCTTTTTTTCGCTGCACTACGTAGGTATAATCAAAGAGATTGGAATTGGATTTGGATTGGATTGATTGGAATTTTTAGCACAAACAAAAAAAATTACTGAAAAATCCTTCACCAATGGGATTTGATACGATTAACTTAACAGTTAACTGTCCATTATGATTCATAATGTTATCCTTTTATGAAGAATCATAGAGGGAGGTCAGGGGCCTGAAAAGCCACTTTGGCTTCTGCCAATGTGGCCTTTTTAGGCCCCCTGATCTAGTTTTAAAAATATGATTAAAAATACGACGCGTAAAGTGTTGGTACTAAACCTACTTGCAGAAATAAAATCTTTTAGCAATAAGTCCTTAAAAAGTAGATTTTTTTGCGATTTAATTGATTTATATATTTTGTTTTTTTTTATTGCGATTGCAAATCTCTAAAACAAAATATTATAACAGATAAATGTACCATCTATTTGTCATTCAGCATCAGTAGTAACAGTTCACTGAGAAAAACAGGGTTACTGTGAGCTGTGGTGCAACCTATTATGCATAAGGCTGATCTATTGACCTCACACGTTATTCTAACTATGCTTGACGTATAGGAGAACCCAGGAAGAAATATTAACATCACACGTCATTAGGTAATACCTGGTCTATATTTTACGTATATGGGTAATACACACAATGTTTATTTAGGCTACCAGATTTTAACGAAGTATCGAACATTATGGAAGAACTGCTGGGTACTGCCTAATACACTATCAGTAGCCTTTAATTGGAGGCTAGAATTGATGGCTTTCATGCTATCATACGCAAGCGTTGCGCTTCCATTATGCGCAGGGTGCGCGCCAGTCCCAACAACATCCTGAAAACTATAGCTGATAGGTGGGAGAGCCACATACTGGGACATTGGATGCGCCTACATGCCACTGTGGCATAGTAATTAATAGTTTGTGTTGTTTTTCTGGTAGATGTAAGTGCTAACACTAGTTTATAAGTTGTGTGTGTACTAACCAAATGGACATCATACGGGTCCGAAATTTTTAATTTATTATACTTTTATTTAATTTTTATGCTTATTATTGTTTTGATTATTAGTTTTTTAATTTGATTTGATTTTATTCGAGCTATTTTGATTTATTTTAAGTTAATTTCGTTTGTTTATATTAGTTTGATTTATATTGATTTCATTTTACCTATTTAATTTGATGTGTTCTAATTTGGATTTTATTGTATTTATTTAAGTATTATGTTTTCTATGAATTTATGTCGTGTGATAATGGGTGTTCTTTGCCTGAAATAAATGAATTTATTATTATTTAATTTTGACAGTTCAACAAATGTGTAGTTTACGTTGCTGGGCAGGCAAATTTTTCAGACATATGAAGCAATGGATTAGCAATATCCTTTAAAATGATTCAGACTGAGATTGATAGTCTGTTGCGCAATTAGGATGCAGTTCAATTGTTTTTGGATATACCTATTCGACCGGTTCTGTGCTTCTCGCGTCCAGCGGATTTCTGCAGCAAAATCAAAATCAAATTGTTTTATTTCACATAAACCTACATGGGCACTTATGAAACGTCAGAAGCTAGGTGCACGGTTCCAATTGGTCGTTTCCTATGGAGAAGAACCGGCAAGAAACTCCATGGTTACTCTTTTTAAAAATAATTGGATTTTACAATGTTTCCAGATTACAGTAGGTATGGGAGGACAGCGCAGGCCTGTCAACAAGTACCAAGTACTTGATAAAATAGAAAATGGTCTACAGATCTAAAGTCTATAAGGCCTACAAAGTCCTCACATTTACAAAATAAGAATCTATCAAAAGGATAAATAATAAAAAAAAGAAAAATAATAATAAAAATCTACAAAAACCAAGTGTTATGATTCCCATTAAAACCACTAATAAAGAGGTGAAAATTTTCAATTGTCTGTATATAATGTCAAATAATAAAGAAATTATGTCAAAAAGTATGTAAAGAAAATTAAATAAAAATTAAACATAGTAATTTGAGAGCAGTTAATAGACATTTACATAGTTATGCCGTTAATGAGAAGCCAGGGAAGCCACATGTGCAGAAGGAATTATTGCCAGACTACGTTGTCTTCAACGTAGTCTTTAATCTTATAATATGCTTTTTTGATAAGGACACGTTTGATGAGGGTTTTGAACTTTCCATCGCTAAGTTCTGTAACCGGCTTTGGCAACTTGTTATAAAAACGGATGCTGTTTACAAGAAATGACTTGCTAGTTTTAGTTAATCTAAATTTAGGTAACACAATTTCATTTTTACTACGTGTATTTATATTATGGAAATCGCTTCTTATTTTAAAGAGTCCTAAGTTTTTGCGAACATACAAAATACTTTCTAAAATATAAAGCCTTCACCAGATCATCGGTCCACCTCGTGGGAGGCCTTCCAACGCTAGGTCTTTCGGTGCGTAGTCGCCACTCCAGAACCTTTTCGCCCTATCGACCATCTGTTCTGCGAGCAATGTCACTTACAACGCGGTCACATTAACTCGACGCTTGGCCTTGATGACGTCATTTTGGTTTTTTGGTAATATATTTAAATATACTTAATAAAAAATATAATTAAAACAACAACAGAAAACTAGCTAAATTATCGACGCGCGTATCGGTAACAAAGACAAAGACAAAGGCCTAACACTTGCTGGGCGAGCTAAGGAATGCGGGCCTCACATTCCAGAGATGCGTCGAGTTAATGTGACCGCGTTGTAAGTTTGGTAATTCTTCGGGCTATACCGGTTACCTCCTCCCGTCGAAGGGGCGGCGCTTAGGGGAGGCCTATTTCCAACAGTGGACGGCTTCTGCCTGAAATGATGATAATGATGATTCCAATTATTATTGTTAAAGATGGAGATGGATGGATAGGAGATTATTGGTGACCTAATTAAAGTAGCGTCTGTGTTCCCCCCCACAGTTGTGGATTCATGGTAGGTATTGGTTTTATTTACAGTTTAATGGTTATTTAGAATTACTTCATAGTTTTACTCATGCGTTGTGCTTGTGTCATATGGGTATTGGGTGTCATTATGTGTTGTGCTTGTGTCATATGGGTGGGTATTGCCAATAATTATGTCACGATTAATATGAGAATTGATGATCGAAATTGTAAGTATCTGCTTTTAGTGTTTGTTACTGTTGATTGTGCTCGTGTTTTCTTTGTGTGAGAAGAGGTCGTTGCCCTGCAGTGGGACATAGATATTTGAAAAATAGTAAAAAAAAATATTTGTTACGACCGCGAATCATGTTCAGATCAACATATAACCTGATACTGATCTGCAAATTGAAAAACCGGTCAAGTGCGAGTCGGACTCGCGCACCGAGGGTTCCGTACAAATTTGTAGGTATTAACTACGAAGTTACGGTTTTCAGTTTTTTTCCTTTACTTGTTTTACATGACATTGCTTCTTTCTAGGTCAACGGGAAGTACCCTAAAGGTTTTGATACCCTTGCGAGCGTCAAAATATGCGGCATAAACGGAACATAAACGCCCGTATCTTTTGATTGCGTAAGTTTACGCAAGAAGAAGAAGTTCGATTTTTTCACTGCTTCAGGGATGGTAACTCTGAGTATTTGATATTAATTTCAACTTGATAACTCCACGTGTTCCTGAGAAAAAGGGTCTTGACAAACGGACAGACATACGGACAGCGAAGTGATCTTATAAGGGTTCTGTTTTTACTTTTGAGGTACGCAACCCTAAAATTTAAGAAAAACTTAATTTCGTAGGCTACAATGACGCTTTCGCCTTAAACATATATATGTACGTAGGCGGGTCAAACAGTTCGCGGAATGGAGGGGTTGGAGAGGAGTGGGGGTATTTTCACTATTAGACACTCTTTGTCTATATGTATGGGATATCGATAATAATGATTAGGCGGGCTTTAGGAGCTTCTCATGCCCGATAGGTTAGGAACCTGTGGGGTAATTGCGTAACAAACTAACTCAATAGCTTTCATTTTGACAGTTCTACAACATACATTGCGTTGTTTACGGTGTTGAGCAGACAAATTTTTCGAACATATGCAGCAATGGATTAGCAAAATCCTTAAAAAAGATTCAGTTTGTGATTGATAGTGTTTTAAGCAATTAGAGTGCTGAATAACATTTGAAGCAGAAGGTCAATCAACCCTGCTCCATGTTTTCAACTGCACTTCCATAAATGCATGCCGATAAAATCAACGTTACCAACTTCGCAACACAAAACAAGCCAAAGAAAGTGCCTCAGAAATTGTTTAGCATATTGATACATGTCCTTGTAATATACATTAGAACATTAGTCATCGGCGAGTCCAGATTATGCCTAGAATATGTAATGGCTGACATTGCAATGTGCAGCGAGGTACATCCTGTCCTACTTTCTAACTATAGTCGGGAATGATTGCCTGGGGGCACTATTACATCGTTGGGCGTAGTTTTTAGTTTTATTATGTTGTTTATATCGTTACAAATGTTTTTTTTTTTTGTTTCACTAAGCACTTACGAGTTGTAGGTCGTAGGTTCGAAACTTCAGACCCAGACTGGCGCTTTCTAATCTAATCTAACTAGCCTGTGCTGTCCCACTGCATGACAAAAGCCTCCCTCTCCCTTTCCCACACAATTCTGTCTTTTGCTAGTGCCGGCCAGTCCTTACGGTAGGAGTCAAGCTCGTCCCGCCATCTTCGTCTTGGCCTGCCGCGATGGAGTCGTGCGTTTAGTGGGACCCAATCGGGAGTTCTCCTAGCCTGACTGACGCTTGACTTTATGTAAATTATTTCATCTCCACTGCTCTCAATATGGTGAGGGAAAACATCTTAAGAAAACCGGCAAGTCCTAGAACCAAAAATTCGAAGATATGTGACATCTACCAACCCATACTGGGCCCGCATGGTAGATTGCGGTCTCACTGAGAGGACGCCTGTGCCCCAGCAGTGGAAATATTGGACGTTGACTGCTTCTGCCTTCTGCCGCGACTTCGTCCGCGTGAAATTTCACCCTCCCCCCAATCACCCTCTTAGTGGTGGAATTTCGAAAAACCCTTTCTTAGTGGATACCTACTCTTCACAAAGAACGCACCCTCCAAATTTCATGTCTCTAGAACCAGCGGTTTAGGCTGTGCGTTGATATCTCAGTCAGTCAGGACTTTGAATTTTATATAGGTAATTATAGATTAATGCATTTACTTTCAACGTTTGATATTTTCATCTGTAATAAATTGAATATTGTAAAAGCTTCGTAGAAGAATGGGAGGCAGTTTACGCTCGTTTGTTGGCCAAAAATAATAAACTGCGATTATCAATCTTGACAGATTGCCATTAAGAGGGATTGCCTTGTTCATGATGATGATAGTGTAATCATGGTTTCTCCCATTGATCATGAAATGTAGACCGTTGAATTTGCATGAGGGATGAGGTCGATTCTATGCTTCGGTAGTAATTTTGGGTTAGCGATAGCAAAAACCGAAAACGATTTTGGATGCAAGCATATGTTATAAATGGCACGTCTTTATGTTTGCATCCAAAATTGTTTTTTTTTTGTTTATCCTCTAAATAAAAAAACAAACTAGGTACTAAAGACCTAGAAAGTGCATCCTGTCCCACTTAGTAAATTGTTGTACATTTAACGCTTGAGAGCGGCGCCTGCGCTGAGAGCGCTCGTAAAATGTTTATGACCTGAACTGGGCTATATAGCATACCTAGGTAGTTAGACTATGTTGCGATGACCAGTTTCTAAATGTCTATGACGTTTTTGTGGCGGATGTTCATCGTTTGGCATAGCTTTAGGATGTATTGAAGATGTTGTGTTACCGTATATTAGGACCATGTCAAATGTGTGCCAAATCTTGATTATTATGGTCCTCTGCAGTTCCATATTTAGCTTCCCTTAACCCGCTTCTCGAATAACTTTATTTATAATTGATTTATGCAGTGGTTTTTTCATAAAACTCGATTTTCCCCAAAAGACTTTTCGTATATCTTCACATGCGTTTCAGTTCGGAACGGTGTATGTGTGCGTGCGAACTAGACGTTGTGCGTGTAGACTAGCGTCTAACTGTTCATCACTGAATACTATCTTTGTCGGTCAAGATGTCAGGTGAGACAGCGTGCTTTTTGGCCATGCCCACCAGTGAGTTCGAGCTCGCGACTAGCGTTTATAAATAAACCCCATCATGTCTAAAGAGCTGTAAGACAAGACCTCATCAGTCGGGTCGAATAAAAAATTTTTTCGTGTTTGCACCTACCAAACGTCCCAAAGGTTGACTGGTATCGACGTAGCCCCGCTTCGCGCTTCGAGGGGCTCCTATTTCTGTGTAAAGGGTTTAATGTAACCTAACCGAACCGAATCTCGGGGTGCCCTTCGCTCGCTCTAGCATCCTATGTCGACATATCCTTCGCTTCACTAATGTGATTAATTCTGTGTCAATTATCACTTTATCTAAATTGAGTAGACATTATAAATAATGGCTAGATAATATATATATATAATATCCGGATTTATTACTTTGGCTGTGAAACATACACGAGTTAACTAGAACCTCGTTACCAACGAAGCCATTAAATCCCCATACACATAACCGAAAGTAATCAATGAGCAAGCCAACTGAATATCATTCGTATTCAATATTTGATTAAAACACGTTATCATTCTGGAAAATGGCCCGTGTCCGGGAAGTTCGCAGTTTTCTGTCGCCCGGAAGAGAAAGCCGGCAGCCGGGCCGGCCCGGCCACTTCCGGTCCGGGATCGGTAATGGCAGATGCCGGGAATACTTGCGAGATTATAAACCTGTAGTTTATGGTCATTGCCTCAATTTATTAGCTAACATTAATTTGTATCATAACTTGTTTGGACATGATGCGGAAAATTTATAATATTATGAAATTTTTGTTAACTGACGTGTCTTTTTGTAATATTTTTTAGAAAGAAATAGGACTCTAGTATTTTAATTGCTTGTATTGTACCTAAGTGATAAGTAGGATTGCTAATGGTCTCTATGTGAGGAGATTGAATTACAAGCAAACCCTTAACCCTTAGGTATTGCTAACGTAGGTAACTAATAAGATATAAGAGAAATCTACCTACTACAATTTTCCTTTTACAGGCAATGAACTTCTCCCTCCAAACCTAATGATTTCTATTCCATATTCTGTCAATTCTATTGTCAACTGTCACGGGGACAATAATCTCAAGGCTCTTTGGCTTTCGTCAAAGACAGAATTACTCTCTACTCACCCTATCATCGTCTTTAAATTGTGACTTGCTTATGCAAGCGGCTTCACCCGCGAGGAGGTCTGAATTTATCCGACAGAAATGAAATGCTTGCGGTCTGTTAGGATGGATTCCTATATTGTACTGATCTCATAGTGAACAAATCTCAAAATCACCTTTTTCCCAAAATGACTAATATTCTAATTGTCTTTGTTTTGGAATGTCGGAAATAAAACTGTCATATTGGTGTACAGTCGGTACCACAACAAAATACAGTTTATGTTTTACACTTTACAGTTCAGTTAATGTGTTTACACTTTATTTGAAAATCTTAAAATTAATTATCATAACTTATATTCTCTTTTTCTTAGTCGCAATATTTTTTAGAAACTGAATTTCTATTATAACGCCGGAAAGAACAACAACAACTGCTAATTTACTAATACTAATTATACTCAACTCACTAATTATATTCAACTGTTTTTTGCAGCAGTTGTCGAATAAAATGTCACCACACAACAAATTATTTTGAACTAGCAGCGCCCCGCGATTTCACCCGCATAAGTGTCGATCCCGTGGGAATACCGAGATAAAAAGTATCCATATTCTAACCCAGGTCAAGGACTACTTGTGTGACAAAGTGAAACCGCAACAGACAGCCACACAGTTATTTTCGCATTTTTTAATATGAATGAATGAACACTCTAAAGTTGAGACGTTAGAAAACTGTAAACAAACATAATAAAATATTTATATCCAGTACAAACTCTTGTATTACACGACTAACCAGTCGGAAGTCAGTTAACGTCAATCAGGAACCAGGCAGTAACTCTCGGCCTGTTTCCCCTTTCACTGCGCTATTACTATTAGTAGTTAGTAGTTAGTACTACTAAGTAATGCTGTTCGATCCAATTATAGTTATGTTGTTTATGAGTAGTTGTTAACTACGCATAGAGCGAATGCGTTCTTGCCTGCCAGTTTCATACAACCGAATATTGTGTCTTGCGAATTTAATCTTTATTACTGCCCGTGACATCACAGCGGGCCCTATTATACCAGCGCTGTGACATTTATTTTTTAAATGTCGCAGCATCATGCTGAGATAGGAGCCTTTTGGCCTCGCAGAGGACTTTCTGTTTCATTTTCCTTTTGTTATTATTATTTTTTTTTATATAACTTGATTTTTTATTTTTTTTTTATTTTACTGCGTGTAGTTTAGTTTGTGATCTTCCTGTACGAGTTGCAATAAATACTTTTTCTTTCTTTCTTTTCTTTATTAGGTTCTAGAATTGTCGCACTGACAGGGGTCAGCGGGGTAATTGCGTAACACACTATCAGTAGCAATGGGTTCCATTTTGACAGTTTAACAACATTCATTGCGTTATTTACGTTGTTGAGCAGATACACTTTTCGAACATATGGGGCAATGTATTAGCAATATGCATGATTCAAATTGAGAGCAATAGTGTGTTACGCGATAAGGGTGCAGGAACGCATTTTCTTGACTGACTTCACGGGGCACAGACGTCCTCTCTGTGAGAGGGAGTGGGCCAATACACTTTAGTTCTAGGACATACCGGTTTCCTCACGATGTTTTTCTTCACCGTTTTAATGTCAAATATGATGATGATCGTAACTATTTAACCAATGACAAATTAATTAGTTTTGAGCAATTTTAATTTACGACGATTCGAGGTCCCGGGTCAATTCCTAGACCTCGGTTTCAAAACACTTTTATTTATTTGCTATAAAATAAATAAAAGTGGTTTTGATGCCCTGAATGCATTAATGAATGCCGACAACCAGGGTATACTTGAAGAAAGAATCCACGTAATGTCAATAGAGTCTGCAGCTGTCTTTCTAAAAGTGTCGGCACAAAATGAACAATGAGACAGATTTTCGGAGCAGAAATTATTTTTACAATGAAACTTATCTGATGGCCAATTTCCGTAATTGACAACGATCAATCAAATCTAGTCGAAATCTCTTCTCGGCGACGATCAATGTCCAAAACTCGTCAAAAATGTAGGGAAATAAGAGGTATTTTTGGCAGATTGAAACTGAGATCAGGGGGCCTAAAAAGGCCACTTTGGCAGAGTCATAAAAGGATAACATTAAGAATCATAATGTGGCGAAGGCAGTCCGTGTTTTTCTTTTTTTCGCTGCACTACGTAGGTATAATCAAAGAGATTGGGATTGGATTTGGATTAGATTGATTGGTAGATATTTTTGCTAAGGCATAAAAAAATACTGAAAAATCCTTCACTAATGGGATTTGATACGATTAACTTAATAGTTAACTGTCCACTAAGATTCATAATATTATCCTTTTATGATTCTGCCAGTGTCCGTTTTAGGCCCCCAGACTGTGAACGTTCTTAAAATTATGAGAATTGTCCCTCTGATACTTCACAATATAACTTCGCAGATTTTCACCAAACCAATAGTTAATTTTCTAAGCAAACACCAACTTTCCAATACAAATAATATTAGTACAACGACACTAACCGTAGGAAGTACTAGTATATATTACCGAGTCGGAACAAGGAAGCTGTGATCACCCGGGCACCGAACCCGGTTCCCTTTCACTCGCTGAACTGTAGTAGCACTTAGGTTAGCTAGTTAGTTTGATAGAGTAGGCAGAATTATAGGCTGTGGTGTGATGGTGTTTTGTTCTTATGACAATTGTATGAAGATTGACTGTCATGAATGTGGTGATCTTTAGGTAGATTCGAAAGCTGGAAAAGTTAGCTTATTTGTAATGACTTTAAAATTAGATGTGTGTAGAGAAACAGATGATCAATTTTTTTCGGGGTTTCAGACATAAAACTTAGGTTGTTTGTTTATTAGTTTTTTCGCGCGGCTTCGCCCGCGAGTAGATTGGAAACTATCCCACGGGACCGTTTTACCGGGATAAATTAAATGATAAATGATTTATTTTCTGTAAGTAGGTTTGTACAAACATTTTTACACGTCAATCATATTTTTTTAAACTAAATGAAGTCGGCGTTTCCTATCTGACTATTCTGAGAAGAAAGGCCGAAACAAACTCAGAGGTCACAGTCTCTTTTAAAGTCCAGACAAAATCTTGGTAAGATCGTGTGAAGACCATGTAGATTGGTGTCTGAAATGGTCTTTTGAGGAAAGAACCACACAGATTGAGCGGACCTGTCCAATAGTGCACACATTTGTCAAAAATCGTGCAGCTCAACTCAGAACTTGAGGAGCTCAACGATTCGACGAACAATACCAAAGAAAGGACATTTGGGTAGGCCGCGTAAATTACTCAAACTGCCAGATCATGATTAAAACTAAGAAGGTGTCTTAGAAGGTGTCTTGGAATTATGTCTTAATCCAGGTCATGGACTATCTGTGTGCCCAATTTCATCAAAATAAGTTCGACTATTAGGGCGTGGAAGGATAACAGACAGACCGACAGACTGAACTACCTTCTCTTTTATAATATTAAGAAGGTGGAGGAAAGAGTGAGAAAGGAGAGGGAGGGAGAGGAGGGCTTTTTTTCATAAGAAGGTGGCTGTGACAAACTGGATGCGGAATGTGGAGGACACGGTGTTGTGGCGCAGCCTGGGAGAGGCCTATGTCCAGCAGTGGACTGCGATAGGCTGAGAATAGAATAGAATACTATTTATTATGTACACCATATAAATTACAGACATATAAATGTAGAAACTGTACAAAGGCTGACACAATGGGCGGTCTTATCGCTAAAAGCGATCTTTTAAAGACAACCTTTGGATGGAGCTGATGTTTTATAATATTAGTACCATACAAGTTATGGTACTTCCAGTACTTATTTACCTGGTTCGGTAGTACTAGTCAAGTACATACTCTTTTAATCACAACATAATAATGTTAGACCCTCCTGAAAGCTGAAAGCAGACGTACTAAGGCGGAGAATTCTTGAAAACGGTCAAGAAGTTGGTTTTTTAAAGCAGACGTGTTTCTTAAACCGTAACTAATTATGACCAAAAAAATATCTATATTTTCTTATTTTAATACAGCGATGGAACTCAAATCATAATTAAACATACATTAATGCATCAAAAAAATCTTCAAATACACTTCTTAATTGTCTTTATAAGCAGTTTATTCCTTCATTAGCAATTTTAATTATAATTAAAAATCTAATGCCAAATTGCATTCAGTGATGGATTGTTAATTATTAAATAGTTTTTGTAAATAGATAATTGCTTCATATTTTGCAATAAATTACCAGCGTTGTGTCATTGCGCTTTTCTTTCATTTCAATGCAGGCCGACAGTGTCCGCGCTTTAAGTAATGTAAGCCCCTTAAGTAGGCGTGATGATCAATGCTTATAAATCCTACCGAGTTTGGCAAAGGTCTTTACCAAACAGCAGCACTTTAATTAACAGGCTAATAGTAATGAAAACATCAAACACAATGAAAGCAAAGAAAAACATGCAAAATTGACACTAGTGAGACAATGACCCATAGAGCGCTTGACCCCGTTCATAGATTCATCATCATCATTTCAGCCGAAAGACGTCCACTGCTGGACATAGGCCTCCCCCAAGCACCTCCACTTCGACCGGTCCTGTGCTTCCCGCATCCAACGGGTTCCTGCGGCCTTCACAAGGTCATCGGTCCACCGTGTGGGAGGCCTTCCAACGCTACGTCTTCCGGTACGCGGTCGCCACTCCAGAACCTTTCGGCCCCATCGGCCATCTGTTCTGCGAGCAATGTGCCCTGCCCACTGCCACTTAAGTTTGGCAATTCTTCGGGCTATGTCGGTTACCTTGGTTCTCCTGCGGATCTCCTCATTCCTGATTCATAGATTAGAAACACTTTATTATTTTGTTTACATGGCACACAATCATGACAGCCGCAACATCGATAGTACAGAAGATCAGCTTCAAACAAGGAATTTAAACACACACAGTTAGTCAGTTGAAGTTAGTTGCCCATTCGAAAACGTAGATCTTTATGGGGCCGTCTCCACGAGCGAGAGAATCGCGATAATAGTCAAACCATCAAATTTTCGCTGCGATAATATCGCCGTGTGGAGACACGTTGAAAAAGAGTGTGTTCAAATACGTGGCACGACGGTAAAATCGCCGCGATTCTCTCGCTCGTGGAGACGGCCCCTTGGAGAAGAATGGAGAAGAAACTCCAAAAGACGTCTGTGCGAGCATTTGCATAAATATACAGACAAGCACCGGTCGATAGATCAAGATCAAGTTAAAATTGCCGAAGTCAATCCGAGGATGGGCCATCATCTGCCTAGCCTTTTCCCAATTATGTTGGGGTTGGCTTCCAGTCTAACCAGATGCAGCTGAATACCAGTATTTTACATGGAGCGACTGCCTATCTGACCTCCACAACCCAGTTACTGGGTAACGCGATACCACTTGGTTAGACTGGTTGCCACTTTTTCAGGTTTCTGACGACGCGTAACGACTGTCAAAGATCTACGAATGGCAGCCGGGACTAACGGCTTAACGTGCTTTCCGAGGCATCGAGGGTCTCGGTATGTAATGAATAGTCCCATCCAACCCTTCCACGTATCGACCTCGGCAAGTGCTGCTTAATCTCGAAGAAATGAATCTCGAGAGCTCTTCTCGATCCCAGAATGGGTGACTAGCATCCATTACACCGAGACCCGTGTTTGCCTCGGAAAGCACGTTCAGCCGTTGGTCCCGGCTGTCACTTTTTGATAGTCGTCACAAAAGCCCGAAAGTCGGACAACCAGTCTTAGCAAGGGGATCTTCTTACCGAGTAACTGTGTATACTGACTGTATAAATACTGGTATTGAGCAGCATACGATTGAACAGGAAGCCGACCCCGACATAGTTGGATAACGGCTAAGCAGATGATATTTGGAGCTGAACTTCTGAACCTATCTACATATTTTGTGCTACAAACGAAGGCGGAAATACACGCATTTGCTAATTTGCATTTAAAAATATACGAATTAGCGCTTTCTGAATCAGTTTGAGCAGAAATACTCTAAGTGTGCCGACGACCTGAGGATGTTTTGAAGGAGTTATTCATACTTTTTGGTTCATTTGATTTTTTTGTTTGTTTTGGCTCTTCATGTGACTGGTTTCCTGGTAGGTCAAATGCTGCATTGTTTGGTGCTGACAGCAGCTGGTCGATTCTGTAAAAATCTCACCGTGAAAACTTAGGTGAAGTGAGTTTGTTTTTGCTAGGAATTGACACTATTGACAGCTCACTCCACGCTCACTTCACCTGAGTTTTCACGGTGAGATTTTTACAGAACAGCACCGCAGGTTATTTCTTGTTAAGAGAAGCTGTATGAGAAGTAGGTCATGACGTCATGAAAAGATGAGATTGTCAAGAATATTGGTTGAGCTGACTGTCCACTGTCCAGGGTGTATGGGTCTATACAAGGTAGAGACGACAACACGACAATAAATTAAACTGCGTAGATTTATTGATGTTCCCAGTATGCATAAAAAAAATTCAATTAAATATATCCAATAATTTAGTCACTATCTATAGCTAGTGAAAGATTGGCAAAATCCAGTGGACCCATCACTACTATTTGATTTGTTTGTTATTTCGTTGTTAGGATTAATTTTATTAATCGACTTCCAAAAAGGAGTTATTTATATGTTCGAATTTATATATTGTTTTTTTTTTATGTATTTTCACCTATTACTCGAAGACGGCTGGACCGATTCCAAAAATTATTTTTTTGTTTGAAAGGGTATAATCTCGAGGTGGTCCCATTATCATTAAATTAGAATCTGATGAGAGGATCCCATGGAAATCGAGGGAAACCCTCAAATTTTATAGGCAAACCTATAGCGATTTGGGTATTTTATTTGGTAAAGTGGAGCTGATGATGAAGACCACAGATGGCCATCGGAACTGCGTTTACTTGGCGCCCTCTTAATAGCTTCCTGTCACCAATATTTATATAGCAAGTAGTGTTATATGAATTTGTGTGGGGTAGGTACAACTAAAAAGTGAAAAAGAAGAACTTATTTACAAAAAAAAAAAAACAACTGACTTCCAAAAAAAAACACTACAAATTGAAAAATAACTTAAATTTCTGAAGTCGGTGTCTTTGATTATTGACACCGACTTCCGAAATTAAAGTTATTTTTCAATTTGTAGTGTTTTTTTGGAAGTCGGTTGTTTTTTTTTGTAATACTTAAAGTTCTTATTTATAGTTTTTTTTATAGACACAAACGCTATGTCAAAAAAAATGTGTGCTAGGATTTGTTGACACGAAGTTTTCTAGTGAATCGTCACTTCAATTACTTAGATATTTTAGTCACGATTTTGTATTTCTACAAAAGATTACCAAAATGAGGGCAATGCTTTATAATTTGTGTGACACACTGACGGCAGACGCGTACTAATATGTTATAAGAAGCATATCGATATTTTCCTGTTACGAATTACCTACAAAGTTGCAATTGCTTCTGAGTTAACGATTTCGGCTCATAACATGAAATGATCAGCACAGTTATTATTCATAAGGTAGGCCACATCACACTGTTCGTAACAAAATTAGCATCTTTATCCACTGGTCGAGTTGCAGGTCGTGGGTTCGAAACCAGGCAGGCACATTACTTTGTGTAGATAATTTCATCACCACTGCTCTCAAAACGGTGAAGGAAAGCTTCGTGAGGAAACAGGCAAGTCATAGAACCAAAAATTCGAAGACATGAGACATCTACCAACCCGCGTGGTAGAATACGGCCCACTCTCACCGAGAGGACGCCTGTGTCCTAGTAGTGGGAATATTATACGTTGATTATGCATTTACTTTGAAAGTTTGAAATTTTTATTTTAGGAAACCGGCAAGTCCTAGAACCAAACATTTGAAGATCAACCAACCAACCCGCGCTGGGCCCGCGTGGTAGATTATTACCCCACTGGAACATTATAGGCTGATTATATAAAAAGCAGTAGAATACATATTTATTCAGTATTAAACCCTACTTATAAACAAACACACCACATATTAAAACAGCGTCCCAAAATCCCTACAAAAATAAATTCCCTTCTTACCATAATTCATATACTTTCTTATATTAATATGTATACAGATTGACGATCGAAGCGTGAACAATTGAACAGAATAGCTTCCTGTACGTTACACGCGCACAATGCTCCCATTCAACACTTGTCTGGACAAAGAAAAAATGTCCAAAATGACCAAGACCATAGAAGGGTTGCGATTCCTTGGGGATTATCGTTTCTAGAAGTTAGCGCCGCTTCCTTTTATTTTTTTCGGGTTCTATACAATTGTTGCAATCGTCAACATAAATCTTCGTTTAGGAATGTTTGAAGGGATTCTATTAACAATATTAGTGGCCATCTTTAAAGGATTAAGGCTCTCTAAGGAGTTTCCCTTTTATAATTAAATAAAGACGTAGATATTCTATGCCCATTTGTGATCGTCATCTTCAGCCTACTCCAGTCCACTGCAGGACGTAGGCCTCTCCAATTGCACGCCATTCAGCTCGAATTCGGCAACTCTCATCCAGCTGCTACCAGCCACCCTGCGAAGATTGTCGCTCCAACTAGCCTGAAGGCATCGAAACTTACGTTTACCGATTCGCGATCTCCATTCAGGACAAGACACCCCAATGGTTATCGGTTCTACGGCTAATATATGGCCGGCCCATTGACGCTTCAGCTTGCTTATTATGTGAGCTATGTCGACAACATTGGTTAGGATATAGAAATACAAAATCCCTAACTATTGACATGTCTGTGGTTATTTTATATGAAACAACATTCACACAAAATAAATTTCCATATTCCGTGGGTTATTTGCGCACAGCAAGAAAGAAAGTGTCTCATATTTTTTTCCTCAAGTACCTACGTATGGTTATTGTCATTCAAAATTCGGTTCCAAATATTTGAGCCACCATATCGTAAGTAAATAAAAATCTTAAGAGGAAGCTTTCTCGTAACAAAACAAGTTTGATAAAGGACGAGCGATGTCCTTCAGTGCCGTAATGTGCGTAATCCTTTAGATAAATATACTCGAAAAGGGCACTCGAATGCTCATCCCACCTCTTAGTTTACCACCCAAGAAAGAAAGCTAATTCTAATATGCTCTGCTCACCCAATTTTGCAATACTTAATAAGTTTTTGCGCCGTTTAATGCGCCATAAATAATGATCTTTGGGTGGCATTTTTATTGTCAATTTTGTCCCCGGCTAAAAATGTTTTTGCCCAATGTGCGGCATTTGAAGTAAAGTAGCGAAATCTAGTGAATATTTTTCGGCTAATTAACACTAAGACGATAACAATACAAGCAAATTCGGTTTTATTTTCGGTGAAAACGAAAGGGCGGCGGAATTTTAGCGATGTTTCTGGATGAATGGTTGGCATTGCATTCTACTGGGCAAATGACGCTCTAAGGCGTAGCCAGGAAATTACTTTGGGATCAAGCACTGGACCAGAGACAAATCTTTTTTTTTTTAAATCGGCGTATGTAGGTTGTCATTGGCAAGTGGCAAGCAACATGGATGATCATCATATAAAATTCAAAGTCCTGACTGACTAATTTATCAACGCACAGCCTAAACCGCTGGTCCTAGAGACATGAAATTTGGAGGGTGTGCTCTTTGTGAAGAGAACTAGGTATCCACTGACAAAGGGTTTTTCTAAATTCCACCCCTAAGAGGGTTTACGGGGGAGGGTGAAATTTCACGCGGACGAAGTCGCGGGCAGAAGCTAGTCAGAAAAAAGGCGCGTGACTACAATCACTGGACTGAGACACAAGAGAAAAGTATGCAGGATCGTCGGATATAGTTGAAGTTTAGTAAGAAACCGATGGATGTTCTCGAATAAAATTTAATTAGATTAATAGAAAACCAACAGATCATTTATCAAATTAAATTTCAGTAATTTACATAGCATCTCGACTCACAAAAAATGGCGTCGTTCAACACAAAACCGAACAAAAAGATGGAAGGATTCATTCGAATGATAAATAAATGATGTGTTATATCGATTCAGACATCGGTTCAAACATTCGATAAACACGCATCGATGGACGCGTGCGGAAGACATAATAAACGACAATACAAGCACTTAGCGAAATATTTCATGGATCAACAAACGAAAATGAACCTTATCTGAACCATATAAAGTCCAAATACTACGTTCAGAAGCCTTAATCGCGGTAAGCACGCGCGCAGACACTTCTGGTCAATCTGAGATTGGGTTAGATTGATACGGAAAAGGCTTTTGCAAAAATGCTTCGGTATATTTCGAGCAAACGTAAATAAGGCAGAAAAACATATTCTTTTTGCGAGATTTTTTTTAATTTTCCTTGTGTATGAAGAATGCATTTCAATACAGTCATTGATATTTTGTTGCAGTTTTTCCGAATTATAATTTGTCACCAGTAGGTAGGTACTTAGAATTATACGATTTCGCCAGCCAGACAGAAATAGATTTCCATTTACGTACCTAAGTATTTATGCCGTTGTGCGTCAATCACCTTGTAGGTAAATGTAAATCATGAGTTTCCCGAAAGTGTTATTTCATTTTAGTAACATAATTTCTCAATTTTATTTGGTGGGGATATTACGTACCTACATAATTTCCATTTAATTTAGTTATTAATAATTGTTACAACTTACGGTCGAACAAGCTATTTGGTATACAGGCAGCTAACATGCAACTACTTTTAAACAATGATGTGGGTGGGCTGAGTAGTTAATTCTTTTACACCACTCTATTAAGGATGCCAGCTGAAAAAGTTATAACGCACAAAATAAAACTAAATATTGGCAGTGTAGTGGAAAGATGAATATTTTTGCCTGTATACTAAATAGCTTTTTCGACCGTACATAAATGTTTTTTTCTTTAATTATGTCATGCATAATGCAATACACAGATTTTTTGTTGTTAGCAACTAGGTTTATCCAAACACTTTTACATATCAATAATATCTTACAAACTAGATGAGGTCGTTGTTTCTTTTCCGACTACTCTGAGAAGAAAAACCGAAACAAACTCAGAGGTCACAGTATCTTTTA